>CATKUY010000346.1:0-443108 GCA_949802685.1 Dicyrtomina minuta
GAAACAAAATGACTCAAATCCATTTATTTATACGCGTACGTCTAAATTCAAAGCAAAAAATTCCTGTCCAAACCTGCATCTGCACCTACTGCGTTTTGTATTTCCAATGACCTAGGCCTACGCGTGGAGATACATGGTTTTGGTCATTTTGTTGTTAGAATGTTTTGGATATGGCTCATTTTGCTTTTAGTGGAAAATAGAAATGGGTCATTTTGGCTCTTCACTGACAATATAGCAAATAGCGTAGCCTTGGTTGCGGGTCGCAAATGTCCAGGTAAAAATTGGCCTTGTGGAAAATGCTTAGGTTGCAAAAGTTTGGATGGCAAATGTCGGCACACACTTCCACAAGCCTAATGTGGAGGAAATGTCAAAGCGCAAGCAATATCGATACAAAGATTGGCAGAGAATGAACGTCATTATTACTTGGCGTATACCTTTTAATATATGTTGTATTAAAAATCGTAGGCTTACGTTATATTACAGACCCGCGTTGTATTGAAAAGTTAACATTTCCAACCACATAATAATATGCGCAATGTTTAAGAATAGCGAATTCTTGCTTTATATTAGAGAATTAGAGACCCGTGTTGTATTAAACATCTGACGCCTATCCCCCGCGTTGTATTAGAGGCTCGCGTACTAATAGAGACGATTTAATAGAGACCCGTGTTCCAGTAGTGACCCACGTTCTAATGCAGTCCCGCCTTCTGATAGAGACCCGCGTTCTAATGCAGTCCCGCCTTCTTATAGAGACCCGCGTTCTAATGCAGTCCCGCCTTCTTATAGAGACCCGCGTTCTAATGCAGTCCCGCCTTCTGATAGGGACCCGCGTTCTAATGCAGTCCCACCTTCTGATAGAGACCCGCATTCTAATGCAGTCCCACCTTCTAATCGAGACCCGCGTTCTAATGCAGTCCCACCTTCTAATCGAGACCCGTGTTCTGATGGAGACCCGCGTAGTGTTAAAAGATATGCGGTATTTTTGTACATATTTATTTGTATATATTTGAAATAAAATCAAGATTTAAAAAATAATATTTTTAGTTTTAGCTATTTATAAAACTCAAAAAGTTAACAAATAAAATTTTGATTAATAAATAAGACATTTTGCGCTTTTCAAAAACCTGCAAATACGACATTTGACACTTTTGCGAAACATATCAATAGAGCATTTTGCGCTTTTCAAAAACATATAAATAAAACAATTTGCACTTTTGAAAAACATGTAAATAGAACAATTTGCATTGTTGAAAAACATGTAAATAGAACAATTTGCACTTTTGAAAAATATATAAATAGAACAATTTGCACTTTTCAGAAACATGTAAATAGAACATTTTTCACTTTTGAAAAACATGTAAATAGAACATTTTTCAATTTTGAAAAACATGTAAATAGAACAATTTGCACTCTTCAAAAACATGGAAATAGGACATTTTGCACTTTTCAAAAAGTGTTTTTGATAATGTTCTGGAAATTGAATTTTTATTACGTCTTTTGTGGACGACCCCTACGTGTACGTTATGATAACAATACAGTCAGTAACATACCACTCCCACCCAATGCAAAGGACAACGCGGAAGCGACCTCGACAGCAGCTACCAATCGTATGGACTTGCGACAGAATGATTTTAGCTGTGCACTGGACTTACGACTACGACAGAATGACTGTTCACCGACGATATGCATGAATGACAGGCATACTTTTCAAACAATTATTTGTGATGTTTCTGCTTTAAACTTGCAATTACACCTGTTTGCAACTTTTTTTGGCATTTTGAAGTTATTTTGAGATTTTGTCAAAAATAAATAAAAAACACAGGACGGGACCTGGATTTTTTCATTTTCACATGTTAAATCCCATAAGGATTTGGCCATTTTGAAAGTCGACCACTTTTTCAAAATGCGCGCGCCTTTTATGCGCGAACAGCGCAAAATGCACTCAAGTCTTAATACTAGTGGAAGTGTCTAGGGTCAGTAGAAGACGTTTTGGTAACAATCGGTTAGATCCTAGAGTTACATGTAAAATACTTCCCAAGTTAGCTTTCCAGAAATACGTCGTACACTATTTGGAATGTCGTCAGCATAGTACAAAATTTCGTCACATTTGGATCTTTTAATGAACCCAATGAATGTAAAGTTTGCTTGGATTAGCTCGTCAATGGACTTCCAAGATGTTTGGTAAGGATGGGGAATCGAGAAATCTGATTTAATAATTCCTTTGTAAGCATTTGTAAGGACCATTCCTAGAAGAAGCCAGAGGCCCAGCATGTTTCTGACAATGTTCCATCGAGCATGATTTTGAGCGCCATCTGCTGTCTTCGATATCGATATGATTTGCATCGGTGTAGGAACTTTTTCGATAAGAATAATGGTCATCTTAAACCAATTACTAAGCAATAGGGGCCCGTAATTTTGAAGGAAATTGCACTGTGTTACAACCAAAACACAATTTGAAATTTTGCAAGCTTTCTTCAGTCCTGCCTTAGCAACACATGTTATCAACCCAAGAACAAAAGTAGTTCCCAGAATAAAAACCCAAATCGTAGAATCAAATGGACTCGTAAATATTTCGAAAGATGACTTTCCTTGGTGAACACTATGAGCTGTAACGAATTTAAATTGTCGAGTGTGTCCCATTCCGTAGAAATGGTTTCCTTCCAGATGTTCCCCTTTGTAGCTTGTGTCAACCAAATTTAGAAGTTTGGGTCCAAATTTAACGAAGGGGTTATGCTTGGTTTTGAACGATGCGGACGAATTAAAATCGGAGATAAGAAATCGGTAGGTGGACTCCATGAGGGGTGTTGGGAGATTTCGATGGAATGGTGACCTAGCAGGGATTACACCATTGTCTTCTAGCTCAAATCCAGGAAGTGGGAGGTAGAATCTCCAAGGAATGTTTCTTCCTTCACTAATGGATGTTTCATAACGTTTTAGTAAAACGGAATAGCAGTCTTGAAGGTCAGAGCTTAACGAGCACTGGGTCAAATCCTTCTTTTTAAAACGTAGATAAACTATGTCCTGGTTTTGAATGTCACTGACATTTCTAATAGGTCGCGCTGTTACTGTTGTTGGCTTTGTTGGTTTTATCTTGGAACATTTTTTCTCTGTAAACCAACCACTAACCAAAAACTGGTCAGAAGAACGTTTTCCAATAGTTTTAAAATTAAACTTTTTTTGCTTTTTCGATTTAAGATGTGGCTCGATTTCAACGTTCGATGCAGCAGTTTCAGAAATTAAAAAATATAATATTATTGGAAACTGTAGACGTACAGGGTCAATTAGTTGGATAAAATAATTATGATTCATGTAATATTCGTCTGCTCTAAGACACTGAGCATGCGCAATGTATGTATAAAACTGTGGGAATATTTGAATGCTGCGCGCCTCAAATTCTTTGACTTCTTCAGTTTTATAGGGCAGTTTGGACTTGGATTTTGGACAGTTTACAGTGTTGCTACCCCCTGTAGAATTCTTGCATTCATATTTGTTTAGAATGAGAAAAAACGAGGAACACTGAACTCCGCCATTGTGAGTTTTAATTAGTCGAGGCAACTGAAGGTTCCAATAAGATCGTCGTGGGTTTAGATTTGTAGAAGTGCAATTTTGATTTTTGCAATTAATTTCGCTAGATGATGACACAAATGGAGTGGTTAATTCTTTGTAATTAATTCCTTCATGAATACTTTTGTCTACTAGCTTATTGACGGAGGCATGCACCTGAATGAGACATTTCGTGTGGTGATGCTCAATCAATGAATTGATTTTAATTGTTAAAGATAAATTTAGACGAATGCGCTGGTTGTTGGTTGATTGTAACGTAGTTTGTAGAATAGCGATGTTCACAAATAAAAGAAACGTCGAGGCATTGAGAATAGCTCGATTTAAACTCAACTTGGTTCTTTTCCGAAATTGTAGTTTACAAAAAGGCATTTTCTAAGTTAATTTTGAGCAGGTGTAAAATATTGAAAATGTATTTTTGGGGTTAAATTATGTGTTAAATTATGTTTGCAAAAAGCGATAAAAAACGGAAAGTCAAGAACAATAACAAGAACAATCTTTTTTTGTAAAACAAAAGGTTTATAAGTATTTAGATTTTGTACCATAATTTTTCTACGCAATACACCAACACAATTAGCGACATAGTTTGCAAGTAATGCAGTATCAATATTAGCTTGGATCTTAAAAACGTGGTCGTTAACCGTTGTACTGTTTGCTTTTACATCGTTATCGTTATGAATGTTAACAGTAGTTACTTACGCATAACGTGCTAAATATATATTGTAGCTATAATATAGCTGTCATTTTATTTGCTCACTCAGAATAGCATTTTCCAAATATTCATTCGCAAGTGACCCCTTAGTTTTTACTGATCTATGAAAACACGTGAAAATTACGTCATAGTTTGTGAATACATAAGTACATAACAATCATAGTTACATCAGGCGGATTAGTTTGAATGAACGCAAATACATTTTTTCCTAAATAGAAAACTACTTGCAAATATTTGCATAATAATTGTGCAATATTTTATTGAATTAATAATTGATATTAAGTACGTTTACATATGAATAGTAACAATTATCATTACAGCGAATTTTGTTTTATTTTCTAAGGTATACAATTAAATACCGTATTATAAACTACTTAAACAAATCGTAACACCTACTTAACCAAAACCAACGCACTAAATATAAATTACTTTATGAATGTATATTATTTGTATTTTTCCCTAAATGAAGCTTAACGAAGCCATAAACCCTCACATTATTATTCTAACAGAAGAAATACCACCTCTGCCCATTTCATTAGAAACATAATAAACTGTATGAAAAACAGAAGTCGAAACCGCGGATGAGTGCCCCAACCCCAACTATCTATCCACAATATTTCTTGCCGTTAAATTGATTCTCGTAATTTCGTAGAAATTCAGATAATTTTGATCAATATAATTCCAAATAAAGTCCTTCACCCAATCGTGGGTAACTGAAGATGTCCATGGAATTGAGATTCTATTAGCGTAATCACCAGGCAAGACTTGAGCATTAGTAATAACGTCAGCCTTGACAACCAATTCCTTAGCAATCCTTCCCCGACGCTTGAAGTAGTTAATCCTGCTTTTCATGTCCTTGGAAAGGTTCCAAACTCCGTCTTTAAATGAATCCAATCGACCCGCCAAATCTTTAAAAACAAATTAGTAAACCACAACCAATTATTTCTTTTATTCAACAATGAAAGTAAAATCTAAAATGCAATCATTACCTAGGTACTACTTTTATTTTGCTACAATTTAACTAGCAAGCTTTCGAATTAAATATTATACCATTAAAGGACAATCCAGTACTGAACTTTGCATAATACAAGCGCGGAATAACAACGCTCATATCCCTAAATTGGCACTTGTCACAAAGATCCATAGAGCGTGATATCGGATCATTAATTTTGAGCTTCTCCAAAATGGGGACTAAATTTTCATAGTCCCTATTGATCGTTCGCAAGAGGTCATCAATAGATTTGACATCATTATTTTGCTCCGAAAGTAACAGATCATGAATACGTTGTCCATCTGTTCTTGTACAACCCGGGAGATCTTGGAATGAAATACTCTTGCTGAGTCGGGGTAAGGAAACGTTGGTAATAATAGTGATCCCATTCGGTTTGTTGCGGCCACAAGCAAGTTTTGCGACTAATTTTGAATGGCCAACACCGGCCGAGACGTCATATCCAGTTTCACTTTTGATATACTTAATGAAGGCGTTGGCTGAGATGGCCCCTTGGACCAAACGGATTTCATCCACGTGATAGGCTGCAACTGTGTACGGATACACTTCAAGGACTCTGTAGCTGAATTCCTTCCCAATAATTTTCCCTTTACGACCTTCCATGATCGTTGTAGGTTTACCATTGTATTTGCTATTAGGATGGATTTTTAGCCGATTCAGGTCATGAATTGCCGCTGGGCTAAGATGACCACAGTCATATAGATCTGCGTCAATTTCAGAATTTTCCATATCCTCCTCGTCTAAGGACTGAGTCACATCGATGTAAAATTCATCTTTGCCATTTCGCTCGACAGTAATGGGCATGTCAGGTGAATCGTCGGGTTTTCGTTGCATTTCTGCATATCCAAATATTGCATCCAGAATTAAGTCACTTTCGGTTTGAGGGAGAAAAGTATCAACTTTACCATAGCGCTCCCCAGCAACTAATTCAGTCAATTGAAACCCTGATTTCTCACACAGCGCCCGTGCTTTTATTAGCGCTAAACGATTCCCCCCTCGTTTCACACCTAAGCTTTTAGCTGTGTAGTTGACCGATAGGATTCTAAAAAAAATCAAAATGTTATTTTGAAAGAATACGAAAAATTAGAAACAAATATATCGTCTGTGAAGAAACAAAATGACCAACCGTACCGGCTTCTATTAAAAACAGGTCCTCTGACCCCCGGCTTGTATTGGAGACCCGGCCTTTATTAGAGATCCGACTTCTATTAAAAATTTTATGGTTTAAACCAAAAGATTACAACGCGACCTACCATGCGCATTGCAAAGTTTCACTAATACTGAAAATTAAATCGTTTTTATTATTCTTAAACCAAAATTATTGCTAATCAATTTCAATTTCATCTATAATTCATGGAATCAAGTGCAAATCTTGGTAGACAGGTATAATTTTACTTTATTGGAGACCCGGCTTCTATTGAAGACCCAGCTTCTATTTGGAGCTTTACGGAACTTCCAATTTAAGCTACAATCAAAATTACCTAGGTATGTCATAAAAACAAAATGAAAGCTGACATAAAATGTTAATTCGGAGTTTTTGAAAATTAAAAATGTTCTATTTTCATTTTTTTTCAACAATGTAAAATGCCATATTTATATATTTTTGGAAAGATGCAAAACGTTCTAATTCCATTTTTCAAAAAGGTGCAAAACATTCAACTTCCATGTTATTAAAAATGTGTAAAATGTTCTAATTCCATGGTTTAGAAAAGGTGCAAATTGTTCTAATTCTATGTTTTCGAAAAGGTGCAAAATGTTCTAATTCCATGTGTTTGAAAAGTGAGAAATATTCTACCCTACATATTTTTAAAAAGTGGAAAATGTCCTATTTATTGCTTTTGAGACATATTTGAATGATTTTGTAGATAGTTGATATTGGTGTTAGCTAAAAATAGATATGGGTCATTTGGATTTTTCACAGACGATATTCAGTTTACGTTGAAGTGCACATTCATATACACGTGTATGGATTAATAAAAATATTGAGATCGTCTCTTACATTTCATCAGAGTTGATGACCACAACAGGAACATCTTTTCCTATCAATTCCGGATATAGCTTTTTCATCCAGAGTTGAACTTCAAAGCAATCCACATCCAAAAGTATAATCACCTTCTTCCGCTGAACGGCAACAGAAGAGGCATTTTCCTCTTCAGAATTGTGGTCATCTTCAAAATTGTTCCGATTCATAATACCTACAATAGTTACGTGCAAGTTAATTACAACTTTAATTTTTAATTGCAGCTTCAAAGAAATACTAGTTTTGAAAAAATCCCATTCTAAACTGCTAAATGATCCGTAGACTAAAAAACATACTTTAACATTAATTGTAAGTTCTTTAATTCTACAATAACCGGCATAAACATTCAGGTTAAAATGTTTCTAACCCTGTAAAGTCTATTAGGATGTGGTTCTTGTATGCGAAAGGAAGAGAAGTAATTAATGCTCAGTGATAGCCTTATAAAGGCTGTTGGTATGTTTAACACACCCGTTATACATTTTTGCTGAAAATAATTTAATGGACATCCAGTTATGTCAAACAATGAAATTTTTGCTAATTAAAAAAAATTACTTTGGTTAAACTTTGTCCTTTACTATTCAATATTGTGACGTATCTAGTTGAATAGCAAATTCAACGCAATTAATCTCATTTTGGAAAAACATGGACTGATCCCAGTTTCCCAAAAAACTCAACAAATCGGGCTGGTCTTTGATAAGTGATGCCCAACTTCGGTAAGTAAGGTCCAACTTTGGTAAGTGATGTCCAAAAATATTTTTTTTTATTTGAAGTGCAATGAATATAAATCGACGAGAAATAAATAAATTACTAATATAGAGTATCAGAGAACATGCGGCGAAGAATGTATGTCGTGTTATGTTATGATGTATGTTATCATAATGAAGATGTTGAGAATTGATAATTTTATTTCAAGACCTTTTAGGAAGGGTCTTGAAATAAAAGTTTTCATTCTGTATTTAATGTATACAATATAATAATAACGAAGCTCATGGCTTTTAGTTATTTCAGCATTACTGTTGCGGCTACATATTCGCTTGTAGCTACCTATCGAGGTTTCTTATATTTAAGGTTAAGCTAGGTTTTTTTTTTGGGGGGGGGGGGGTTTGAAGAACTGACTGGAGGCAGCTTTAGGAGCCTGGTTCAGTGTTAATTCAGGTTCTACGACATGAAATACTGTTTTGCGGTAGATTTATTCATTTCTTGTCGATTTATATTCATTGCACTTCAACTAAAAAAAATATTTTGGACATCACTTACCGAAGTTGGACATCACTTACCGGCCTGGGCATCACTTACCAAAGAAACACCACAAATCGAACACATCTACTTTAAATTATGAAACGAGTACGTATTGTCAGTACGTATGCTACCTAATTCAGGTCAATAAGCAAACGAAAACAAAATTAAAGGCGTAATATAAAGCTTGAGATTTATTCTTTACCTTCTTCGATTTCAAAATATCAAGTTTGAAGGTCAAAGGTGCTTTCTATTGAGGTGTTTACTTGTTTCGAATTTTTGGTTTATTATCCGTCATCCGTAATTAACTACGTGAACAATGGCCTTTTATTTAGTTGAGTTGAATTTTGCTGTACAGTCGTTAATTGATTATTAATGAAAAGTCAAGAGGAAAACATAAACGGAAGTGCGATGAAAGAAAGGACTGTGTGACTGTCTTCCTACAGTTGACAGTTTAATTTATTAATGATCAGCTCCAGCCTCCAGCCAGCTGTTGCTGTGAAGTGAAATTCTGTCAAGAAAGTGAAATTCCGCGCCACAACTTTGCAAGCCACGACTGATGACGATGACCATGACCAGGATTTAACACCATTGATAGTATTTAAATTATGCCCGAGACTTTGACTTATTACTTTATAATATAGCACCAAAGCTACTAGGGGGTCGTCAAGAAATAATGTCATGCACAAGTAGGATCGAGTTAATCTAGTCGAGGTCGAGTATTGATGTCATGCGATGTTAAAGATAGCCATTTACGCAATGTTAAAGCGATGACATCGGGATGGGAGGGCCAAAAAAAGGGAGATTATGTTCTTGGCGTCAATGATGAACCATACTTATATAGCATAATGTGCTTGTAGTTGCTTTAACTTTAAAGATGAAGATAATATGTAATACCATTATTTTCTAACTGTAATTACTTACACTATTAAGTTGCACAGTAGAATACTCACATGGGAACCTACCTTACTTGAAACTATGGAATGAAGCGAAACTACCCGGAACGTATACTACCCATATGAGTGACCTCTGCTTGTATAGTCGTTCGACTGCAAAATTCGTTGTTCGGCCGCAATCGCGCGCGCAATTTCAAAAATATCGATTTTTTCGAATTTCGTCGCGCTCTAGCTCCCACAATTTTTGTCCAATTTTCATAAAATTTGAAATACAACATCTTTATACACTTATCTAAAAAGTGATTTCAGGATTTTGGAAAATTCGAAAATTTTAATTTTTTTCGAAAAAGTTTAATAAATGTTCATTTCTGAGGCCCAGAGTTAAGACTAATATTTTCGAAAAAAATTAAAATTTTCGAATTTTCCAAAATCCTGAAATCACTTTTTAGATTAGTGTATAAAGATGTTGTTTTTCAAATTTTATGAAAATTGGACAAAAATTGTGGGAGCTAGAGCGCGACGAAATTCGAAAAAATCGATATTTTTGAAATTGCGCGCGCGATTGCGGCCGAACAACGAATTTTGCAGTCGAACGACTATACAAGCAGAGGTCACTCATATGGGTAGTATACGTTCCGGGTAGTTTCGCTTCATTCTATAATTTCAAGTAAGGTAGGTTCCCTTGTCAGTAGCACACTTCTAACTGCAGTAATTAAGTATAATTTACACACACTGCGTTGACCGCATTGTAACTCTATCCCTATATTTACTGTGCAATAAGCTAAAACCCCGACGATCGAATTTCTTTTATTGGATAAAAGAGAGATATGTACAGAAGAACATTCATATTAATGAATTGCATGTACATACTTAATTATATTAGCAATACACCACTAATACTAACTAAACTAAAGGCACGTATTAGATAGATTTGCTTCTGACTTATAAAATTTATGCAAAAAAAAAAGTTAACATTTGTAAAACTGGATGATAAAATATATATAAACCATTATAGTATTTAGTGTACTATGTCATATGTACGTCCCTCGTTTTAAATATCGATTTCTATAGACAATTTAATACTTGAAAATATTATTTCTCTACAACGCCTTGCAATTCCTATTATTATATAAAAAACTTAATTAAAAAGATAACAAAATTTTGTGAGTTGTACTCAGTGTATATGCAAACGTTTGATTACCTACATCATGTTTGAACGACCCTCAATTCCAATAATTGTATAAAAAAACTTGTATGATATACATATTTAATTTATTTGTATTTTATTCGTTAGGCTATAGTTCTTTTATTATTTTTGAATACATTATCCGTGATGAAGCCTGTAATTAACTACTGCTATTATGAAACAAAGTACAAAAAATCTGTTCATCGTCAACGGCCGTACAATGTTTTTAGTTAATGCTAATTAACCTTTTTAAATCATTTATGCAAAATCGAAGCTAATGCCATTGAAATTTTAATTATATACAACTAATTTACTGGAAATATCTAGTACTCAATTAGCAAGTAATTAGATATTAATCATGATAAGGATATGTATCAGTAGATAGTACTAGGAAATTAAACTAATTAGTAAATAATCATCACAATAATAAAACGAAATGACTGTTACTTAGAATTATTAATAAAAGGCTCATAATACGAGTCTGAATTTACACAATTAATTGCTGCTACTTCAATCTTCTTAATCATGTGATTCCAGCTGAAACGGCGCAGTAATAATTTCAATAAATAATTCATTCATAATCAATTTTTTTCAATTTAAATATACAGTATAATTCGTATGTAAGCAACTCGGTTAAAAGGAATAACTGATATAGGAAAGAAAAATAGACCGTTTGGTTGGCCGGCTATGCTAGCAATGCTATAATTTCCTGGTTATAAGGTATTCGATATAAGGAATAAACCGTTGTAAGGAATTGATTTTTTACCCTATTTTGGAATTTTTGGTCATTTAAAAGGAATTTTTTAAAAATGGAGGAACAAAGGAGCAGAAATACCACTGTAACTGCACTTGTACTTGACCAGTCCCTACTTACTTTCCTTATTTTGTTTAAACATTTAAGTGCATTTAAGTAGGTCATGTTATTTATAGAGTACACAGCATACTGAGTGACTGTAGACTGCTCGAAACTACTATTATCATTAGCTCATCAGTCTATCAGCATTATCATTCTGTTTAAAATGTCGGCGAAGAGAAAAAGAAATTCACTCAACACTGAGCAAAAGTATGAGCTTTTGCAAAAACTAAGCTCGCATAAGCAAATAGACGTATCCAAAGAAACAGGCAAACCGACAAAACAGACTATTTTAAGCAATCATCATAAGTAACTACCTACAATATTTATCTTTTAATTCACGCAACTCTAAAAAATATCTTGACTTTGTTTTAACGTCAAACTAATAACAAAAATTTCAACTGCAGATCTGTAAATATTTACATATATAATGTTCCGCGTACAAGGAAAATTCCTCAAACGGTTAAAAGGAATAACCGGTATAAGGAACGTAAAAGGTCGGTCCCACGGGATTCCTTATGTGCGAATTATACTGTACTACCATCATTTAAAATAAAATCAACACATTATGTGATTAGGAAGCTACCTAACAACACTTACGATTAGTTACGTTAATACAATTTTACCAAGAAATTATTTTAGCTGACTATTACAGATCAGCTTAAGACAAGAAAATGAAAACCGGCAAAGTGCTACAAAGTTTCTGTTTAGTTATTGCCTTGGCTGTATGCTGCATTACTTTTGTGCACGCAGGAAACACTAAACCCAAAGTAAAATCTGGAACTAGTGGAAGGAAAGGTATTAAGGAACTATGTACACAAGATGTTGAATGTGAAACCAGAGCGTATTGATTGAATAGTGGTGGAAGTACTTTTTATGGCGGCAAGATTTTTGAAATAAAAATGGAAACTATTTTTCCATGTCGCTGTCGTCGAAGAAACTTGTGATTCCGTTTTAGCCAGCACGTGCTTCATGTGCATTCACGTGCTACGGCTACGGCTTGGCTGAATCATTAAGTTTTAAGTTTTATTTTTATCACTAATTGTGATATAATTAAGTTGTTTTAAATGGGGTGTTTTGTAGTAGGCTGCCGTTCAGGCTATACAGGCCACAGATCACACCTGATTGGATTGGGCGCTGTCTGTCTCTTCTATTGTTTATTTAGTTCTTGGTATAAAGATGTTTTCAAGTTTAAAAGTAAAAATAAAAACACACATACTGTCTACATATCTCCATTCTGCATAATATATGACACTAGAAACTTATATTTCTCAACTGTATAGGTAGGTGTATATCTACTTGAAATCAAATCAAATCCAAAGGTTTTTATCATTTCTTGTCGGCCTGGCGGAATAGGCAAGTGCATAAGATAGAAGGAGACAGCAGCAATGCAGTGTAGACAGACTCATAATCTTCTATGTAATTACCTTATAATGCATTTTTCACATTAAAAAAACACCGCAAGATAGGAACAAGAAACCCATAAAATACCACTTTGACCAAAAGCAAAAAAGCATTGTAACTTTTACAAATGCAAATATAAAATAATATTATTTTTATTGCATTAAACTTCTTGTCCTGCTCAGGACTCCCGACTCTTCGTCTCCTCGTTTCGTTCAAATCTTGAATACACTGCCGATAATAATACTTAATGCTTTGAAAATACAGTAGGTATATTATGGTTAACGAGATGTGGGGCAATCACGAATCACGGGTATGGAAGAATGTCCCCATGCGTTTTGATAAGAATTTTGGGATCTTGTTTTTGAGAAAATAAAAGGTAAGTACAGCGGATGATGATAGCTGAGAAGAAGAGCGGGTAATATCTCTACACTACTAGTAATGTGTAAAATGTATTTATATTTTAAATATATAACTAACTATAATTGCATTTCTTTGGTATTTCCTGGTATTTCGTATCTGTCTCTTTAATAAACAATGCTTCTGTGATAAACGACAAGTTTCTCTGCTGACAGTGGCACGGTGCGGAAGTTTCCAATTTTATTTCAAAGATTTGGTGGGAAAACCATCACTATTCAAATTAATACGCTCTGGTGAAACTGAAAAATGCTGCCCAACGCATGGCCATGGGAAATCTCAAAAAATCTGTTATGACAATTGCACTTCTCTCCGTGACATGAACAGCGTCCGAACAGATGATTGCGTCAATGGCATCTTTCGCGGGGACACTTACACGTACTGCGCAACTCCAATGGTGACGCAAAGCTTTTAAATTCAAATTATTGTCTATCTTAAGCATTTACGGTTTTTAGATGCTGATCAATAATATTTTAACCTAATATTTTTTGCTACAGTTAAACTGGTTTCAAGCCTATGCAAAGTGTTGTAAAATGAATGGAACAATGCCTGTAGCGGATACTAAGGAATACATTGATTTTATGAAAGGCCTTTCTGGAAAGACAATTACTATAGGTAATTACATAGTGCAATAATTTTTTTAAATATTTTATTTATTGTATTGTATTTATATCAGTTCCTGGCATGGAATTTGGTGAAAAGTTCTGTGTTTAAAAACCAAAAAACCTAATTCCATAACAATTAAATCCTGCTATGGTATTTTTTTTAGAAGGATGGCCTTGGACTGCTGGTAATAAAATTCTTACAAAAACTTACGTTTGGAATACCCCTGGCTTCCCACCTATTAATGATTCTTTATGGTATAGTAGTAATCCTAATAAGTTTGAAGGCCAGAGTTGCGTCACTTCTTCTCGATACAACTATCCTTCTGGACTTCACGATGATTACTGTTATGGAACTTATAGTTTTGCTTGCAAATTACGTACATAATAAGTTATTTGGGTTCTAAATGAAATTGAAACTCACGGATATACTATACATACTTTATTTTTTTAAAATAAAAAATAAAATAAAAAAAGTGAAAAATTTTCTTTTTACTTGAATCAGAAAAGTGCTCAATGTTCCATCTACATATTTTAATAAAAGTGTAATGTATAATGTATTTCCATGTTTTTGAAACATACAAAATCTTTTATTTTGCATATTTTTAAAAACTACAAAATGATTCATTAACATGTTTTTGAAAAGGGACTATTGAACTCGTCTTTTTTCCTAACCTTGATTCTAATAATACATACGGAATTTAATTTTTACCCTTTGGGCCTGTTTGTAGAGCTTGTACACGAAACCATGAATATAAATAGTTAATAATTCCAAAGAACTACCAATGAGCTCATTAAGCCTATCAGCTGATATGTATTGTCCCAGTTATTTATTTTATGATTTTATTCATATGGAAAGATACACATAAGGGGGCGAAAGGGTTCAAATGAAAAAAGATATATTCTTGGAATTCAAAAGGGGCCTGAGGCAAAAGTATGGAGCTAAAAGCCAGACATGTAATTACTTTCTAAACCGTTTCTATTAAAACGGCTGATATGATTATAATAAGGTAAACAAAAATAATTTCTACTTTTGTGATAAATGAGAGCGGGTACACTGTACTTTTATTCAGCTACTGAATTTACTAATTACGCGATACTGGCGGATTTTTCTTTGGCAGTAATAACTTGAGACAATTATTTATTGCGGCGATTCTTTAAATATTATTTTTGTTTTAATAAATAGCAATCTTACTTGCTTCCCAATTTTAGTTTTAAATAGTGATTTGGAAAACAAAGTAAAGGACGCCTATTATGGATAATACAGCCTCTGCATCGGACACAGTGAAGAAAATGTTTGTAATCAAAAGTGACAACAAAAAATCAAAATTACATAGCAAAACTAGTAGAAGCAAAAATGTGGAGGAAAGTGGAAAACACGATGTTTTATCATTTGGGAATTCGTCTTGTTCCACAGGCGAAACTGTATTCCTAATTGATCACGTAAGTTGTGTTTAGTTCCTATAAATTGTATTTTGTAAATTAACTGTAGCAAATCATAATTTTAGGCAATTTTATTGTTAGCTTGATTTAAAAAATGTTTGTAATTAAAAATTTAATAAAATGATACTTTTACAGATACTGGAATCAATAGTTCTGAGCTTAGATCAAAAAACTCTTTTAAACTGTCGTCTTCTCTCCAGCCGCTGGTCTTACTTTTGTTCAAAAGCATTGCAAAAAATAGTGAGAATCGTATTCGTTACACGCCAGCTAAATCGTCCTCCAGTCAGAGCTGAAGATTTAGTTGTGATGAAATCAATTCACGGTCGTTCTGTAAAAGATTTGATTGCTGTCATGGACAACTCTACTGTCTTTCCGTTTCCGTCAACGTCCTTTGCATTTTACAGCTCGCTCCTATACCATAACCTAGATGAATTCTTCAACTCACACGGCCACTTTGTCAAAAAATACGAAACCAACGGAATGGTAACTGTTGAAGAAATGAGGCGACTTTTATTAATACAAGCTCCAAATCTTGAGACGTTGCTGCTTAAAAAGGTCGCAGTTCAGACTCCTGAGACTCCCGTTTTTTTCCCCGAAACTTATTTCAACAGGAAACTACGTGAGGCGTGGACGCAAGACTCCCTTTATGACGAATGGTCAAGTATTCAAATCCCAATTTTTAAAAACCTTCAAGTTTTTGAATGCAACTATCAACTCCCTCAAATTTTTGTTCAACAGCTTCTGAAATTTTCTCCGAATTTAAGAGAAGTGTCACTGCCTGAAGTATATTTGCATAATCTTCTCAAACCTGTGGATCGTGTTCACCTTCTGAAAGAACTTATGCTTGGTTTAAGATTCTCTGATTATCATCCACTTGATTATGTCCTCAACTATCACCCAGATCGTCTAGCGCTACGAAGAATTTCCTTTACTGGTTCGTTTAATTATCGCCAATTTCCTACGAATGCATACTTGGCATCGTGTGATTTTATGCAAAAACTTTTGAAAGCCTCTGCAGCAACCTGCCAAAAACTCACATGGCATGGAATTGTGAAGCATTTTGAAATCCCTCAAATGCCTCAAGTGACACACATTGTGTTTAAAATCTACATGATTGATGGAAGGCCAGTGTCTGTTTTTGAGAAAGGGGTGATTCTGGGAAATACATTTCCGAATTTAAAATTACTTGAAATCAAATCAGATCCATATGTAGGACCTTTGGTGCCAATTGGATATTTTTTTGGAATCTACGATAATGAGCCGGCCCCGGTCACAAGTGTGAGGAATGTCATTATGACGGACTTCAGAGGACCTCAAGAACACATTCGAGATATGAGGCAGATGTTTCCTAATGCGTATATTCATGGGTGGTTTGTTACAATGTTGCCTGTTAGAAACCGAGTCAAGTAATGTACATAGTGCCACCTGTTTAGTGCACACCTTTTTGAAATGCTAATGCAGAATTAAAATAAAATGTACCATGTCCAAAACTCCCATTAAATGTTATTTATAGTTATTCATGTACTTAGTGCGTAAAAGATTTAATAATACAGGGTTTTGAAAAGGGCATGCCATGTGTTATTTAATATCTTTTGCAAATCAGAAAAAAACAAGTTTTAAAGTATTGAAATATTGTTAAATTACAATTATTATTTATTTAGAAAGTGCAAATTAATGTAATATTCACGTATTTTTAAACTTGAGAATATTGTATTTGCATTATTTTTGGAAACGTGTAAAATGTAAAATATTGTTTAAAAAAGTATTTAAAATTTAGTGCATATTTTTGTAGACATTGCATTTTAGTTTTAACTAAAAATGCAAATAGATTGTTTTGACTCTAAAAGTAGAGACTCTTAGAGATCTAAGTCAGTTTCTCCCATAATGCTCGCTAAGGGGTGCTTTCCTTTATCGTCCCCGCCTTCCTCCCCTTGCGCCCCTTCCTAGTCCCCGCCTTGCTGCACGTGGGTACCTTCCTCGCCCTCTCCCTTGTGCACGTCCTCTCCCAAGCTGACCCCCAGGCATGTTGGGGAACTAATATCAAATGCATAAAACATGCGTTAAATATTAGGCTGATAAAATTACACCCAAGAAAAATATAACTTAATTCATCTTTAATATGAAATTCGAATAAAAAATTTTATATATAATATTTACGTTATAATTAAGAAGGAACGCAAGGGTCTCCGTCATAGTATTTTCAAGTCTTAAAAGACGCAAATTCATATCAATGAGAATAGTGCGTATGACATTCATTGGAAAAAATACTGTGATGAAGATTATGATCGTGGGCCCAGGAGAGTTGATAGCCATCTGAATATCCTCATCAGTTCTGATAATAGAGCCAGCGTTAAGTTCTGTATAAAATAAACATTTGCAATAATTATTAATAGGCACATTATAATTACACCCAAGGGCAGTTTAAATGCAACATAAAAATACTAACTACTAATTATGTATCGTCAGTGAAGAACCAAAATGACCCATATCCATTTGTAGCTAAACACATTTATACACTATCTACAAAAATATTGAAATATGTCTTAAAAATACTTGAAATCATTTAAATAGAACATTTTACACTTTTCAAAAACACGTAAATAGAACATTTAACACTTTTAAAAAACATGTAAATAGAACATTTTACACTTTTCAAAAACATGTAAATAGAACATTTTACACTTTAATAAAAACATGTAAATAGAACATTTTACACTTTTCTCAAAACATGTAAATAGAACATTTGTCACTTTTCAAAAAAACATGTAAATAGAACATTTTACACTTTTCAAAAATATGTAAATAGAACATTTTACACTTTTCCAAAACATGTAAATAGAACATTTTAAACTTTTCAGAAACACCTAAATGGAACATTTTACACTTTTCAAAAACTCTTAATTAACATTTTACACGTTTCTCATGTTGTTCTTATGACATAGCTCATTATGATTCCAGCTTAAACTGGATATGGGTCATTTTGGTTCTTCACTGACGATATTAGATACTACATACATTATAGGCTGTGCAAAAGGTGGTGGATTCATTGGTTAATTAATCATATTGTTTAAATAACTTGGCAATGTGTTAATTGCTTAAGAATTATTACCTGCTGTGTCGTGCATAATAACAGTATCAATTGTAAATATAGATCCAATAAACAAAGATCGAATCTCTTGCTCAATTTCTGCATAGGTGTATGGATGCATTGGATTCAGTCTGGTATGCTTTTGTCTAACTCCGTATTGAACCTGTCAACATTTTACATAAATTACAATTTAAATGATTGAACTTGTTTTGATATTAATTTTCACATAACAATGCATGCAAACACTTCCATTTATTTCGTAATATCACCTCCAAGATTTTCCCGATAACTACTGGAGCAACATTACACTCATCTACACCTGGCCCAGCTCTGCCTCGAAATTCCATTGCTCGAAATCACACAGAAAAAACTTAATGGTAGTTAATTGATTTTTGTTGGATTTGTTTAATTATTGCGTGTGTGTAATTTATTTACTTCTATTTATTTACGATACCATAATAGATAACTGTTGGAATTAGAAATACTGTCCCTGCCAGCTCACAACTGAAAGTGTTTAATGTTAGAAATAAAAACTTTTTTAGTTTCAGTCACAGCAATAGCAACAGTAGGAAGAGCATCAGTTAAAAGCAAAATCGGTAATAGTTTCGTTGTAAATATAGAATACAAAAGTTGTCAGTATGAGTCACTCTGCACTCTGTATCATGTATTGTCTACACAGTATGTAATACAGTAGATGCCAATTGACAGGTAGGCCGGTTTGAACTTAACATAAAATTATAAGCTCATATATTTACGTGTAGTTTGAGCCCTTGTCCTTCTTGTACTATTAAAGGGGGCCATTCAAGTATGAAGTTATACAAAAAGGTCAAATAGTGACCCAACCACTACCTTAAATCGTTACGTAACGACATGTTAAAGCATAGGAAAAAAGGCTGACATTGACCTACTGCCTCCTACACCTGACCGCGTTACGTAATACTTGAACGACCCCTAAGTTTATCTTGGGTGCATTTAATAGCACATAATTATAAAGCAGCTCTGACAATTCAACAGCAATCTGTTAAAATACAATGCCAATGCCCAAATAAAATGTAGCACAAAACTCAAAAGGTTGCGGTTGTTTATTTTATGGTAATTTAAAAGAAACTACAGCTTAAATATCAACTTTACGCTCGGATTATATAACGTGTAATAACATCGCGGTTTTAGCTACCACTACCTAGTATGATACATTCAATTTGAAATTGAATCAAAAAGTAGAGATTCATGACTGACAAATATTAACTAATTTATAATAAATGTTCTCAAGTGAGTTTAGTGAGTCGTAATATTTTCTAGCCTGATATCTATTACATCTAGCAGATCTACCTTTATCACCTGTTGTACATCATTACCGACGCTCGAAAGTTCGAGTCATGAGCTAAACTAAAAGAATGGGATTCTGATCAATCTGATTTCATGGGCAGTTGTTCAGACTGACTGGGTTTCTTGTTTCTTCGTCCTTCGTCTATTAATATTTCTCGATCCAGCTCAGAGTCATGTCAATATCCTGAGGGAGTTCAAATAATTTCTTGAATTTAGTAATTAATACAGCTCGGAAAGCGAACTACTGGAAAGCCTCGTCACTCATCAGAAGCAGATGACAGAACCTGTTAAAATAATAAATCGAGTTTTCATTTGCAGCCTCTGTCATCTGTCGTTTCCTATTAATATTTTCCTAATTAATACGGTGGATCCTGCTCAAGAAAACTAAAAGTAATGGGTGACTATGTTTTTAATTGGAATTCTGACTTGGGGAAAAAAATCAAAGGTAAAAATGCAATCAATATAATTTGAGCTGCAGAGTGAATATTGTCTGTGAAGAACCAAAATAACCCATATCCAATTTACGCTAGAATCAAAATGAACTACATATGTCAGAAAAACAAAATGCGAAACATGCGTAAAATGTTAATCAGAAGTTTTTGAAAAGTGTAAAATGTTCTATTTACATGTTATTTGAAGAGTGTATAATATTCTATTTAAATGCATTGAAGACATGTTTCAATATTTTTGTATTTAGATAGTTATTGTTTTTAGCTACAAATGGATATGGGTAATTTTGGTTCTTCAAAGATAAGTTAAATTAAACTAGTTAGTTAGTTAATCCTACATTCATTAAAATTAGTTGCGTCTGCTGTCTGGCTTATGACTTACATATATGATACTTTGACACTTATATGATAACTTGTATACAATTAATCACGATATCATGTAAGAATTTAATTATGTCAAACAATAAAAACTCTTGATTTAAAATCCTCAAATATTAGTCAATAGTTAGTTCGGCAACTGTCCACGGTTGACAATCAACAGTTGCGGAGGGGAAGTGGGGATGGAATATTACCGAATAGTACCCTACCTGATTGAATGTGATATAATTATATGTTCAATGTTGCGTCAATTTCACAACTACCTATTAATTATGTAATTATATTAACGTGCAATGTACATACATGTTTTCTGTTGTTTACGTAGGTACTTCCTACTACTTACTTATGTACTTCATGACTATAATTAATTGAGTTTTTCCATTTGCCATTCGTTCATAGTTGTAAAAGTTAGTTGACATTGTAAAGTCATACATAAATGAAATATCATAATGAAAGAATGTTTTTCTATTTGTATATAGGGTTTGGCCTTTGGAAAGAGGAAGAAATCTCAGACGAGGAGGATGACTTTAAAAACAATCCTGTCTCCGTTGTTTGCGAAAATAACAGAGTCATTCTATTCTTCGATGTGGACTGTTTTGAGGTGCAGCTTTGGATGAAAGAACTAAGGCCAGATTTGATTGGAAAAGATGTTCCTGTTGTTGTCATCAACGCCGATCAAATGTAAGATGCCTTGTTATTGGAAGTATACACTAATTAATATACACATTTATCTAAAGGCATCTAAACTTCAAGGTCCCGCAGCCTTTGTACATTTATTCGGCAAATGATTTTACCTCTTATACACATATTGACACACAAGTATTATTTTCAGCTCTTATATTTTTATATTTTAACTTTTAGAATTTTGTCCGTCAACTACACAGCAAAAAGCTTAGGAGTGGTACGGGGGAAAGGGAAAGGCTGTCAAGCCCTTACCGATGCGCACCTACTGTGTGAGAAAGCTGGAACCAAATTAGTGGAACTCGTTGTTCCGGAACGCTATGGAAAAGCTAATACCTTCCGTCCATTAGTCGAGGCAAACCGAATTTTAAATGCAGTGTTTTCTTATCCACCATTCAATGAGAAATTATCTTTTAAAATGGAGCGAAATTGCAAAGATGAGCTCTACATCGATGTGACCGAACTCGTCGATGAAAAATTTGCATTGTTCAAGAAAAAATCTATAAGTGGAAATTCCATGTGTATTCCATCGCAAGCGGAAATAAATTCTCTGCTCCAGCGGAAGGATCATCCAAGTGGAATGTACAACGGAAGAGCTGCGACGGTCATGGAAGGTCGAAAAGGGAAAATCACGGGTCAAGAACTGAGTTACAGAATTCAAAAGGTGTATCCCATCCAAATTGAAGCTTATCATACGGACGAGCTTCGTTTAGTTCACGGAGCCATTATGGCTGTCTCAATCACTCAATGCATTAGTAGGGAAACCGGATACGAAGTTTCTGCTGGAGTTGCCCATTCCAAATTACTCGCCAAACTTGCTTGTAGCTTAAACAAGCCCAAAGGAATATCAATAATAACTGACATTTCCCTCTCGCGACTCAGCAAAAGTATCGCTTTCCAAGATCTTCCGGGTTTTGGTGGAAAAACTGGAGATGCTATACAGGATTTGTTCGTGAGGCGAGGGCACACTGTCAAATGCGTTTACGACGTTCTCCGAGCTACAAACGGGAACGTACTTGATTTTTTGCAACAAATCGATATCCCGGATGCAGAGACGAAGGCAAAAGATCTTTACAACAAGTGTCAATTTAAAGATGAAAGTCAGGTCACTATGGTCGTACATCCAAACACCATCAGCACTGTTCTGTCTTTTAAAGGTATCGCGATGTTTTTGTACGTATTTATCAATTCATTTTTATATTACAAAATCGCCTCTAATTTTGTTAGTTTCGAAAACAAAATAAGTTTGTTATGTATCGTCTGTGAAAAACCCAAATGACCCATATCCATTTTTTGCTAAAAACAATATCAACTATCCACAAAAACATTGAAATATGTCCTGAAATCATTTAAACAACATTTTGAACTTTTAAACAAAATGGAATTAGAACATTTTCAACCTTTTCAAATACAAGTGAACAAAAAATTTTGCATCTTTTCAAACACATGTAAATAGAACAATTTCCACCTTTTTAAAAACACGTAAATACAACATTTTGCACTTTTCAAAAACATGCAAATAAAACATTTTTTTTACTTTTCAAAAACATGTAAATAGTACATTCTACACTTTTTAAAAACACGTAAATACAACATTTTGCACTTTTCAAAAACATGCAAATAAAACATTTTTTTACTTTTCAAAAAAATGTAAATAGTACATTCTACACTTTTAAAAAACATAAATAGAACATTTCACACTTTTAAAAAACTCTTAACATTTTACGCATGTTTCTCATTTTGTATTTATTAAATATCTCATTTTGATTCTAGCTAAAATTGGATATTTGTCATTTTGGTTTTTCACAAACGGTATTTGTTTTAAAGGTTGCCGAAAATTGGATGAGTTTGAAAAGGGAGTCATGAATATATCAGAAGATATGACAAGCAGGATTAACTACTGCAAGAAGAAACTTAAGAGGATTGCAAAGGAATTAGTCGTCAAGGTTGAGATAATCAACACTCCTGGCATATTGCCTCGTCCTCGTGATTTCTCGGTCCCGTTACCATTACCGGAGAAAACTAATCAGTTTGTTAGTCATGGGTCAATTTATCAGTTTATTTTCGATTATATTGAGAACAATGGTTTAAGTTGGGATAAAATTTTGAAAGTCCGTCTAATTGCTCAAAACATTGTCGACGTAGACGAATAGCAAAAAACGGGGGAATCCGAAACTACCCCTAAAGCATAAAAAAAATAAGAAATGTCTACTGTACAGTTACGATGGGCTGGGGATTTATGGGATTTATATTCATTCTTCAATCTACACTTTCTCTCTACCTATTTTACTTTTACTATTATTTACTATATATATAGCCCAAGTGTAAGTACCTAAGTGTTATTGTACTAGCTATAGCAATAATGAAAGTTGCCAGGCTCTTGTTAGCGAAGCCCTAATTAGGTAAATGAAACTATTTGCAAATGCAATTTCTCGTATGTAACTTGGTCTTTCGGGCATAATTAAGCAATAAAATGTTGCCAATTTATTGTCCTCATTATTTAATGTGTCTGCAAAGAAAAAATATAATTAATTATCTGAAGTTTAATCATACATAAATGTTAGTTACGGTGATTTGTGAACCACAATACCATTGCCAATAAATTCTTTACCAAAAATAAATGAACGCAGCTCAGCCTTAAATACTTTGATTTTGCAAAGACAATGCCGTGGCATGTATCGCACTGCTATCATCACGATATTTTTATCCCCAATCCTTCAAATGCTCATGACACAGTTTCGAATGCTTTCGAATTTTCCAGATTTTTGTAATATGTCCTTGTTCGTAGCTTATTATTTTTACAATTAATTAACTATAGAGAAAAATTATTTGTTTTGTCCCGATTTTACTTGTACAGGGATAGTACTACAATTGACTGGACTCGCTATCAATATAATTCACGACAGGATTTTGTTTTAGCTCCGGAACACCCAGACACAAGATCAAGGTCCAAAGTTCATTAGTAATAGTTCCGGGAGTGTGCTGCTGCTGCACAATGGGAAGAAGTAGAAGTACTCCATTTCATGGGGTGGCCTTTTCAAATCCGTCTCAGCGCAGCTGCTAATTACTTTGCAGAAATTGTAGAGTGGTGGAGGTGGGCCTTGTTTACGCGTGGATTTCCAAATTTCATGAAATTTTTTGAGTCTACTCTACGATATTCCAAAAGAAACTTCCTTGGATTATGCCCAATATTTATGCTATTCATTATAACCAGGAACTTTGGGGAGATCCAGACAATTTTCATCCTGAGAGATTTCTTGAAGATGGAAAGACCATTAAGAAGTTTGAGCATTTTCTTCCATTTTCATTAGGGAAACAAAATTGTATCGGGAAACTGCTGGCTCGTGACTCCATATTTTTATTCTTGACGAATATCTTTCAAAGATTCACTGTCGTAATTACCTGATCCTTCAAAACCAACCCCTGGCTATGATGCTAAAAAAAGGATTTATACTTCAGCCACTGGACTCAGAAAACCACAACGCTTACAGTTCTCACTTATTACAAATAAATCTGATTCGGCAATTAAAGCATTTCACAGACCAATAAAAATTCCAGTTTTATATTCGTCTGCTTTTTCATGCATCTGACAGTTTTTGCCGTATGTACTTAGACAGTAAGCGTTTTATTTTGCATTGATGAGATATTTTCGTCAATAATATTTACTGCTCGTTTTGTGGCAACTATACAGAATTCATTATTGTAACTCAAATAGACACAGGATGCAAGGTTGTAGTTTCGATAATTTTATTCGGTATTACAATAAGCTTAGTCACATCAGCTTTATTGTGATTAATAAAAAGTTGATATTTATTATATAAGCACATACTAATATTGTATAGTATACGATGATCGATGCAGAATTTTACCGTGGGAGAGCAATGACCCATTGGATTTCGGATGACGTTGAGTTTTATTAAAAAAATATTCCGTGGACAATTAAATTGCATGCATAAATTATTATCTTAATCTTGATTGAAAACGCGAATGGGCAAGTAACAATAATTTTGTAATCCCTTAAGGTCACACAATAAAAATTAATATCAATAATTAATAAAACCAAAATTTCGAAAGAGGTACGAAAGTCGAAACACAAAAGAAGTAAGAAAGTTATTAGCAGTAGCGTAGCAGTTAGCAGGGATGGGGCAGGGTAGGAAAATATTAACCATAGAGAAACTTGCAGTGAAAACTCTGGAAAATTTTAGACGTCATAAACTGGGGAAGTTACGAAATTGAAAAATATTTTTTTTAACTAACCAATAACAAGAACAACGCAGGCTACTCAGGCATCAGGTAGACGCAACAACAAGTGACAGTTGACAGTTGACAGTTGACAAGGTGTAAGTAGGTAGTAGCATTTCTGTTTGAAGGTGTAGCTTATCTACTACTTGAAACTTGAAATAGAGAAGTACAAGAAATGGAAATTACAACACAGCTCTAATCTACTGAAATCATTTTTAGACCATTTGAAGGTAAAAAAAAATGAAAAACAGTGCCATATTGTTCAAAAATGGAAATTACGCAAATACTCTAAAGCTCCATTCTAAGTTTACCGAAATGTGAAATGCTTCAAAACTACAGGGAATCACATTGACATTTATAATCGAACATCGAACACACATAATATTCGGGCAATAAAATCATCAACACTCGAAATAGTTGCAATCTCAAGGTTGAACAAGTTTGAAGTAAACAATTTCTAAACGGGCCAAAACTCCATCACTAAAAAAGGTACAAAGCAAGAAAAAACGAGCAAATTTTAAATAATACCAAAAATTATTTTTAATCATTATTAACGATTATCACTAGCGACTATGTATCGTCTGTAGAGAACCAAAATGACCCACATTTAATTTTAGCAATATAACCTATCCACAAATATATTTAAATGTTTACAGATCATTTAAATAGAACATTTTACACTTATCAAAAACATGAAATAAGAATATTTTGCATTTTTCAAAAATATGTAAATACAACATTTTACGCTGTTAAAACCTATGGAATTAAACAATTTTGCACCTTTTCGAAAACTTGGAATTAGAACATTTTGCACCTTTTTGGAAACATACAAATTTAGAACATTTGGTACTTTTTTTTAAACATGCAAATAGAACATTTCGCACTTTTTGAAATCATACAAATAGAAAATTTTGAACTTTTTTAATGCATGCAAATAGAACATTTTGCACCTTTTCAAAAACATGTAAATAGAACGTTTTCACTTTTCCAAAACTCCCAATTAACATTTTACGTATGTTTCTCATTTTGTTTTGATGACATTTTGACGTTTTCGAAAGATGCAAAATTTTCTAATTCCACTTTTTTGAAATGTGCAAAAATGTCTAATTCCATGTTTTTGAAAATTGAAAAATGTTCTAATTCCACGTTTTTTAAATGTGCGAAAATGTCTAATTCCTTGTTTTTGAAAATTGAAAAATGTTCTGTTTAAATGCTCTCAAGCGGTATTTGATTATTTTTAGAGTTTTTAGGAACGTGTAGATAGAACATTGAGCACTCTGCAAAAGTATGAAAATGGAATATCCAGCACTCTTGACAAATAAGCAAGAAAAACAATTTGAGCATTTTAATAATTAATCACAATCACGTAAATAGAATACTCTGCGCCTTTCCAAAATCATACACGTCTTGGATTTGACTGGAAATTCAAATTTTCGGATTTTAGATTTGGCGGGAAATTCTAGAAATGTGACTTAAGATTTGGCGGGAAATGGAAAAGAAGCTCAGTTTTTGTTTCCTAGCCATAGGCTGCTGATGCTGAGCCGTAGTTTGTGCAATTAGCAGATGCTTCCACATTCCTTAGGGATCGGCACAGATGACGACATCATAAAATCCATCATTTCAAAAAATTAGCCATTTTCAAAAACACACAAATGGAATTTTTCCCACTTTTTAAAAACAGAGAAATGGACAGGGCCGGACGAAGGAATTGCTTTTTGCTTTTAAGCAGCAATTTGTTTCCATACAAAAACCACTATTTTCCATTTTATCCATGGTTTCTTTGCTAAAGCAAAATGTTGTATTTACATGTTTTAAGAAAACTTCAAAATGTTCTATTTACTTGATTCAGAAAAGTCCAAAACGTTCCATATACATGTTTCAGAAAAGTGCAAAATGTTCTATTTACTTGATTCACAAAAGGGCGAAATGCTTTATTTCCATGTTTATGCAATGTACACAAACTTTTATTTGCATATTTGTCAACAGTCAAAATATTCTTTCTACATATTTGGCAAAAATTCACGCAGCGGGAGCCCGCCGCATAATCCCGCCCTCCAAATCCAATATTTCCTCCACCCCTCAAAATCCATTCCAAATCCCAACATTCCAAATTTTACCCACTCGTACCACCCCCAAAAAAACCAGGGCGTTAGCCCTGGTTTTTTCCCACCACTCCCCTTTCTGTATATACCTGGGTCGAGCTTCCACTCATCCCACACCGTTACTTCCGCCCCTTTTCAGTTCCCCCACCCTCCTTCCCACACTCAAAACTACCCTCCATTCCAAAACACTACAACAACCCCTTCATTCCGTCCCTCATTCTTCTTCCCCACATTCTCAACCCCCGCTCTGCTAAAATCAACCCAAAAACCTAAAAACTGTTTGTCCACCAAAATCCAATCCACTCAAACACACGCGCTCAAAACGATTTATACACGCGTCTCCGCAGCCATCAGTATCAACTTGCCCCTTTTTAAACATTTCAAATCCAAATGTCACACAGACGCGCCAAATTCAAACTCCAACTTTATTTTAACTTCACATTCCCCCATTTCTCAAAAGTACAACCAAATTCCATTTCTACCCTCAATCAAAAACCAACATCTACACAAAAATACCATCAGTCGTAAATCACGGGAATGAGTCATTTCCCTCACTTTTTAAAACTATTCAAATACATCATTTGTCATTTTGTCATTTGCAAAACCTCGTAATTAACATTTTCCGCATGTATGTCTCATTTTGTTTTTATGACATGGCTCATTTTGATTCGAGCTTCAATTGGATATGGGTCATTTTGCTTCTTCACAGACGCTATTTGTTTTCAAGGTATATATAGTATGTTTGTATGGTGTGTGAAGAACCAAAGTGACCCATATCCATTTGTAGCTAAAAACAATATCCACTATCTACACAAAAATTGAAACATGTCTTGCAAGAATTTAAATAGAATAGTTTGCACATTTTCAAACAAATGGAATTAGACATTTTTGCAACTTATAAAAAACATGGAATTACAGCATTTTGCAATTTTCAAAAATATGTAAATACAACGTGGATTTCCAAATTTCATGAAATTGTTTGAGTCTACGATATTCCAAAAGAAACTTCCTTGGATAATGCCCAATATTTATGCTATTCATTATAACCAGAAAATTTGGGGGGATCTAGACAATTTTCATCCTGAGAGATTTCTTGAAGATGATGGAAAGACCATTAAGAAGTTTGAGCATTTTCTTCCATTTTCATTAGGGAAACGAAATTGTATCGGGAAACTGCTGGCTCGTGACTCCATATTTTTATTCTTGACGAATATCTTTTAAAGATTCACTGTCGTACCTCATCCTTCAAAACCAACCCCTGGCTATGATGCTAAAAAAGGATTTATACTTGAGCCACTGGACTTTTATGTTATTTTTACTGATCGAATTGCTCAAAAACCCCCAACTTTTACAGTTCTCACTTATTACAAATAAATCTGATTCGGCAATTAAAGCATTTCACAGACCAATAAAAATTCCAGTTTTATATTCGTCTGCTTTGTCATGCATCTGACAGTTTTTACAGTATGTACTTAGACATTCAGCGTTTTATTTTGCATTGATTAGATATTTTCGTCAATAATATTTACTGCTCGTTTTGTGGCAACTATACAGAATTCATTATTGTAACTCAAATAGACACAGGATGCAAGGTTGTAGTTTCGATAATTTGATTCGGTATTACAATAAGATTAGTCACATCAGCTTTATTGTGATTAATGAAAAGTTGATTTTTGTTATATAAGCACATACTAATATTGTATACGATGATCGATGCAGAATTTTACCGTGGGAGAGCAATGACCCATGGGATTTCGGATGACTGTTGAGTTTTATTAAAAACATATTCAGTGGACAATTAAATTGCCTGCATAAATTATTATCTTAATCTTGATTAAAAACAGGAATGGGCAAGTAACAATAATTTTGTAATCTCTCAAGGTCACACAATAAAAATTAATATCAATAATTAATAAAACCAAAATTTCGAAAGAGGTACGAAAGTCGAAACACAAAAGAAGTAAGAAAGTTATTAGCAGTAGCAGTTAGCAGGGATGGGGCAGGGTAGGAAAATATTAACCATAGAGAAACTTGCAGTGAAAACTCTGGAAAATTTTAGACGTCATAAACTGGGGAAGTTACGAAATTGAAAAATATTTTTTTAACTAACCAATAACAAGAACAACGCAGGCTACTCAGGCATCAGGTAGACGCAACAACAAGTGACAGTTGACAGTTGACAGTTGACAAGGTGTAAGTAGGTAGTAGCATTTCTGTTTGAAGGTGTAGCTTATCTTATCTACTACTTGAAACTTGAAATAGAGAAGTACAAGAAATGGAAATTACAACACAGCTCTACTGAAATCATTTTTAGACCATTTGAAGGTAAAAAAAATGAAAAACAGTGCCATATTGTTCAAAAATGGAAATTACGCAAATACTCTAAAGCTCCATTCTAAGTTTACCGAAATGTGAAATGCTTCAAAACTACAGGGAATCACATTGACATTTATAATCGAACATCGAACACACATAATATTCGGGCAATAAAATCATCAACACTCGAAATAGTTGCAATCTCAAGGTTGAACAAGTTTGAAGTAAACAATTTCTAAACGGGCCAAAACTCCATCACTAAAAAAGGTACAAAGCAAGAAAAAACGAGCAAATTTTAAATAATACCAAAAATTATTTTTAATCATTATTAACGATTATCACTAGCGACTATGTATCGTCTGTAGAGAACCAAAATGACCCACATTTAATTTTAGCAATATTACCTATCCACAAATATATTTAAATGTTTACAGATCATTTAAATAGAACATTTTACACTTATCAAAAACATGAAATAAGAACATTTTGCATTTTTCAAAAATATGTAAATACAACATTTTACGCTTTTAAAACCTATGGAATTAAACAATTTTGCACCTTTTCGAAAACTTGGAATTAGAACATTTTGCACCTTTTTGGAAACATACAAATTTAGAACATTTGGTACTTTTTTTTAAACATGCAAATAGAACATTTCGCACTTTTTGAAATCATACAAATAGAAAATTTTGAACTTTTTTAATGCATGCAAATAGAACATTTTGCACCTTTTCAAAAACATGTAAATAGAACGTTTTCACTTTTCCAAAACTCCCAATTAACATTTTACGTATGTTTCTCATTTTGTTTTGATGACATTTTGACGTTTTCGAAAGATGCAAAATTTTCTAATTCCACTTTTTTGAAATGTGCAAAAATGTCTAATTCCATGTTTTTGAAAATTGAAAAATGTTCTAATTCCACGTTTTTTAAATGTGCGAAAATGTCTAATTCCTTGTTTTTGAAAATTGAAAAATGTTCTGTTTAAATGCTCTCAAGCGGTATTTGATTATTTTTAGAGTTTTTAGGAACGTGTAGATAGAACATTGAGCACTCTGCAAAAGTATGAAAATGGAATATCCAGCACTCTTGACAAATAAGCAAGAAAAACAATTTGAGCATTTTAATAATTAATCACAATCACGTAAATAGAATACTCTGCGCCTTTCCAAAATCATACACGTCTTGGATTTGACTGGAAATTCAAATTTTCGGATTTTAGATTTGGCGGGAAATTCTAGAAATGTGACTTAAGATTTGGCGGGAAATGGAAAAGAAGCTCAGTTTTTGTTTCCTAGCCATAGGCTGCTGATGCTGAGCCGTAGTTTGTGCAATTAGCAGATGCTTCCACATTCCTTAGGGATCGGCACAGATGACGACATCATAAAATCCATCATTTCAAAAAATTAGCCATTTTCAAAAACACACAAATGGAATTTTTCCCACTTTTTAAAAACAGAGAAATGGACAGGGCCGGACGAAGGAATTGCTTTTTGCTTTTAAGCAGCAATTTGTTTCCATACAAAAACCACTATTTTCCATTTTATCCATGGTTTCTTTGCTAAAGCAAAATGTTGTATTTACATGTTTTAAGAAAACTTCAAAATGTTCTATTTACTTGATTCAGAAAAGTCCAAAACGTTCCATATACATGTTTCAGAAAAGTGCAAAATGTTCTATTTACTTGATTCACAAAAGGGCGAAATGCTTTATTTCCATGTTTATGCAATGTACACAAACTTTTATTTGCATATTTGTCAACAGTCAAAATATTCTTTCTACATATTTGGCAAAAATTCACGCAGCGGGAGCCCGCCGCATAATCCCGCCCTCCAAATCCAATATTTCCTCCACCCCTCAAAATCCATTCCAAATCCCAACATTCCAAATTTTACCCACTCGTACCACCCCCAAAAAAACCAGGGCGTTAGCCCTGGTTTTTTCCCACCACTCCCCTTTCTGTATATACCTGGGTCGAGCTTCCACTCATCCCACACCGTTACTTCCGCCCCTTTTCAGTTCCCCCACCCTCCTTCCCACACTCAAAACTACCCTCCATTCCAAAACACTACAACAACCCCTTCATTCCGTCCCTCATTCTTCTTCCCCACATTCTCAACCCCCGCTCTGCTAAAATCAACCCAAAAACCTAAAAACTGTTTGTCCACCAAAATCCAATCCACTCAAACACACGCGCTCAAAACGATTTATACACGCGTCTCCGCAGCCATCAGTATCAACTTGCCCCTTTTTAAACATTTCAAATCCAAATGTCACACAGACGCGCCAAATTCAAACTCCAACTTTATTTTAACTTCACATTCCCCCATTTCTCAAAAGTACAACCAAATTCCATTTCTACCCTCAATCAAAAACCAACATCTACACAAAAATACCATCAGTCGTAAATCACGGGAATGAGTCATTTCCCTCACTTTTTAAAACTATTCAAATACATCATTTGTCATTTTGTCATTTGCAAAACCTCGTAATTAACATTTTCCGCATGTATGTCTCATTTTGTTTTTATGACATGGCTCATTTTGATTCGAGCTTCAATTGGATATGGGTCATTTTGCTTCTTCACAGACGCTATTTGTTTTCAAGGTATATATAGTATGTTTGTATGGTGTGTGAAGAACCAAAGTGACCCATATCCATTTGTAGCTAAAAACAATATCCACTATCTACACAAAAATTGAAACATGTCTTGCAAGAATTTAAATAGAATAGTTTGCACATTTTCAAACAAATGGAATTAGACATTTTTGCAACTTATAAAAAACATGGAATTACAGCATTTTGCAATTTTCAAAAATATGTAAATACAACGTGGATTTCCAAATTTCATGAAATTGTTTGAGTCTACGATATTCCAAAAGAAACTTCCTTGGATAATGCCCAATATTTATGCTATTCATTATAACCAGAAAATTTGGGGGGATCTAGACAATTTTCATCCTGAGAGATTTCTTGAAGATGATGGAAAGACCATTAAGAAGTTTGAGCATTTTCTTCCATTTTCATTAGGGAAACGAAATTGTATCGGGAAACTGCTGGCTCGTGACTCCATATTTTTATTCTTGACGAATATCTTTTAAAGATTCACTGTCGTACCTCATCCTTCAAAACCAACCCCTGGCTATGATGCTAAAAAAGGATTTATACTTGAGCCACTGGACTTTTATGTTATTTTTACTGATCGAATTGCTCAAAAACCCCCAACTTTTACAGTTCTCACTTATTACAAATAAATCTGATTCGGCAATTAAAGCATTTCACAGACCAATAAAAATTCCAGTTTTATATTCGTCTGCTTTGTCATGCATCTGACAGTTTTTACAGTATGTACTTAGACATTCAGCGTTTTATTTTGCATTGATTAGATATTTTCGTCAATAATATTTACTGCTCGTTTTGTGGCAACTATACAGAATTCATTATTGTAACTCAAATAGACACAGGATGCAAGGTTGTAGTTTCGATAATTTGATTCGGTATTACAATAAGATTAGTCACATCAGCTTTATTGTGATTAATGAAAAGTTGATTTTTGTTATATAAGCACATACTAATATTGTATACGATGATCGATGCAGAATTTTACCGTGGGAGAGCAATGACCCATGGGATTTCGGATGACTGTTGAGTTTTATTAAAAACATATTCAGTGGACAATTAAATTGCCTGCATAAATTATTATCTTAATCTTGATTAAAAACAGGAATGGGCAAGTAACAATAATTTTGTAATCTCTCAAGGTCACACAATAAAAATTAATATCAATAATTAATAAAACCAAAATTTCGAAAGAGGTACGAAAGTCGAAACACAAAAGAAGTAAGAAAGTTATTAGCAGTAGCAGTTAGCAGGGATGGGGCAGGGTAGGAAAATATTAACCATAGAGAAACTTGCAGTGAAAACTCTGGAAAATTTTAGACGTCATAAACTGGGGAAGTTACGAAATTGAAAAATATTTTTTTAACTAACCAATAACAAGAACAACGCAGGCTACTCAGGCATCAGGTAGACGCAACAACAAGTGACAGTTGACAGTTGACAGTTGACAAGGTGTAAGTAGGTAGTAGCATTTCTGTTTGAAGGTGTAGCTTATCTTATCTACTACTTGAAACTTGAAATAGAGAAGTACAAGAAATGGAAATTACAACACAGCTCTACTGAAATCATTTTTAGACCATTTGAAGGTAAAAAAAATGAAAAACAGTGCCATATTGTTCAAAAATGGAAATTACGCAAATACTCTAAAGCTCCATTCTAAGTTTACCGAAATGTGAAATGCTTCAAAACTACAGGGAATCACATTGACATTTATAATCGAACATCGAACACACATAATATTCGGGCAATAAAATCATCAACACTCGAAATAGTTGCAATCTCAAGGTTGAACAAGTTTGAAGTAAACAATTTCTAAACGGGCCAAAACTCCATCACTAAAAAAGGTACAAAGCAAGAAAAAACGAGCAAATTTTAAATAATACCAAAAATTATTTTTAATCATTATTAACGATTATCACTAGCGACTATGTATCGTCTGTAGAGAACCAAAATGACCCACATTTAATTTTAGCAATATTACCTATCCACAAATATATTTAAATGTTTACAGATCATTTAAATAGAACATTTTACACTTATCAAAAACATGAAATAAGAACATTTTGCATTTTTCAAAAATATGTAAATACAACATTTTACGCTTTTAAAACCTATGGAATTAAACAATTTTGCACCTTTTCGAAAACTTGGAATTAGAACATTTTGCACCTTTTTGGAAACATACAAATTTAGAACATTTGGTACTTTTTTTTAAACATGCAAATAGAACATTTTGCACTTTTTGAAATCATACAAATAGAAAATTTTGAACTTTTTTAATGCATGCAAATAGAACATTTTGCACCTTTTCAAAAACATGTAAATAGAACGTTTTCACTTTTCCAAAACTCCCAATTAACATTTTACGTATGTTTCTCATTTTGTTTTGATGACATTTTGACGTTTTCGAAAGATGCAAAATTTTCTAATTCCACTTTTTTGAAATGTGCAAAAATGTCTAATTCCATGTTTTTGAAAATTGAAAAATGTTCTAATTCCACGTTTTTTAAATGTGCGAAAATGTCTAATTCCTTGTTTTTGAAAATTGAAAAATGTTCTGTTTAAATGCTCTCAAGCGGTATTTGATTATTTTTAGAGTTTTTAGGAACGTGTAGATAGAACATTGAGCACTCTGCAAAAGTATGAAAATGGAATATCCAGCACTCTTGACAAATAAGCAAGAAAAACAATTTGAGCATTTTAATAATTAATCACAATCACGTAAATAGAATACTCTGCGCCTTTCCAAAATCATACACGTCTTGGATTTGACTGGAAATTCAAATTTTCGGATTTTAGATTTGGCGGGAAATTCTAGAAATGTGACTTAAGATTTGGCGGGAAATGGAAAAGAAGCTCAGTTTTTGTTTCCTAGCCATAGGCTGCTGATGCTGAGCCGTAGTTTGTGCAATTAGCAGATGCTTCCACATTCCTTAGGGATCGGCACAGATGACGACATCATAAAATCCATCATTTCAAAAAATTAGCCATTTTCAAAAACACACAAATGGAATTTTTCCCACTTTTTAAAAACAGAGAAATGGACAGGGCCGGACGAAGGAATTGCTTTTTGCTTTTAAGCAGCAATTTGTTTCCATACAAAAACCACTATTTTCCATTTTATCCATGGTTTCTTTGCTAAAGCAAAATGTTGTATTTACATGTTTTAAGAAAACTTCAAAATGTTCTATTTACTTGATTCAGAAAAGTCCAAAACGTTCCATATACATGTTTCAGAAAAGTGCAAAATGTTCTATTTACTTGATTCACAAAAGGGCGAAATGCTTTATTTCCATGTTTATGCAATGTACACAAACTTTTATTTGCATATTTGTCAACAGTCAAAATATTCTTTCTACATATTTGGCAAAAATTCACGCAGCGGGAGCCCGCCGCATAATCCCGCCCTCCAAATCCAATATTTCCTCCACCCCTCAAAATCCATTCCAAATCCCAACATTCCAAATTTTACCCACTCGTACCACCCCCAAAAAAACCAGGGCGTTAGCCCTGGTTTTTTCCCACCACTCCCCTTTCTGTATATACCTGGGTCGAGCTTCCACTCATCCCACACCGTTACTTCCGCCCCTTTTCAGTTCCCCCACCCTCCTTCCCACACTCAAAACTACCCTCCATTCCAAAACACTACAACAACCCCTTCATTCCGTCCCTCATTCTTCTTCCCCACATTCTCAACCCCCGCTCTGCTAAAATCAACCCAAAAACCTAAAAACTGTTTGTCCACCAAAATCCAATCCACTCAAACACACGCGCTCAAAACGATTTATACACGCGTCTCCGCAGCCATCAGTATCAACTTGCCCCTTTTTAAACATTTCAAATCCAAATGTCACACAGACGCGCCAAATTCAAACTCCAACTTTATTTTAACTTCACATTCCCCCATTTCTCAAAAGTACAACCAAATTCCATTTCTACCCTCAATCAAAAACCAACATCTACACAAAAATACCATCAGTCGTAAATCACGGGAATGAGTCATTTCCCTCACTTTTTAAAACTATTCAAATACATCATTTGTCATTTTGTCATTTGCAAAACCTCGTAATTAACATTTTCCGCATGTATGTCTCATTTTGTTTTTATGACATGGCTCATTTTGATTCGAGCTTCAATTGGATATGGGTCATTTTGCTTCTTCACAGACGCTATTTGTTTTCAAGGTATATATAGTATGTTTGTATGGTGTGTGAAGAACCAAAGTGACCCATATCCATTTGTAGCTAAAAACAATATCCACTATCTACACAAAAATTGAAACATGTCTTGCAAGAATTTAAATAGAATAGTGAGCACATTTTCAAACAAATGGAATTAGACATTTTTGCAACTTATAAAAAACATGGAATTACAGCATTTTGCAATTTTCGAAAATATGTAAATACAACGTGGATTTCCAAATTTCATGAAATTGTTTGAGTCTACGATATTCCAAAAGAAACTTCCTTGGATAATGCCCAATATTTATGCTATTCATTATAACCAGAAAATTTGGGGGGATCCGGACAATTTCCGTCCTGAGAGATTTCTTGAAGATGATGGAAAGACCATTAAGAAGTTTGAGCATTTTCTTCCATTTTCATTAGGGAAACGAAATTGTATCGGGAAACTGCTGGCTCGTGACTCCATATTTTTATTCTTGACGAATATCTTTCAAAGATTCACTGTCGTACCTCATCCTTCAAAACCAACCCCTGGCTATGATGCTAAAAAAGGATTTATACTTGAGCCACTGGACTTTTATGTTATTTTTACTGATCGACTTGCTCAAAAACCCCCAACTTTTACATTTCTCACTTATTACACATAAATCTGATTCGGCAATTAAAGCATTTCACAGACCAATAAAAATTCCAGTTTTATATTCGTCTGCTTTGTCATGCATCTGACAGTTTTTACAGTATGTACTTAGACAGTCAGCGTTTTATTTTGCATTGATTAGATATTTTCGTCAATAATATTTACTGCTCGTTTTGTGGCAACTATACCAGAATTCATTATTTTAACTCAAATAGACACAGGATGCAAGGTTGTAGTTTCGATAATTTTATTCGGTATTACAATAAGATTAGTCACATCAGCTTTATTGTGATTAATGAAAAGTTGAAAAAAGTTGTTATATAAGCACATACTAATATTGTATACGATGATCGATGCAGAATTTTACTGTGGGAGAGCAATGACCCATTGGATTTCGGATGACGTTGAGTTTTATTAAAAAAATATTCAGTGGACAATTAAATTGCCTGCATAAATTATTATCTTAATCTTGATTAAAACACGAATGGGCAAGTAACAATAATTTTGTAATCTCTCAAGGTCACACAATAAAAATTATTATCAATAATTAATAAAACCAAAATTTCGAAAGAGGTACGAAAGTCGAAACACAAAAGAAGTAAGAAAGTTTTTAGCAGTAGCGTAGCAGTTAGCAGGGATGGGGCAGGGTAGGAAAATATTAACCGTAGAGAAACTTGCAGTGAAAACTCTATGGAAAATTTTAGACGTCATAAACTAGGGAAGTTACGAAATTAAAAAATATTTTTTTTAACCAACCAATAACAAGAACAACGCAGGCTACTCAGGCATCAGGTAGACGCAACAACAAGTGACAGTTGACAGTTGACAGTTGACAAGGTGTAAGTAGGTAGTAGCATTTCTGTTTGAAGGTGTAGCTTATCTACTACTTGAAACTTGAAATAGAGAAGTACAAGAAATGGAAATTACAACACAACTCTAATCTACTGAAATCATTTTTAGACCATTTGAAGGTAAAAAAAATGAAAAACAGTGCCATATTGTTCAAAAATGGAAATTACGCAAATACTCTAAAGCTCCATTCTAAGTTTACCGAAATGTGAAATGCTTCAAAACTACAGGGAATCACATTGACATTTATAATCGAACATCGAACACACATAATATTCGGGCAATAAAATCATCAACACTCGAAATAGTTGCAATCTCAAGGTTGAACAAGTTTGAAGTAAACAATTTCTAAACGGGCCAAAACTCCATCACTAAAAAAGGTACAAAGCAAGAAAAAACGAGCAAATTTTAAATAATACCAAAAATTATTTTTAATCATTATTAACGATTATCACTAGCGACTAGTATATTGTGATAATAATATTTAACATATAAACTGAAATAAGAAAACAAGAAAGGGCAGTAGGATGTTAAGATTGAAAACCTACTACAATGAAATCCACGTAATTACTCCTGTAGTTGATAGTTACAGTCAACAGTATTTTATTCACCAGCTTATGTGAATGAGGTCAAAAGTTACACATTCCGTGCCGTATTGAGGAATAAAAACACCGTATCCATATACCTTTTATGTTACTATTTTTTTAGCCAGTATGAGTCTGAGCGATTGGGAGGATCTAATTTCTGAAGACGAAGATGATTTTGAGACTCCAAAAGTTTCTGTCAAAGCTCCACCTCCACCGGCACCGCCTCGCTGGAAAAAGAGAATCATTATTCTGTTGGATGTGGATTGCTTCGAAGTGCAGCTGTGGGCCAAAATTCAATGTCCAGAAGTAGTTCTACAAGATGTTCCTGTTGTGGTCATCAATCCGCAAAATATGTAAGATGCTATTCATATTTCGTATTGATAAATAATTCATTATCTTTATTGTTGTGCATATCTTGGCAATCCTAAGTTTAGTCGCTCACCTTATGATCTATATTCATACCTACTTACCTACACATGAATCTTTTCAGAATTCTGTCGGTGAACTACACTGCAAAAAGTTTGGGTGTCCAGCGGGGTGAGGGCTACCAAGGTCTACTAAAGGCTCGCGACCAGTGTGAAGAAGCAGGAATTCCGTTGATTGAAATCATTGCTGGAGAACTCTTCGGAAAAGTCGACAGTTTTCGTCCTCAAATAGAAAGCGACTTGATTCTAGATGCAATCTTAGAATATGCAGAAATGCAAAAACGGGACTTTAACTCCCCCGCCATCCCCATTAAAGTCGAGCGAAATTGCAGAGATGAATTTTACATCGATGCAACTCAATTCGTAGACGAGTGCAACACAACATATCATAAAAATGCAGATCCTTTTATTACTCCTACTCTATTGCCCGAGCCAACTAATGCTCTCAACCGGCTGAAAAAACATCCCAATAAAAACTACAATAGCAAACCTACCACGATTATGGAAGGTCGTGAGGGAAAAATTACTGGTCAAGATTTAAATCGCAGAGTTCTTGAGAAGTATCCTTACGGACTAAAAGGCCACCACGCAGATGAACTTCGTTTGGTCCAAGGGGCTATTCATGCAAACAGCCTTATTCGACATATCAAGAAAAGAACTGGGTATGACGTCTCGGCTGGAGTTGGTCACTCAAAGTTAGTTGCTAAATTAGGCTGTGGGAGGAATAAACCGAAGGGCATCACTATAATGACCGAAGTCTCGCTTCCTCGACTCAGCAAGTGTATTCCTTTTCAAGATCTCCCGGGTTATGGAAGTCAAACTGGAAAACGTATTCGAGATCTGTTATTTTCGGAGCGGAAGCAAGATGTGAACTCCATCGATGATCTCTTACGTGTTATAAACGGTGACCATCAACATTTAGTCCCCGTTTTCAACAAGCTTAATATTCCTGGGGCAGTGCGGAAATCTATGGAGCTTCAAAATTTGTGCATATTCAAGGATGATAGCCCAGTCATTCCGAGGGTATATAATGGCACATTTGGTACTTCGTTGTCCTTCAAAGGTATAATTTCGTTTGATTCGAATTAATTTTTACTAAATTAATTTGTAGCATGTACGTGGTTGGATCTAAAACTTGAAAACGGATTTTTCATTATTTTTTATAGGTTTGACGGGACAATCGGATTTTCTTGAGAGACTTAAGAACCTTTCCATGGACATGATTCGTAGAATTGACTACTACAAAAAGAAGGGAAGGCATGCAAAGGAACTGTGCATTAAAGCCGAGATGATAAAAAATCCTCGGGTCTCACCTGGCGATCGTGCCAACAAAATCTCAATACCAGAGGATAATTTTACTGCCCTGGATTTGGGAAAGAAAATTATTGGTTACATTAACCAAAATAAATTAATTCGCAAAGAAATTCTGAAAATCAAGTTGACTGCAAGTAAAATTAGCTTAATCACGCCTTGTCCAAACGCAAAAGACCAACGCATGTCAAAAGTTAGCTTTCCTATTGATGCCGGACGGGGACGGGATGAAGTTCTAGATGAACCTTCTGTTTCGTATACACCACGTACACTGGAACTTGATGCCCCTAGCCTTAAGGTGGGCCCCCTGATCGCTCAACCTGTTAAAATTAATTTCCCAGACCCAAAAAGTCCACAGTCCGCCGGGGTCGCCACCGATACTGTCGATGGAGAAAATAGTGGTGAATTCAAATTTAATTTGAATGATTGTGCCGCTCTGGTTATTGTTTTGATTGGTTTGATGATAGCAACAGCCTTCATTTTATTTTTACCTGTCACATAGTTTAGTGAGAGTAAATGGAGTAATTATTATTATTTACTTGAGACATTTTTTATGCTGAATGATGATTAGCTGAATCAACATTCTACGACATTGGGACGTAAGGATGATGTTCCAAAAGCTGTTCACTTTATTTTATTATCAACTTATTCCCTGTGGTCCATATTGAAGGGAAGTTTTTTTTAGCAGAATGATGCAAAACTACTGCATTTGTTGCACTTGATTGATGAATTAAAAATATTAGTATATTTTTTGAATGTGAGTGACATGTTTAGTTTTACAGTTAAAGATTATTATTTAATTATTATACCTACCTACTAATTTTATCAAAAATATGAATCAAAAAGAATTCCAATATTTTCCTTGTATTATAAGTAGGTAGGTAGGTGCTTATAGGTTAGACCCTTAAAATTGTTTATACCGCATGAGAAGGATCCAGTTGCCCAGTTGCATGTCAAGAGCGAAAGATATATATGTATTTGCATTTACAATAAAATAAATGTGACACTATCCTCCAAGAGGGGTAGCCCAACAGACTGAGTATACGTTAACAACATTTTGTTATCGTTAGTAATATCATGGTTGTTATATAATAATTAGAATTATAAAGTTATGTAAAGATATCATATTTTCAAGTATTAGGCTCTCTAGAATTATTATGAACGAACGTCCATTGTACATTAAATGGGATAAAAACGTAAAATGTGATAAATATGAGTTTTCGAATGGTGCTAAACATATTTATAAATGGTTGAAAATTTCCAAAATGTTATATTTGTGCATATGCTGATGAAAAAAACAAAACTATGTATTCGTATGTTTTTAAAAAGTGCAAATTGTTTTATATTTACGTTCTTTTATGATTTATATATTGTTAAAAAATAAAATTTTCAATATGAGCAGATTATTGTTTTACTATACTACTTACTACTATGTACCTAGTAAATTGTACCGAGTTTGTATATGCCTAGGCCTCAAAACACAATACTATTATGTATGTTCTGTTCTGTACGCATCTCTTTTATGTAATAAGAAATTTAATAGCCCGGGTTTTATATTATTGCAGTAAATACACACAGAGAAATAAGTTAGTTTCGTTTTACGGTTAAATATTGCAAAATTTTGATTGCCGGGGATCTCTCAAAATTTGTCGCTTTCAACTGCAAGTTTTGACGTACCCAACGGCAATGTTCGCAAATGACGGTATTTCTGCAAATTTTGCACTGCCCTGGTAATTTAATTCAGCAGTCAAACTGTCCCTTTCCTTTGTTGGGGATCACATTAAAGTTGCAAGCTATGCTGCAAAAGTTTACTGTATTTCACTGCAAATGATAAAATGACGTATGTGTGGTAAACTTTGATGTTGTGCATAAGACACTAGCATTTGCAATGGGGAATAGTAATTTCAAAAGACGCATGCTTATCAAAATAGATTGCAAATTGTTAGCGACAGAGAATATTAGTTTATTGCCATGGCAGCATTGATTGCAGTGCTGTAGTGACGCAATGAAGCAATCAACAAATATTATACTACAGTTGCAGTGGTTTCGATCTCATTTAGACTCACTAGTCAGTTGCTCAAGTGCTGACTGCTCATCTCAGTCATTAATTGGAAATTTTCGTCGTTTTATCGGGCGTTTTATCTCAAGTCTTGTTAGTTAATTGATATTATCTTATTTTAGAAGGGCCATTCTGCTAGGCTACTAATTGCATAGTACACCTAATATATTAGGATTGTTGGACTAATTTTGAAAGTCAGCTTTTCTAGATCGGGGTTGTTATATATACTTTGAAAATCGGGATTGCGGGATATCTGCTGGTACTTTACAGTCAATGGATTCAATAATTTTACTTACCAATATTATTACTTTAAGTAGTCTATATATTACTCATTAACTCCTACTTTATTTATCGTAAAGGGTCAAAAAAATAATCATTTATTTTGTTTGTTTAGAGATTTTTTCATTTCTAGAATCAACTAAAAAATTGAATTTTTCAAAGCAAAGTATTGCATTCTTGTTGTAGCAGGTGGAATGTGGACGCGTTTGTCAGTTTTAAGGATACTTCGAGTACGAGCACTTAGGCTATAACCTTTCTATCTCACAATTTGTTCCATCCTGTGCGTTTGGAATTCCTCACAGTATCCGTATCCCTTGCTAAAATTGTTCTACAACGTGTAAACTATTTAGTTGGTATTATTTAGAATTTTTTCACGTTATGATTTATGTTTAATAATTTTTGAAATTACTAGTTGCAGAATTTGACTTTACAATGTAGTAAATAAAGTAAAAAAGTGTGTACAAAATAAACAATTGTTTTTGCAAGATACGATGCAATTCACTAAGCATTCTAAATGTCAAATTTTAAAGTAGGGGAGCCAGGAAATTAATTTGCATAAAATATGTCATCTGGTTTTGTAAGATACCCCGCGAAATTAAATGCAGTTCCACAGCAATATATTTTGTCCATATTCCGTTCAAACTTTTTGACGTTTACCTATCAAATATGTGGTTACCGTAGGTTACTGCAAACATTTTATTTGCAGTTTCCACGGTAATTATTGTTACCATTTGTTACGGCAACACTATTTGAAGCCAAAAATACAAAACGTTTTTGAACAAGAGAAACGGTAAATATTTGAAGGATCCACGGCAAATTCTTACGATTATTTCTCTGTGTGTAGGGATGGAGTCATAATTCAGTTTAGCATCGCATGCCATCAATATTCGACTAGATTTACCCCACCTTAGGTGTGACATCATTTCTAGAAGATCCCCTAGTAGACTAGTAGCTGGTGCTAATTATATAAAATCAAGTCCAGAGTGTCGAGATAATTTTAACTAGGAAAGAAAGCCCGTCGTTTTTGTAACGACGGCTAGTATCTTTAGATACTCAGGTTTCACGCAGTCTTATAAAAATAAAAAAAATCCTGCTGCGAGTTTCCAATTGGCTATTTGCTCATCTGTAGTATTTGCATATCCGTCCCGTAGCTTCCTGGTGTTATGTTCTTCAACTTTATTTGAAATTGGGCACGGAGTGTGCCTTACTTGCTGCTGAACAAATTTTGCACATTTTTGCGCATCTGTTAATTAATTATTACACAATTTTAATTTTCAAAATTGACACAGTGACTCTAACCCTCCTGAGTACAGGTCTCTAAGCCTCGTAAGAACCAAGTGAATAAGAGGTAGGGTGAGTGTTGCAAGAGAAACCAGTGAAGAATTATTCAAGATTTATTGTTTAATTTGAATAATTTTAAATCAACAAATTATTGATTTAATTTTTGATGAGTGGTGAAATTTAAGTACAATCTGATGAAATGTAATGATGAAGCATAGGGAAGGAGGAAATAGCAATGAAAGATTGACTGAACGACAGAAAATATTGACAGATCTGATTAAGGCTTGGAAAGTGACAGACGTCATTGCTTTTTCTCTGACCTGAGATTCTCCTGATATCGTGAAAATTACTGAAAATATGATGAAAAGTGAAATGTTGAATAAATCGCTAATATTTATTTTTATTTAAATATTACAACGCTACGTCGTAATATTCATTGCACAATTTATCGTCTGTGGCGACACTTGTAATTTATAGTCGTTTACATTTGGGGGCTCAACCGGGATCTAATCCCGAGACCTACTTGTGCCTGAAAACGGAGTCTTTTCTGAATACGATACTGCTTGTTGGAAGCTCAACAGCTGATTAAAATGAGGTCGTACAATGATGTTTCTGATCAACGTTGGAGTTTGAAGGTCAACGCTGGACGTCCTTTGAGTCGCTTCGGTTGTCCAGAGTCCCGTGATTCGGGTATGGAAGCGAGCGAGAGTTTGGGGGATGGATCTATGGTTGCTCATTCGTCTACGTTGAGAAAAAGGACTATTGTATTTCCGATTGGATCTACGGAGGTCCAAAATCAAAATTTGAAGACGCATGTTGAAAATGCGCCCATAATCAAGCCCAAAAATTATTTTACAGCGAATGAAAGGATTCGTCACTCTGCTCCACACAGTGGCATTCAAGAGGATGAAGTCGAAGCAGAGCTTTTACGCCTTGAGGAAGCGCATTTTGCCCGATTGCGTGAACATGAGATGGCGCAAGTTGAACGACGTTATGAAGAACGTATATACGAAGGCCAGCGCCGTCGCGCTATGGACAGATTGGAAAGAAGTCGCCGTAGCGCTTCTGTTCGTTTTGTTTCTGGTTCTGTGGATGCGTCTACAGTACACCATGAGGGTGCAGTTATTGCTTGGGGGTTTGTGCCGCTGGCACCTCCTGCTAGAGCGCCGGGGGAACGCGCGCGTTCCAGCACACCATTACCTCCACATGACACCCCTGGGGCAGGGGAAGAAAATGATGAATCAGATATTTTTTCTGTCGGTGGGGGAAGATTAGATGACGTTCCAGTCTTAATGCCGAATCTTTTAAGTATTTTTCCTGACGGTGGGGGAAAACTGATGCTATCTGAATTTTTAGAAGTAAAATCAAATGTCAAGACTGAGTCAAGTCAAAATACTAAAACAATTCATGAGCCTGAATGGGCTAAACAGAAATCAGAACACAGCTGTTTTGAAATTCAACTTGAGTCTAAATCCAGATTTTATTTCAATAGAGTATCAACTGTAAGTTCAGATCCGATACTTGATGACAACTGCTGTGCACCTGAGCTGAACAATGCATTTGACTATGTCACGATTGATAATGATGAAAATGGTGAAACTAATATGAAATTAGTAGCAGCACATTATCAAGAAAAAATCAAGGACAACGTTTGTTGTGACGGTGTGGGAAAGAGCAAGCTGTTCAACACAAGTGTCAACGTTGGAGTAAAACAATTTCTTGATGCTACTTATTTCGATTGGATCAAGGAGATGCTTGTGACTACTAACTTGAGAGTACAACATGGAGCTAATGAAATGATTTTCTGGATTTACCGGGGAACACATGATCCTGGGGGAACTGAACCTGGCTGTCTCAACCTGCTGCTCCTGTCTGACGCAAGGCGTCCAACTTTGAAGCTCACTGTTTCGTTACTTAAAATGATAAGGAAAATAATTATTCTCCTTATGGGGGGAGAAATGTTGCACGAGAAACAAGTGAAGAATTATTCAAGATTTATTGTTTAATTTGAATAATTTTAAATCAACAAATTATTGATTTAATTTTTGATGAGTGGTGAAATTTAGGTACAATCTGATGAAATGTAATGATGAAGCATAGGGAAGGAGGAAATAGCAATGAAAGATTGACTGAACGGCAGAAAATATTGACAGATCTGATTAAGGCTTGGAAAGTGACAGACGTCATTGCTTTTTCTCTGACCTGAGATTCTCCTGATATCGTGAAAATTACTGAAAATATGATGAAAAGTGAAATGTTGAATAAATCGCTAATATTTATTTTTATTTAAATATTACAACGCTACGTCGTAATATTCATTGCACAATTTATCGTCTGTGGCGACACTTGTAATTTATAGTCGTTTGGCTATTTGCTCATCTGTAGTATTTGCATATCCGTCCCGTAGCTTCCTGGTGTTATGTTCTTCAACTTTATTTGAAATTGGGCACGGAGTGTGCCTTACTTGCTGCTGAACAAATTTTGCAAATTTTTGCGCATCTGTTAATTCATTATTACACAATTTTAATTTTCAAAATTGACACAGTGACTCTAACCCTCCTGAGTACAGGTCTCTAAGCCTCGTAAGAACCAAGTGAATAAGAGGTAGGGTGAGTATTGGGTTTGCATCGAAAAATAGGGTCAAGTACAAACGGTAATCTAGAAAAAAATAGGGTACTGGATAGGGTGCCAAATTTATTTTTTTATAGAGTAAATCGCCCTTGAAGGGTGTGATATCCGTTTGCCTACCTTTGTTTCACACAATAATGAGGTATATGGAAAAATACTAGAAAACAAAACGTACATAGGTACATTAGGCCTTTGCTAACAACAAAAATTATACCACAAGGAAAAGGAAATACATTTATAATTTAGTACATAGCAAAAGTAGTTCACAACAAATTTAATATAGCCCACATTAATTTGTAGCTTCAGTTTCCTTATAGGAGCATTAAAACTCAATAAATTTCCTTCAATGTTTAACCAGCAGTTAGTTACCTAGGTTTATTTAAATTTTAATATAATCTGTGAGTATGTATAAAGCTTCAAAAGTTTACCGACGTTCACTAATATATACGCATAATTTTAAGTCAAAAATATTATATAAGAACGCCGGATTTTATGACCGCGGTCTGAAGTAGATGCTGAGCTTAGTGCGCACAAATTGTTGCTCAGCATCTACTAACAACTGTAAAAATTATTTACCGCAAAAGCAGACATTTATGTCGTAACTATGTTTACTTGTATATGGGATTTAATTTAGTATGCACTATACACTTTAATGATGTAAATATTTACAAATTAGTACTTACGCCTGAGAAACAGATTTTTATCGGCACGCGCTGACGCATTTCTTGCGTAAATTCAAATAAACGACATTAAGGATTTAATATACATAATAATATTAAATATTATTATCCTTGATCCTCAAACTGGAAACTGGAAAACCGCAAGATTTGTGAAATGAACCCCTAGCACTCTGTCTTATAGTTTAAAATTACAAGATAAGTAATGCAGTAGGATTGTCAATCGTGTGAAAACATAAATTTAAGCTTTTCCTTTTGTAGAAATTGTTAACAGCGTCGTTTTAATGGGTGTGAATTCATATGGTCATAAATATTAAATTAAAATTAATAAAAATAATGCTCTAATAAATACAAACTTTTGCACCACAATCTTTTTCCAAATCGCAACAGTAAAATTTAATTTTCACAAACCTAGTATCATTATATTGTTAATCCTTTTTCTATGTGAGAATTAATGATGATGATACTGGACTTGTTCACAATCTGAAAGCAGATTTACGATACTCATGGTCACATGCAAATACTAATACTATAAATCACTAATTTATATGTTTTAACATGTAAATACAAAATTGTGCCTTACCCAAGAAACCCATTAATAAAATAAAAATTGTTGTTTTTGAAAGGGAACAAATTGCTGCCTAAAAGTAATTCCTTCGTCCGGCTCTGAGTATGTACTATGAATTAAATAATCAGTTGACAATATTAAAATGCATTGATGATTTATTGTCTTAATCTTATGGTTAAAAACCCGAATGGACAAGGATCAAAAATTTTGTAATATTTTGTCTCTTTTAAGATCACATGCATAATAAAGTTTAAAGTGGTATTATTATTAATTACACCAACATTTTGAAATAAGAGGCACGAAAATTAAGTCAAAGCAAAGGAATTAAAGAAAAGTTATTAGCATTAGCTACTGATTAGCAATTAATTAGCAATTATCAATAGCATTAGCAGACCAGGGCAGGGGCAGAGTAGGAAAATTCCAACCATCGAGAAGAGAAACGTACACTGATAACTCTATGGAGAATTTTTGACGTCATAAACTGGGGAAAGTTACGAAATCGAAATATATTTTTTAGAAAACTGACAATTGACAAAAACAACTTGGGTGTCAGTCATCAGTCATCGAGTCTTCAGAAAGACAATGAAACAAGTTAACAGTGATAAGTAACAGGGCTACAAGTTGTAGGTTGGACTGGTTGGAGTTGGATCATTTCAGTTTCAAGTTGGAGCCTGCTACTTGAAACTTGAAATAACGAAGAACAAAAATAATAAAAAATGGAAATTGCTGAAAACATTTGAGATCATTTTAGGTTCAAAAGGAAGTGAACAGTGCCTTATTGTTCAAAAATGAAAATTACGCAAATATTACTCTGATGATCCATATATGTGCCACATGGGTTTTCCTAAAGGCTTCCAAAAGACATGGAAACAGATTTTTAGAATTGAACACACATATTCAGGTTCCTTTCGAGTGATAAAATCATCGGAAATTCTAAATAGCTAAAATCTCAAGGTTGAAGGTTGAACGAGTTAAAGTGAACAATTTCCAAACGGGCCAAAACTTCGCAACTAAAAAAGGTTGACGGGCATCTCGTCGTACTTTACAAGTCATAGTACATGTACTGTGCCCGCACATCAGATAGCTGGCTGTCAAAAAAAAAGGTACAAAACAAGAGATAACTAATACATTTTAAATAAACTTATGAAAATTATATTGTTAATTATTATTAACGAAAGTTCATTCTCATCATTTATGAGCATTGACAATTACAAACAAACTATTCTTCAAAAAATGGAGCCGATAATATATAATCAACAAGACTTCCGAGCCCGGGTGCTGGGTGGATCTATAAAAAGAGAAATACATCCAACATGCATTAACCCGAAATCGATTGACTTGCAAACAAACATAAAAACCTACTAGCAGGGACACGCCTAATGGTGATCACGCCGTAATGGTGATCAGTGTCTGGCGTTAAAAGACAAGATGTGTCAGAAATCACTGACTAGTTGGAATTGATAGTTTATAGTCCTAACTCCTTGGCATACAATTTATAGCATCAATTTGTAAAAGCTCAGGCCGTAGAAAATTAATGAACCTGGTATTCCAAAAAAATTGGAACCAAAAGTTTAATTTGGTTACTTCAAATTTCGAAATTCTGGGTGAATTAAGGTTTTGGTTTGAAATGTGCACATATACTGTTAACTGCAGTCATTGGCAATAAAAATAACTCCTTACTCAATTTTGCCCTCCTTTAGGTCCGCTGAAAATAAATAAAATCAAAAAGTGCAAAATTTTAAGATTGCGGCCTTAATGGTGATCAGCTCAGTAGGCATATAACTATGTGATCACCAGTTAAATCCTTAAAACACATAGCGGCACAATTTTGACTTGCAATAGGTAACAATAACAGCACTTAGCTATATTTATGACAATCATTTAAAATTTGTCAATCTGTGTGACCTTCAAAGGTCAAAAGGTCATACATACGAATTTCCATTGAATTTGATACATGGGTTGGGCAGTTTGCTGCAAATAATTTTGTGGGCGCTATCATGTGAATAGTTTTCATTAAAAAGTGTTAAGAAAACATCTGGAGGGCAATTTCTTATCATTAAGACACGAGACTTCAACATTATCTATGACAATAATGCTAAATAACCCGATCACGTATAGGAAGCAAGTGATCACCTAAAGGGCACCAACATTCCCTATGATATCAATGCTATTTTTGCATGATCACCATTTGCAATCATATGATCACCTATAAGGCATTTTGTTGACTTTTAGAATTTTTGAACTTGCTGCATACAATCCTATGTGACTTAAAACAATTCCAAGTAAGGATTCTACAAATTTTACAGCTCATAGCAAACTAAGTGTTGATTATTTTGAAACATGAAGCTTTGCTCTGGTGGACGTACAAAAGAAGTTACAGATTTTCAAAGTTGGACAAGAATGAACCCGATCAGTGATCACCATTAGGCGCGTCCCTACTACATAAATTATATATGCTCTCGTATATTTAATAGTTACTAAATTTTATCCACTAACTTATGTGAATGAGGTCAAAAGTTACCTAGAAATGTTGAATGTAAATACATATTCCGTGCCTTATTGAGGAATAAAAATACCTTGACTAAATACATTTTATATAACTATTTTTTTAGCCAATGAGTCTGAGCGATTGGAAGGATCTAATTTCTGAAGACGAAGATGATTTTGAATTTCCAAAAGTTACTATCAGTGCTCCACCGGCTCCCTGGAAGAAGAGATTAATTATTCTGCTGGATGTTGATTGCTTCGAAGTGCAGCTGTGGGCCAAAATTAAATGTCCAGAAGTAGTTGTAAAAGATGTTCCTGTTGTGGTCATAAATCCACAAAAGATGTAAGATGCTATTTATAGTTTGTGTTGATAAATAATTCATTATCTTTATGGTATTGTATATTTGACCAAATTTCGCATCTTAAGCTTGGTTTCTAATTTACCTACAATAATTTTTTCAGCATTCTTTCTGTGAACTATACAGCACGAAGTTTGGGTGTCCAGCGGGGTGAGGGTCACCTAGCGCTGATGGATGCTCGCTTCCAGTGTAAAAAGGCAGGGGTTCAATTAGTTGAAATCATTGCTGATGAACGCCACGGTAAAGTTGATACTTTTCGTCCTCAAACGGAAAGCTACTTGATTAAGGATGCGATAGAAGACTACATAGAAATGCTTAGGCGGAACAGCAATTCACCTACCATCCCCATTATAGTCGAGCGAAATTGCAAAGACGAATTTTACATCGATGCTACTAAATTCATAGACGACAGCAACACTTCATTTTATAAAAATTCAGATCCTTTTATCACTCCCACTCTGTCGCAGGAGCCAACTCTTAATCTAAACCGGCCAGAAAAACATCCCAATGGAAAGTACAATGGCACACCTACCACTATAATGGAAGGTCGAAAAGGAAAAATCACTGGTCAAGAATTAAATCACAGAGTGCTGAAGGTGTATCCTTACGGACTTGCAGCCCATCACGAAGATGAGCGTTGTTTGTTTCAAGGGGCTATTCTAGCAAACAATATCAGTCGGCATATTATAACTCCGATAGTTTCAGTCTTCTAGTCGAAGGAAACTTGATTCTAAAAGCTGTACTTAGCTTTTCACAATTTCAGAACTCACTCAGTCGTACCCATTACGATAGAGCGAACTTCCCGAGATGAGCTGTACATCGATGTGACTCACCTTATCGATGAAAAATTCAAATTGTACACGAAAGCATCCGCGAATGAAAATTATACTTGTATTTCACCTCAAGGGGAAGTTTATTATTAATATAGTGTATAGAACAAAAGGAAAATTAAATTACTAAAGTAATATGAATACACATATATATATATATATATATATATATATATATATATATATATATATGTATATATATAAAGTTATTATTATTTGTGTGTATTTAGACAGCCAGATATTCGCCCATAGGGCATTTCTGACTGTATCTTGATACAACTTTACTATAAGAGCCACTAGAAATGATACACGTGATAGACACATGATCGGTATCTAGTGACTCACTTAATAATAATAATAATAATATATAAAGTTATTAGGATGTCAGTTGTACACATGCGTCCTTCAAGTTTCAGAAAAAGGTGTCTTGCCGTTTGTACTGAGATAAAATTTTCCTCGTGCTCTAATGTGATAATTGAAAAACCAACATTGGGATATTAGTAACAAAATAAATAAATTACCATTTAAACTCCTCAAATTCGCTCACTTTAATGTTTTACTACTTAAGTAAGTTTATATAAATGTGAAACTCCGAACCTGTGTGACACATGCTCCCCCATGTTAGTATATTTTTTAACGAAGCATAAGAACCTATTCTCACAGTTGGAGGAAAGGAAACTATTAGGATTGTTAATGGACTCAATAAAGTAGTCATTTGCCCTCGTGTGCGAACAAGCACCTTTCGGAAATAAAATAAAGTACAGAGTCATTAAATAAGTTTTTACAGCAAATACTATATTACTATTTACAGAGAATCTATGAAATTAACTGTACCAGTAATTCCACAACCGGGTTGGTGTTTCCCGCCATTAGGGTAAAACTCCACGTGTCCTAGTGGTTTCAGTGAAATAAGAAAATCCACAACATCACTCGTCACGCGATTTACTATTCCGACAGAGTTTACATCATCAAGAGGTTTTCCGTATCCCAAGTAACCCGCATTGGTCATTATCACGTCCACAAAGGCTGCATCACTTATATCTAAACAAACACACGGTACTTGCACTCCTTAAATAAAGCCGTACATATTTAATTCTTATTATATATGTAATTACCGTATTTCCTCTGATAGTACGCCCGCGTACTATTCAAACTCGAGCTTCGACCCCCGCGTATAATTAGAGACTCGAGTACTATTAGAGAAAATACGGTAGGTTACATCTTACCAATACGGTTGTCAGTGGTAGCAGGATAGAAGCCAGGTCCGGCTGGATCTAAAGCTAATTATTTATTCAATTAAACTGAAGCCAGTATAATAAAATATCGACAGTGAAGAATCATTTTGTAGTAGGTCCATACGATTCTTAAAGCGATTTTTTGGTAGCAGTTGTCGAAGTCGCTTCCGCGTTGTCCTATGCATTAGGTGGGGGTTATGGGTGGCATGTTACGGACTGCATCATACTCATGACGTTCGCTTGGGGGTCGCCCACAAAAGAATTAATAAAAACTCCATTTCCAGAACATTTTGCGCTTTTGAAAAACATGTAAATAGAACATTTTACACTTTTAAAAAACATGTAAATAGTACATTTTACACTTTTAAAAAACATGTAAATAGAATATTTTACACCTTTGAGAAACATGTGAATAGTACATTTTACTGATTTCACACTTTTGAAAAACATGTAAATCGAACATTTTACACTTTTGAAAAACATATAAATAGTACATTTTACACTTTTGAAAAACATGTAAATGGCATTATTATTACGTATTTTGTGGACGACCCCGAAGTTTACGTCATACAGTGAGTAACATACTACCCCCACCAAATGCAAAGGACAACGTGGAAGCGACCTCGACAGCAGCTACAAATTGAATGGGCTTGCGACAGAATGATATACTTTGGCGTCGTGCATATATCTCGTATACACTTTTTTGACTTTTTTACACCCTCCCCCCCTCTAAGTATACAATCGTGAACATTGACGACAACCCCCCCCCCTATATACGTATACATTTATCATAAAAAATACCGATTTTTAAAATAACTGCTATTTATTCAATTTCATGTTCAAAACAACATTACTACATTTCATGAAATACCTTAGCAAAAATTTAGTTTGACAAACCTAGCATAGTATTTGTTTTTTAATGCTTCTTACATTCATATGTAAATAAAACCTAAATTCTAAAATTTTAATTTTGAGATTCAGACTTTGAAAGCCCATATTTTAAACTTTTTCCAACTTCAATATCATATATTTAATATAGCATATATTTTAAAACCTTCAAACGGGCCACAAAACCAAACGAAATTGTGTTTATACTGTTTGTAAGTTTTAGATCAACACAACCTTAATCGTAAAACACGGGCTTTAGCAGTGATAGGAGGCAGTGGTAAGCGAGAGCAATTAAACTGAATCAATTTTAGACAATTTAACTTGATTTAGATTTATCAGTTAGTTAGTTAGTTTATAATGAAAAAGTGGTTAATTTAAGTTTCGCGCTAGTTCAAAATTTTGCTTCTTACCGGTTACCCGCTGCAAATTTATGTGTTTTACGCTATTAAAACGGAATTGATTAGTAGAATCTAATTATTAATTATGCTTTTGTTCAAAGCTGCACACCGGGTAGAAACATTTTTGTTTGTTTTAAACTCCCTCGAAAAAATGTTGTATGGGTCAGAAGTGAAAGCCGACAATTTTGGTTCACTTTTTTTAAGAGCTTAAAAATGATATATCACTCGATGAAGTTGAAATCGGTCCAGTATTTCAAAATAGTAATGAACTATGCACCGCATTTCGTGTAACTTTGGCGCAAACCACTATTCAAATTGCAACATCCCAGACCCGGCTAATACTACGGGCCCAACTACTATTGCAGGCCCGTCTGTCTACTGTCGTATAATGTGTTAACTAGACCCGTCCACTATTCAAGCCAGTACATTATTACATGTCCAAAAACTGTTGCAGGGGCGGACTGGCCATAAGCAATTTCGGGAAGTTCCCGATGGGCTCCCAATTCCTCATACATTACGTTAACGGGAGCTTTGGGTCCCTCGGCTCAGTGTGGGCCCCCTGATCGCCAAAACAAAAGTAAAAGTAACCAGTCCGCCCCTGTACTGTTGCAGGAAATACCGTATTTAGCTCATATATCAGCAGTCCCGCAAATTATATAGTAACATCATTCTTGATACTCTATTCACAGAAGACTTCAGAAGAGTAGGAAATAATGTTAGTAAATAAAAATATTTAATATATATTCTAATATGCAGTCAATTTGTCTTCTCATTGTACACAACAAAGAACAATCTCACCCTCTGTAGGACCCACTAATTGTGAGGGTAAATATGGAAAATGGTACTGCGGAGTAATAATAGCAGTAGCGGGAAACGGACAAGGAAGGTTGGGGATGGAAAACCAACCAACGTCGTCGGTACAAGCAGTAATTTTCCACTGCGTATATCAGGAGAGGAATGTAGGTATAGGAGAGGAGCGGGGCTAGGAGTATAGCGAGTAAAGTAGGGCAGTCGGAAAAGACGGTTGGAGTTGAGGAGTATGACGTAGGCACTCTCTCGATCGTACGATCGCCGTCCTCCTCAGCAGGCGAAGAGAGCCAGGACTTCACTTCCTATTTTACTCGTCAAGGAGATACAACTAGGTGGAACGCTAGTAAAGTGAGGAAAATAGATAGCCCGTCAGCCATCTTGTGTGTTATATTTATTATATATATTTATTTATTCTTCTCCTTATTCTTCTCCTTCGGAGATCTTTATTTAATTACCCGTAAGGGAATAAATCGTGTTATTAAGTTAGAGATCATTAACGGATATTCGTGGAGTGAGATTTATGTACATTGTGTGAATTAACGTGAACAGTAACAGAGTTCAATAAAAGTACACTCCCATAGACAATAATCTTGTGCTGTAAACTTTAAACATTGCATAGTCATTCATTGGCCTACTGGAGCCAGCACAGTAGTATTATAGTGATACTCTCAGTTCACCGGGTACCGGAGTATAACGGTCATCATTATATACTTCGGGTGTGGGTGTCGACGGTCATACCGGCACTTGCACACCGGATCATTATAGTCGTGCATCCCAACCTTAACCACGGAGTCCATACCGAGTCACCGGGTTCTCCGTAGTCAGTCCAACGTATCAAGACTTCGCGAGCAGGAACTTCGTAAGCGCGGTCGGCTCTCCCCGGTCGCTCTCTCTGTAAATACTAGAGCGAGCCGAGGACGATCCCGGCCACCGAGGACCGCGTCGTCTACTAATCGCGGTCGAGGGAGAGGAAGAACACCAACAGCAGAGACCGACCCGGTCGCATTTCTGTTCCAACCACCTGTCCCGGTCGTGGTACGTGGGAAAAGGGGAGATATTGGGAAAATCCAGTTTACACTGGCGACCCTGCAGGACACAAAACGTTCGTTTTGTTCAAGTACCGAAGACAGCACAATAAGGTGAGAACCACCAGTTCCACATTTCTGTTTTTCTTAAAACTTATTTCTAAGTTTACAGTAGTTAGTCGACCGCGACACACGACATCAATCTTGTCTCGGTCGGAAGGATAGCGTAGTCGCATACTAAGCATACACTGTCATACAGCAGGAACGCATAATACCGAGTTGAGCATAGACGCGAGTACCTTGGTCGGCGGTTGTGGTTTGGCAGGAGTAGTCGTGCACACCGGAGCCCCGAAGCAGGCCGGTTCAGCCTGTCCGTAGGGAACTTGCCGCATAGCGCAGACCGCGACTCGGTCGCGGGGTAGACTCGGTCTCGGTAGCGTAAGTAACATAGGCAACCGCGATATACCCCATAAGAGAGAAAAAAAAAAGTTCCGTATAGGTCCGGTCCAGGTTAAAGAGGTGGTAGTGCATAAGCAAGGGCCAAGCCTGAAGACCAGGGACCGGGACCAAGATGTAGCCAACTTGCGACATCAAGACGGAGGGGATAACGTGGACGGCCCGGGAAAGCGAGCTGATCTCAAAGCAGCTTCTGCTGGAAGACCCGCAGACACCGGGAGCATGCGACCTGTTGAATATGAAGAAGAGGTGGTACGTTTATCAATACCAGCTGGAGGTGAAGGAAACACCCAAGCCTATGACACCATTGGAAGTGGCGCTCGCATTTGCAGGATACCAACAGCAAATGATCACTACAGAGTTCGATGGGGCAACCGACTTTGACGGGGTCACCGAGCTAAGCCAAGCGGAAACGAAGAAGTTGGAAGACTCGGTGAAGCAAATCGCGACCGCGTCAACAAGCGGCCCGGTGGCACCGAAGAAGGCAGAAGCCTCGGGAAAGACAATGCTGGACTATGTTACGCAGATGTCGAAGGATATGCAGTCCATGCAGTTGGTAGTCCAGGCCATACAGGCGGACCAGGGACGCATCAAAGCCCAGTTGGCAGGAGGCAAGAGTCCGGGAGGTCCAGCAGTTCCGCAGGGGAACTTGCTGCAACAGGCCACAGCAAGTATTGGCCACCAACAGCAACAGCAAAGGTCAATGTGTACCGGGACGAAGCAACCATCGATACCGGGGGTCACCTTCAGCGCGGTACCCTCACAACAGTCCAGCCAGCAGTCGTATAACAGCTCGGGTAGCACTACGTCAGCACCGGGCATTGCGGATATGGCAGACCACTTGCTACAGGTCCTGGACCAACAAAACCAGAACACCCGGCATGCCCAGGAGTTACAGCGGGAGCAGACACAGCTGTTAGCAGGAATGATGGCTCCGACCGGGCTACATATTATACCGCAGCACTTCGATCCCAGAGTAGATATTGCACCAACCTACATAGACGCATTTGAAGCACACCTAGAGATCCACGGTGCCCAACCGAGGGCGTACATTTAGATCTTCCAGAAGTGCTTGACAACACCGGCAGAAGCATCCTGGCTTAAGGCGACGCTCCTGGATGTGGACCACACTTGGGCAGCGGTAAGAGCGGAATTTCTGAAGGCGTACGACCGGTCGAGCGCGCAGTCTGTTTTAAACAGAGTAGTGAACTGGAAGCAGCAAGCTCACGAACCGATACGGCAGTGGGCATCCGATTTTTACACTTTGCTAAAAAGCATCAGGGAACCCCACGCATGGGACCAACGGGAAATCATCAGTCGCATCAAACAGAACATGCATAGCTCGCTATACGGAGCATTCCCACCGGGGACAGTGGTCCCGCAGAGGCTGAATGATTTCATCAAGCAAGCGGAGGAGTTTCATAGAAACCGGGTCCGAGCTGAAAAGGAAAAAGAAGCATACCGGCCGTGGAACCAACAGGACCATAGCAGAGGCCGGGACCGACAGTCGTCCCAGGGCCAGCGGAACCAGCGTTGGAACTCAAGAGATCGTCCACGTAGTAACGAGCGAAATCCCGGTCCCGGGGAGCGCAGACGAGAGCAAAGTCGAAGCCCGCAGACACAGAACTCACCGGGCCGGTCGAGCCCAGGACGGGACAGATCAGCTAGCCCACAAGGGAGACGAGAATCACCGCGTCGGGGTAGACAGCCAGAACGAAGAACCGGGAAGTGGTGTCACGTATGTAGTAGAAACACGCACAACACGGAAGATTGCAGGTCAGCGAAGGCTAAAGTTATGGCATTAAAGATACTGGCTCAGGCGTGCACCGAAGAGGAAGCCGCGGAACTCCAGACCGGGACACCACCGACCGGGACACCGGAAGGAATGCAAGGCCTACAAGACAAGGTGAAAAACGAAGAGGACCCAGACGAGAGGCAGTTATTTAATGCGTTGCGGACCGCGAAGAATAAAGGCGAAGGCAGCGTGCTGAGGCGAGACCGGGACCGGCAGCCAAGTCCCGGTGAAGACCAAGTCCAGAAGGCGATCAATAAGCTGGAAGCCAAATTCGAGTCTTCAGTATTACCACCGACTTTAAACTGGGTTCAGACACGGACAGACGAGGGGACCCGTGTCTTTTACACCGGATAAACAAAGCCCCTTATGCCCTAGTAAATATCAAGCATAAACAAAAGCTATTCCCGTATTTCGCTTTAATAGACTCGGGTTGCACCGCGCTCGCTATTTCAAAGAAAGAGTGTGATAGACTAGGGCTACAGATAAGGAAGTCGTCGGTAAAGATGTCGGGTTTTGATGGCAAGGTAGTGACAGCGGGAGGTGTAGTAACATTAGATATGAAGATCGCGGGTCGGTGGTTCAGAGAGGATTTCCTGGTCCAAGAGGGACTAATGTGCCCTATTTTCATCGGGAACAAGTCCCGATGGAAGCATGGCTTGAGTTTTGACGACGTGAAGGGCGAGATGCGATGAGAGGTCCCGACCGAGGAAGAGAAGGAGCGAGATGCCGGGTACTTTGTCCGTGGTTTGTCAGTAAAAACCGCAAAAGACGTTTGTGACTTGTCACTAGCGTCAACCCCGGACAGGTACGACCGGGCAAAGCTGGGGACATCGTCCGTCCAAGTGTTCGTCGAAACTCTAGTCAAAAAGTATCCCGGGGTAGTACGGAGTGATGGTAGGTCCGGGATCACAAACGCGATCATCCACGATCTGCGCATCCCGGAGGACTGCCCGGTGATACAATGTAAACCTGCTCGAAGACCACCGGCGATAGCAAAGTGGGAAGACGAGACACTGCATGAGTTGGAGCTCCAGGGTAAGATACGGCGGTCAACTTCGGCATATTCCTCGCCAGTACTAATCATACCGAAACCAAACGGCGACAAGCGAATGGTGGTAAATTATAAAGAGTTGAATAGCTACACACCGAAGATACAGATCCCGATGCCTATCATACACCAAATCTTGGAGCATCTTCCGCCTAACCGAGTCATGTCCAAGCTGGACTTAAAGTCGGGCTTTTGGCAAATCCCCATAACTGAGAACTCCAAAAAGTTCACTGCGTTTCACACGCAGAATGCATGTTATGAGTGGAACGTGATGCCGATGGGGTTGAAAAATGCTCCAATGATTTTCCAGGATCTCATGAACAGGTTATTTGGTAAGTTTGTGGGTGACTTCTTGCATGTGTACCTCGATGATATTTTTATCTTTAGCGAGACCGAGCAACTGCACAAAGAGCACTTAGACTTTGTGTTTAAGACACTTCATAATTTTAACCTTACTCTAAACTGGGCTAAGTGCGAGTTCGATCTACCGGAGGTCGAGTTCCTGGGCCACATTGTCACGCGCTTCGGCATCAAGAAATGTCCGAAAAAGGTAGCGGCGATCCAAGATTTCCCGTCACCGAGAACGAAGAAAGAGGTTCAGCGGTTCCTAGGGGCAATTGGATGGTACATGCGGTTTATACCACATTATGCCACACAATTGGAGCCAATATTTTTAAAGCTGAAGTCGGAGGCAGATCCGAATTTACCGTTCCGGTGGGGAAGGAGCCAGCAGACCGCGTTTGAGACAATTAAGGCAGAAGTGGCCAAGGAAATCACGTTGAACACAATCAACTACGACCACCCGCTGTATGTGTACACCGATGCAAGTGATGTAGGGCTGGGAATAATCTTGGCTCAAGACTTCTACTGTGAGTTGACCGGAGAAGACAGATTCCGGGTGATCGAATGTCGCAGCAAACTGCTGAATGCAGCGGAGCGTAAGTACGACGCGAGAGAGAAAGAATGTTTGGCTATCAGGTTTGCAAACCGAGTGTTCGACCCCTTCATTTGGTATCAAAAGGACGTGATTTTCAGATGTGACAACCAGGCGTTGACACATCTGAAACATGCGGCCATCAACGATCATCTCTATAACCGGCATATTGTCAGGTGGGCAATAGAGTTGGGTCATGTTGTCAATGACATAGACTTCGTGAAGGGAGAGGATAACAAACTGGCAGACTTGCTCTCTCGTGGCGCGCTACCGGATCCCAAATACGACGACAATCCAGATGAGCTAGACATGTGTGTAGAAAGTGCTTGCGTATGCCTGGCAACGTTCACAAACACCAGAGAAAGAGTGGAGGTGGACATGGACATGCTGAACAAGGACATGCTGCGGGGTGTGCAGAGAGAGTGTGAGGCACTATCCACTATTACCAAAAGCCTTAGCCGAGTCGGGGAGCGGTCTCGGTATCGCTACGACTATGTGATCGTAGAAGGAATCCTCTGTAGGTACGTCCCGTGTAAAGAGCGGACCGCGTCGCGGTCAATCCTGAAGGAAGGAACACCGGAAGGGGGCTTCTATAGCAACCAGGTAGATAAGTTGTGGGAACAGAGACTGGAGGAGGACGAGCGGACCGGGCAACCAGTGCCGCCGGTAAGGGTGCGACCGTCTATGCTAATGAAGAAGGGTAAGCACATTAAATGGCAGCATCCGTTGATCCAAGCTAGTTTTTTAGATCCAGAGTCAGTAACGGCCAGGAAACGCATAGTCCCGGTCATACCGCAGTCCATAGAGCGGGATGTCATAGCACACTTTCATGATAGTACGATGGCCGGGCACCAAGGGGTAGAGCGCACGTATGACCGGATCAGGAAAAGGTTCTGGTTTTATAATATGCATAAGATCATAGAGGCATATGTGAAGACTTGCGCGGTATGTCAGTTAGTAAAGGCTTCAAACCAGGCACAACCGGGAAAAATGGGCATTCACTCTTACAGGAACAACGTGTTCGAGTGTGTGCATGTGGACATTGTCGGGGAGTTGACCGCGAGCGCGGGCTTCAAGTTCATTGTCGTCTGTGTGGACGAGTTTTCAAAGTGGGTGAGCATGGAACCCTTAACATCGGTATCGTCAATAAAGATCTTGAAGTTCCTGCAGAAGGTGTTTAACCAGTTTGGAACACCGAAGCGCATAGTCTCCGACAATGCGTCATATTTCTCGGGTGATGACTGGAATGATCAGCTGCGTCAGTGGGGAGCTACATGCGTCCATGTGGCACCTTACCATCCCAACCCGAACCAGTCGGAGCGGGCAAACCGGGATATCAAAAGCATCCTACGCGCGTTTTGCATGGCAACCCAGACGATGTGGGCGAAGCAGTTGGGTGATTATATGGTAGCGCTCAACACCGCGAAATCCAAGTCATCCCGATATTCACCATGTCAACTGAACTTGGGTAGAGACATATTACTGCCAATAGACCGTAAGATGCAGTTGTTAGAGACAATGAAGGTGACAGAGGAGGAGTACGGGAGGCAATTGCTCAAAGATGTAACATTCATCAGGGATCAGGCCAGGTATGATTTGAGAGAGGCGCAATTGCAGCAAAAGAAGTACTTCGACCGAAATAGGAGAGATGTTGTGTACGCGGTAGGTGACTTAGTTAAGATACGCAATAAGAAACTGTCCTCAAAGGAGGATAAGTACGCGAAATCCCTAGGACCGCGGTACACCGGGCCGTGGAAGGTAGTAGAGGTACACTCGGATTGGTCCTACAGTATTCAGGACCCGGACAAACCCAATAGCAATCCAATGAGGTTCCACACCTCGCTAATGTTACCGTACCACGAGAAAGAGAGCGAGGACCCGGTCCTGGTAGACGAGTCTGTAATAAGTGCAGACGGGGAGCCGGGACCAGATACCAATGAACGACCACAGCCAGACTCGGTAGTCACTGAGTCTGTACCATCACCAGATACCGAGACTGTACCAGATTCCAGAGGGAGTCACGGTAGCGCGGTTACCGCGACCGGGGGTACGAACCAGAGCACAGGTTGGAGAGGAGGTTTTGGACCCATCGACCTGTCGGACGACTATGAAGTAGATATTGATGACCCACCACCACCAAGGCGCTATCCCGGTCGGGATCACAGACCACCTGTGCGCCTGGGCATCAACTATGCGATGACCGAGGAAGACACTGGCAGTGTCCATGAGTTCTCGATGCTAATGATTGAGATTGTTTAATATAAATTTTTAATCAAATTTTTTACTCCAGCTTTTATTCTTTCGTCTTTTGCATGGCGTGCTACTATAAAAATTTTACAAAAACCGAAAAAAATCTTTTAAAATTCTTATAAAACTGAAAAAAAAAGTGTGTTTTAGGTTAAGGTGGGAAGGATAGGGAAGTCTTGACGGGCACAAACCTATTCTTCCTCACGTCCTATGTTGTGTACGACGTTAAACTGCGCCTCACGCCTGTCCCGATCTCCACCGTAGGGGCAGGCATAGAAAGTAAGATCTGAGCTTAGGCGAAGGTCTCGTACCTTCGCTGGTAGGAAGTCAGAGCGAGCAAAAGGCTCGGGCTCAAAGCTGCGGGAGCACATAAACCAGCCGGAGTGGAGCTCCATACCCCGAAGACCATCGCCAATGATGCTAGTAAGAGGATGCCGTGAAAGTCGGCCTAGCTCTAAGCTGTGAGCGATCTAAATATCAGCAAAACCAACATCCCGTAGGCCTTCGATATAGATGCTAGCCAGGGGTGAGTCCGTAGGCCCGCATTAATCGCGCTAGGTCAGGACAGAGTGAGCAGAGTGTAGAGGGTGTGTACCCGTCCCGTAGACCATCATGGATGCTAGTCAGGGGCGAGACCTGGTACGCGGCAGTAAGCTTTCAATCCCGTAGGCCTTCGAAAAGATGCTAGCCAGGGGTTTCGTCAGAAATATGGTGTGCGCCCGTTCCGAAAACCATCCCAGATGCTAGTCAGGAGCGAGACCTGGTGCGCGGTCGTAGGACCAAAAAATCCCGTAGGCCTTCCTATAGAGTTGCTAGCCAGGGGTTTAGAGTGAGGTATGGTGTGTACCCGTTCCGTAGACCATCTTAGGATGCTAGTCAGGAGCGAGACCTGGTACGCGGTAGTAGTGCAGAGAGCGGGATTGTCTCGTAGACCACCGGGGGTGCTAGTCAAGAGGCAAATCTCGTAGCGGCGGTTAGAGAGTCGGGGGGATGTCCAGGTCGTAGACCATCAAGGATGCTAGTCAAGATATGGAATCCCGTAGCAGCGCGATGCTCAAAGCTTTGTGAGGATAAACTAAGCCAAAACCCGGACCGCGGTCTGGTGGACGCGGTCGTATGCTAGGTTAGTTAGGCATAGTTGTGAGTAGGGAGAGTATTGGCGCGGTCGGACTGACTGCGGTAAGGATGGGGCCAAAAGACAAAACGATGGGACTTCGTTTGTTTCTTTTCCAATCAAGTCTGGTCTCAGTTCTTTCGGAATTAGGCACCGGGAATAGAGTAGTCAGGCCCGGTGTGAGCGCGGCGCTCAAAGCTTTGCGAGGATAAACTAAGCTTAACCCAGACTTAGTCTGGAGGACGCTGGTGAAAATTAGGTTAATAAAAGTAAAAGTCAGCGGGTTGAGTTGAGACGCGGTCATTCTGACCGCGGTAGATGTGGTCAAAACCTTCTATGGGACAATCGGCCGGCTTACCTCTCCCTGGTGTTTGTGGACGTACGGCCGGCGTCGGATTTCAAGTAAACAGCCACCGAGAACTTCCCGAGCATGAATAAATTCGTAGAGGCTCGCATCGATTTATTACTGAGGTAAGAATAGAATCAGGTACATGGGTGTCATGAGCTGAAGAATGACACGACACTGAAGTAGTCGCGGTCAGTCAGGGACCGGGATTACCGGCAAGCAGGGTAGAGAAGCGAAGGGTAGGCGCGCAGGATAGAATAGACCTACTAAGACATCAAGGGGAATCACCGGTAGAGAGCCGCGTGTATAAACATTAAAACTCAACCTGAATGGGGACCGCTCGGAGTGAGGTGTTGCGGAACCAAGAACTCGACAAGGGTACCATTCAGGAGCAGGCGTCTAGATACCGGAAACCGTGGTGTGGTGTACGGTCACAGTTTAAAGTTTTCTGTGGGCAAGCAAAAAAGGTACGCGCTTAAACGTTAAGTATTTGCTCAATGCATCTTAGTTCGCACCAGAACACCTTAGAGTAGAGGAGACGACCGGGATGGCTTCAGACCATCCAGAAATAGCGGGGAATTTAGTGGCGAGACCGGGCGACCGGGATCGCCGCACCAAGATTAGTTAAGTTTTTGTTTCAAGTTTTCTTTGCGGTACCAGGGGTACCGCGGTGATGGGATTTCGTTTGTTTTGGCCGTGCCTTGGCGCGGCCACATGCATGAGTTTTGGGAAACACAGCGAGACGGAGGTGAGGGGAATCTCACTTAGACAATGTCTAATCTGTGGTTTTAAATTTTTTTTAGCATGGAAGCCCCACCGCAATGGGAGCTGGACGTTGCACAGGCCTATGGCACTGTGTCGTGGAAGGCTGCAGCATGCAGCGAAGGATTGAACGATCGGGCGTTCGTATCGGGATTACCTGACAACCCGGTAGAGTTCGGGTGGCCTTCGCGGAGTATCAGGGCGGAGGCGCTCGAACGAGGCACGACTCGGGTCGCGGAGCGGCCACAAGATCATGACTCCCTTCGGGGGTTAACGGAGGCCTACCGGCAGCAGGCTGAAGATGTAGAAGCCTTCAAATATAGTACGAAGGAAGATCTGCCGGCGAGGCGAATCCACTCATTTGTGGAGCGGGACGGGTCTTGGGACCAGAAGTCGCTGGACACCAAACCGTCCATGACGAAGAAGCTGGTGGTGAACGCGGACATCAGCACGAAAGAGGAAATTAAGGCCGCGTTGGATAAGTTAGCGGGGGCAACACACGTTGGTGTACACGTGTGGAGGGCTACTCGTCACACTACAAAGAGAGGTTATATAGCGGTAATCGCGATCACCGATGGGAACAACGTGGTGATCATGGGGTTTGCCACTTTACCCCACCCAGCCAGGGTAGTTGTGATGGAGTGGCTGGAACAGCATAAAGCAACTAAGTGGTTCTACGGTCTGGGATCACAGTTTGAGCTGCTGAGGAATTTCGCGGACACTCGACCGCGACACGCCGTAGACGTCAAATACTTGTGGCAAAAGCTGTGGTCGGCAAAGTACAAGCGGGACGCACCGCGACAAGTGGAAGTGGTGATGTGCACGGTATTCCCGGGGATACAGGTGTCCCGGGTCGATATGGCAGAGGACACTAGGCCGTCAAGAGACGAGGACAGGGTGATACTCCGGGACACGCAAGTGGAGTTCATGGCGAAAGTGGTGCTAGGAGTGATCAACTTGGGGCGGTTGTACGCAGAGTCTTATTCGATGCCGCGGATGGGATATGAGCGATGGTTAAAGGCAGTGCCGGATAGGATCGAGATTTTAAGTGTACGAATGCCGGTAGTCGCGCCCCAGTATACGGATGCGCTCCTGAAACAGGACGTTTTAATGCTGCTGAAGGAAGTGCGCGGTCTTGTGGATAAGAAGCAGTTCAACCTTCGGCAGAAATTCGACCCCAGGGGTCTCCTTTCGATCCTGCTAGTGCTTCGTAGGGAAATCGCGTACAGGCTGGATCTACGACCGGGGGAATGGCTAGCAATGCGGTCCATAGCATGGATGATCCAGGTACCGCTGATCTTGGGCAAGTCCAACAAGTTGAAGACCCAGGATACCCCGTCTAGATGGGCGTCCAAATACCGATGCGCGCAACAAGGGGAAGTGCACGCACATTTCAAGGACGCGTTTAGTGCCTTTGCTGAGTTCATCGATTTGTGGAGTGTAACGGACATTACCGGCGTCAAAAAGAAGGACGCGGGCAGGATGATGCAGGGGAAAAAGAAGCTGGACGGTTGGGTCAGGCTTAAAGAATTGCTGAAGCCGGTGCAGACTCTGATGCACATGGACGCGATCAGTCTATTGGACTCGACCGTGCAAATGGTAGACCCGGATGGGTGTGAGTCTAACGCCTCCGCGGTCAGGGATGAAGACTGCCGGCCAGAAGTGTTCATCAAAGATTGGGATGAACAGCGTAGTGTGATTCGGGCCGAGCAGCGTCGGAAGGAGGAAGAAGACCGGCAGGCAGCCGCGGTACTGGCAGCTGAACAAGCGCGTATCGAGGCCCAGCATCAGAAGTTGCAGGACGAAGCGATTGCGAAGGCGAATAAGCTGTTGCACGCAGGCCAGACCGGGAAGTCGAGCTCGAAGTCAGCGAAGAAGGCGGACAGTAAGACCGCGACTAGACCGGCTCCGGCCAGGACCAGGAGCAAAGGCGGGGTAGTGCCAGAGGGTGAAGGTACACCGGGACCGAAGCCTGTTAAAAGGAAGCGGACGACGCCAAAGGGAAAGGCAGCTAAGAAAATTAAGACAGTGAACTTGGCCACGGAGACTGAGGATAGCGAGGAGGACTCCGAGGACGGTGTGCAGGATCCGAAGCAGCCGCAGTCCACGGTAGAATATGAGAGGACTCTGGCATCCGGCTTTATGAGTAAAGTTGGAGCGCAAGCGAAAGCCATCAAGGGCGCAGGGAAGAGAGTCATGAAGCTGTTGTTGGACACGGAGACCCGGGTATGGGATAGTAGGCATCCTGTATTAGGAAGGGTCTACGTGTTCAACGCAGTGAGTGGCTGGCTTCTACTCCCGGACAACCATATAAAGTGGCAGAGGCGCTGGCTGGCAGACACGACCAGGGGCCCGGTGTATGCTCCCACGCAACCAGGAATGTACGAGATTGGGAAGGTTTGCCGGATCTGCCGGGCGATCGGGCATACGATAGTGTCGTGCTTGTCGGCGGAAGAGGATCAGCCAGAGCGACCAGAGGAATGGGTAGATAAATCCCAGCCTTATCTACGAACACCGGGCGAAGAGGACATCATGTTTCGGATGGATGTCATGCAAACGGCATGGAACCGGGTGGAAGTTAGAGCCCATGAAGCGGACGCGCCGGCCGGGGAGAAGGAGGTTCTCCAGAATCAATTGTTGGGACTAGTACGGGGGCCAGCGACAGTGGGCGCGTTTGAGTTGATGAGAGCGATAGAGGCTCTCCTGAAAGAGCAGTCTTGGATGCTGGTTCGGGCACCGCAGGAACCAATGTTCCGTGATTCTGAGATGGAGCGCGGTCTCCAGGATGTATACCTGCAAGTAGCGGGAGTGCTGCGGTCGGTGGCCGACTTGCGAGCAAGAAACTCGAATCCTGATGTGTTGGCTCCGGTGGACCGGGACAGATTTTATAAGGAAGTAGCAGAACGGGTCCTGGCCATGCAGGAGGAGCGAGCGGCACAAGCAGCAGACGCGTTTGGGAGCCAGAACACGTCCCTTCAGAGTGTGGAAGTAAAGGAGCCCGGTGCGGAAGACCCGGTAGTCATTGGACCAGGCGGTAGTCAGACGGTGACCGAGTCGCCAGAAGTAAGTGTTCTACAGGAGATAGTGGTGCGTACGTCGGTCGGGTCTGGTATGCCGCTCTTTACGGATGATAACCAGTTCAGGATGCCCCTACGGTTCGATGAGAATGGGACACCGATCGGGTTTAGTGAAGTGAACACCAGTGGACAGGAGGAAGCCTCGACCGGGATACCTGAAGTCTCGACCGGGATTACTGAAGCTGCGACCGCGATGAATGAAGCCTGGGATGATGAAGAGCCGGGACAGTCGCAGGAATGAAGAGGCATTAAGTGATTGTGTATATGTGTCCATTGGTGTATGTGTGAGTGTATGGGTTCGTGGAACCGGGAATAATATATTTTTGTACTTTTATATGTTTTTTTTTACATTTTTTTATGTTAGTATATAAGAGTTACCACGTTATGAGGTGCATAGGGTGGTGAGAATCTGGCAGGTTCGGGCAGGAACCGGGATTGTGTATTTTTGTATTTTATACGAATTTTTACATTTTTTTTATGTTAGTTATTAAGCATAGCACGTTATGAAGTGCATAAGATGGTGAGGATCTGGCAGGTTCGGGGAGGAACCGGGATTGTAATTTTGTACTTCGTAATTATTTTTTTTGTTGATATGTTTTTATTACTATTTATTACATTTGTATGTTAGTGATTATGATTTGGCACATGAGTGCGGCATTACGATTTTTATTAATTTTTTTTTGACTAAGTTTTGGGTGACGTGACATTGTGTATAATGTTGGTAATATGGATGTGATGAGGCCGTCAGAAGTTTGTTTGTGTGAAGGTGGCGGCGGGATAGGTTAGGCATCAGATAGGGCGACCGGCCCGGTCAGTCAGTAGCTCGTAAGCGATGTTTTTATGTTGGGACGTAGGCGGGATACCGCGTTGGGGGCTATAAGGAGACGAGCAGGTGTAGATAGGATAGCGGGACCGGGATGACGAGCGCGGTCGCGGTCAAAGGTTTGAAAGCAGTGTGAAGGTAATAGGGCTTAGGTGAGACGACGACCCGGCTGCAGCAGTACGGCACTCTCTATACACCTTTGTTTCAATGGGTACGTGCTTTGGGGAGCATCCAACGATGCTGGAGCAAGTACTACCCGGTTGAAACAGGTGGGGGGGATAGTGTGAAGGTAAATATGGAAAATGGTACTGCGGAGTATTAATAGCAGTAGCGGGAAACGGACAAGGAAGGTTGGGGATGGAAAACCAACCAACGTCGTCGGTACAAGCAGTAATTTTCCACTGCGTATATCAGGAGAGGAATGTAGGTATAGGAGAGGAGCGGGGCTAGGAGTATAGCGAGTAAAGTAGGGCAGTCGGAAAAGACGGTTGGAGTTGAGGAGTATGACGTAGGCACTCTCTCGATCGTACGATCGCCGTCCTCCTCAGCAGGCGAAGAGAGCCAGGACTTCACTTCCTATTTTACTCGTCAAGGAGATACAACTAGGTGGAACGCTAGTAAAGTGAGGAAAATAGATAGCCCGTCAGCCATCTTGTGTGTTATATTTATTATATATATTTATTTATTCTTCTCCTTATTCTTCTCCTTCGGAGATCTTTATTTAATTACCCGTAAGGGAATAAATCGTGTTATTAAGTTAGAGATCATTAACGGATATTCGTGGAGTGAGATTTATGTACATTGTGTGAATTAACGTGAACAGTAACAGAGTTCAATAAAAGTACACTCCCATAGACAATAATCTTGTGCTGTAAACTTTAAACATTGCATAGTCATTCATTGGCCTACTGGAGCCAGCACAGTAGTATTATAGTGATACTCTCAGTTCACCGGGTACCGGAGTATAACGGTCATCATTATATACTTCGGGTGTGGGTGTCGACGGTCATACCGGCACTTGCACACCGGATCATTATAGTCGTGCATCCCAACCTTAACCACGGAGTCCATACCGAGTCACCGGGTTCTCCGTAGTCAGTCCAACGTATCAAGACTTCGCGAGCAGGAACTTCGTAAGCGCGGTCGGCTCTCCCCGGTCGCTCTCTCTGTAAATACTAGAGCGAGCCGAGGACGATCCCGGCCACCGAGGACCGCGTCGTCTACTAATCGCGGTCGAGGGAGAGGAAGAACACCAACAGCAGAGACCGACCCGGTCGCATTTCTGTTCCAACCACCTGTCCCGGTCGTGGTACGTGGGAAAAGGGGAGATATTGGGAAAATCCAGTTTACATAATCAAAGTATAAACAGGAATAAAATGAAAGATTTGTTTTAGTTTTTAGACGTTTTGCGAAATTCAAAAAGGAATTTCCGTTTATTTCACAATTTAATTGTGTATACGTGATCAAGGGGTCGAACCCTCCCCTCCCCCTCCGATTTATCGTATACAAACGTGATCAAGAAACTGGACCCCCCCTCCCCCTAGTTTGTATACGAGATATATGGATGACGCCTTTACCGTTCACCGTTCATTCTTAGTAATAAATCTTGTAAAAAAAACTGAAATTATTATAGAATAGAATATGGAATCTAATGAAAAACCTGTAATTCGTCCCACTCTTCCAGCTCCAATAAATTTTCCTGCAGCTCCAGCAACATGGGCGCCTAAACTGTGTCCTGTTGATATATGTAATATTAAAAAGTTGCTAAAAATAACTTAGGTGTTCCCATAGCAGCTCATGTTTTTTTCTTTTCTAAATTACCAATAATGTGGACATCATCCAAATGAACGAATCCTTCATCAACCAGATACGAAATAAGTTCTCCAGTTTTTTCTCCGACGTATTTAACGTTTCCAGCAGCACGAGAATATTCATTTAATGGACCTTCGGCCAATTCTTCCCAATCAACAAGCACCACGTTTACATCATCTCCTTTCTGACGATAAGCTATAGTATTATTTAATTTAGACAAAATCATCATCACATCAATTTTGTAAAATTAGCAATATTCAGCTACTAATCTTGGCACAAAATGGAACTAATTAGTAAAAGGACCAAATACCAGATTCATATCTCAGGCCGAGGTTTATACTAGAAGTAAATCCATGGATAATTACTTTCAAAGGAGCACCATTCACAAAATGTGATGTTTTTAGCATAGAGTTCACTGTGATAGTTGATCCTCTTGGATTACTTCTAAAGAGAATTTAAATATAAATTAAAAATTATTAAAGACAATTTAATATTTTCGAAGTCTTATAGTACACGGAAATTCTAAAAGAAGAAGCAAATAATATCCACTCATAACATTTTAAGTAAAACTGTATTTACAGGACTTACAAAGTGTACAATCGAAATGTAGGACCTTCTGCTGAACCAGATCTTTGCTGTCTAATAGGCTTAATGAAATCAAGTGGATTGGTTTCGTGGTGCACTGAATTATTAATATCAGCGTCATCCTTTTGTATTGAAGTATTAGTACAGTCATAGAAAAATAAGATAAAACAGATATATACGAATAACTAATATCGTCAGTGAAGAACCAAAATGACCCATATCCAATTTAAGCTACAATTAAAATGAGCCATGTCATAAAAACAAAATAAGAAACATGCGTAAAATGTTAATTAAGAGTTTTTGAAAAGTGTAAAATGTTGTATTTACATGTTTTTGAAAAGGTGCCAAAATTTGTAATTCCATGTTTTTGAAAAGTGTAAAATGTTCTATTTACATGTTTTTAAAAAGTATAAAATGTTCTATTTACATAGTTTTTAAAATTGCTCAATGTTCTATGTAAATGCATTGAAGACATATTTTAATAGTTTTGTGGTTAGTGGATATTGTTTTTAGTTTAAATTGGATATGGATCATTTTGGTTCTTCACAGACGATATATGTATTGTTTTGTTTTGAATTTTTGAGAATTAAATAAATACAAATTGTTGTATTTATTAAAAATGCGATAACTCACCTCATGAGGTGGGTCAACTTTTCGAGTATCTGAAGAAATAGCCAATAAAAAAACTAATAATATTTTGATTCTAATTAAACTGTCAAACATCATAGGTTTCATAGTGTTGAGGTTTGATAACTTCACAAAGCCTATAAAAATTTGCGAAAAAACAATAATTCTGACTCTTGCAAATCTAAAAGAGCAAAAGGTGATTTAACAAATTAGAGAACAGGAATCACAGTAACCGCGAGACACAAAACAAGCTACTACTAAACCAAATTTATTTCCTGTATTTTAATTTGTATTCGTTTATACAAGATATTGAATTTTTTACAAAATTATTCAAGTGCCAGTAGGGCTTCATTTCCTAAAATTTTGCGGTTTTTTAGGCGGTCGCAAAATCCGGCGTTCTATTGTTTCTGACTTGAAATTATGCGTACATATTAGTAAACGTTTGTATACTTTGAAGCTTTATACGTATTTGTAGATTAAACTAAATGTTAAATAAACCTAACTAACTGCTAGTTAAACATTTAAGGAAATTTGTTGGGTTATAATGTTCCTATAAGAAAAATGAAGCTGTAAATTAAAGTGGGTCATATTTGTTTTAAACAACTTGTCTTCCAAATGTTTACAACAATTTTGCTTTAGTATAACCAAAGGAAGGAAATTACATTTAATCGTAATAATTACTGAAAGGAAATAGGAAAGCCAAAATTACATAGCTAAAATCAGCAGTAAAAGTTTCCTTAGAGTATAGTTCCTAATTTTATTTCCATGATTTCTGTTTCTCTAGTCAGTCCAAAAAAGTGAACGCTAATTTTGCCTTCGAGTAAAAAGTAGCAGTTTCTCTGAAGGATTAAAATAAAAAAATAAACGATTTTCGAGCATTAGGATTAAAGAAAAAAAATATTTATTCAAAATCATATAATAAACTAAGGGTACTTATAAACTTATATGCTATATATAGTCACTTCACTTCTGACAGCATAAGATTCATGCAAAAAAGTAATCGGGTATAAAACTGCAATAAATTGCACTCTATTAACAAGAATTTACACATGTAAGTAGCTATAGTAGTAGGTATAGGTATAGGTATAGGTACAGGCGATGTAAGTTAATTAGTTTGACATAGATACACATAATAGTAAAACATTGATCAAGTTATATTAATCTTTCTTTTTAAGCAACATATAAGTACATCATGAAATCATGGAAGTAAATATAGCATTTGGCACTTTTCAAACATTTCTAAATATATGGATTTGTACTTTTCAAAATTTTGTGAATACAAGGTTTTGTACTTTTAAAAAACATGAGCATACAAAGTTTTGTATTTTTCAAAAAGGCATGCGTAAATATAACATTTTGAACACTTGGAAACAATCAAGTTAATATGCTTAGAATTTTTCAAAAACTCTGATTTAACATAATTCACGTTCTCATCCTATTTATTGCACAATGGGCGTTCGTTCATAATAATTCTAGAGCTTAATACTTGAAAATAATATTTCTTTACATATCCTATATAAATAATATTTTTAATTAATTAATCAAATGCAGTAGTTTCGTTTCATTCTACTAAAAAAATTCCCTGTCAATATGAACCACAGATAATTGGTAATGGCCAACTTCGTTTCCCTCCTTTTAGACTTGGTTCACTGAACAAATTCGGTCAATTCATCAATAGCACCACGGAGGTCAATCAAAGTGTAAGTGTACCTAATATTTAACTGCCTTCAAAAAATACATATTTCACTGAAGTGTTCACACTAAGGGGCATAAAATCTAAAAAAAAATCAATTGTTCATAAAATTTGAAGACAACCTGTACTAGGAAGGTTGCTAATAAAATAAAGTTAAAATCTTGTGGAGCTTAATTCTTACTTTCCAATATCGTAGAATGTTGATTCGCCTAATCATCATTCACCATAAAAAAAGACTCACTCCCACCAAAATAGAATACAGAGAAGGTCATTGCGAGAACCAAAATAATCAACACAAAAGCCAGAATATCATCCATAGTTAATCCGACATTATTTTCTCCATCTTGGGCATCAGGGACTGACTGGTAAATTTGTGGGCCCAGGAAATTACATTTAACAGGTTGGACGAACAGAGGTCCCACCGTAGGCATACGGGCCCCAAGTTCTCGTATACGTGATGTATAAGAGACAGTCGGCGCATCGGAGATTTCTAAAAACTTCTTATGGCCAGTTCGTCCCTGTTCAGCATTAATGGGAAAATTAACTTGTGACATGCGCTCACCTTTTTCCTTTGGACAAGACTCGTGAACTTTAATCTTGCTTCCAATTAATTTAATTTTGAAAATTTCGTTTCGATTCAAATTATTTTCGTCAATGTAAACCAAAATTTTCTCTTTCAAGTCAATGGCAGTCAAATCATTCTCTTCTGATATTGAGATTTTGTTAGCACGACCACCAGGTGAGACCCGAGAATTTTTTAACATCTCGGCTTTTATACAAAGTTCCTGAGCATGCCTTTCCCTCGTTCTGTAGTAGTCAATTCGACTGAGCATATCCATGGAAAGGTTTGTGACTCCTTCTTGAAATAAATCCAGTTCACCTGTCAAACCTTTAAAAAATAATGATACCAGAAATCATTTCTCAAACTTTAAGTTCAACAACGTGCATCGTAAATCCTACAAACTAATCCGGTAAACACCGTTCGAATCATATCGTCTATTGAGAACCAAAATGACCCATATTTATTTTTAGCTAAAAGCAATATCAACTATCTACAAAAATATTTAAATGTGCCTTTAGATCATTTAAATGGAACATTTAACACTTTTCAAAAGCATGGAATTACAACATTCTACACTTTTTAAAAGCATGGAATTAGAACATATTGCAATTTTTAAAAAACATGGAAATAGAAAATTTTGCACTTTTCAAAACAATGTAAATACAACATTTTACACTTTTCAAAAGCATGGAATTAGAACATTTTGCACTTTTCGCAACAATGTAAATACATTTTGCACTTTTTAAAAACATGGAATTAGAACATTTTGCACTTTACAAAACAATGTAAATACAACATTGTACGCCTTTAAAAAACATGCAATTGGAACATTTTGCACATTTTCAAAAACATGTGAATAGAACATTTTACATTGTTAAAAACTCGAAATTAACATTTAACGCATGTTTCTCATTTAGTTTTTATGACAAAGCTCATTTTAATTCTAGCTTAAATTAGATATAGGTCATTTTGCTTCTTCTTCACACACTACAGACGATATAATATAACTATACCTTTAAAGGACAACGAAGTACTAAATGTGTCATGATAAACCCGCGGAATGACTGGACTATCATCCTTGAATTGGCACAAATTGTAAAGTTGTATGGATTTCCAAACAGGAATGTTAAGCTTTTTGAAAACGGGGACTAAATTTTTATAGTCATTGTTTATAGCTCGTAGAAGATCATCGATGGAGTTAACATCTTCCTTCTGCTCCGACGATAGCTCATCATGAATACGTTGTCCAGTTGAACCTCCATAACCTGGAAGATCTTGAAAAGGAATATTTTTCCTGAGTCGAGGAAAGGAGACTTCGGTGATGATAGTGATGCCCTTCGGTTTATTCCTCCCACAAGCTAGTTTAGCTACTAACTTGGAGTGACCAACTCCGGCCGATACATCATACCCAGTTGCTTTTTTGATGTGTCGCATGAGGCCTTTTGCATGAATACCCCCTTGGACCAAACGATGTTCATCCACGTGATGGGCTGCACGTCCCTCCGGGTACACCTTAAGTACTCTGTGAACTAAATCTTGACCAGTAATTATTCCTTCAAGTCCTTCCATTATCGTGACAGGTACGCCATTGTATTTTCTATTGGGATGTTTTTTCAGCCGGATCAGCTCAAGAGTTGGCTCCTGCAATAGAGTGGGAGTGATAAGTGGATCTTTCATTTCATAAAATGCTGTGTTGCTATCGTCTATCAATTGAGTCGCATCGATGTGAAATTCGTCCTTGCAATTTCGCTCCACTATAATGGGGATGGTGGCTGAATTGCCGTTCGGCCTTAGCATTTCTATATACTCCATTATCGCATCCAGAATCAAGTCGCTTTCCGTTTGTGGACGAAAGCTATCAACTTTTCCATGGCGTTTTCCAGCAGTGATTTCCTTTAATTTAACTCCTGCTTTGCTACACTGGAATCGGGCATCCATCAGCGCTTGGGGCCCCTCTCCCCGCTTCACACCGAGACTTCGGGCAGTGTAGTTCACCGACAGAATTCTAAAAACAAGTAATGCAAGTACATTTAATAAAGATATAATGAATAATTTAATAATACAAACTCGAAATAGCATGAGCGTCTTACATATTTTGAGGATTGATGACCACGATAGGAACATCTTTAAAAAGTAATTCTGGACATTGAAGTTTGGTCCACAGCTGGAATTCAAAGGAGTCCACATCCAACAGAATAATTATTCTCTTCCTCCAGGGAGCCGCCGGTGGAGGGCTGACAGAAACTTTTGGAGTCTCAAATTCATCTTCGTCTTCCGTAACTAGATCTTCGCAATCGCTCTGATCCATTATCTGAAATGATTACATAAAAGTCACATACGGTGTTTTTAACTGTCGGTGAGGATTGAGGATAAAATATAATAACTGGAGACTATATAGGGAAGAATGTCAGAATTTGTAGTAGGTTTTCATTATTGTTGCTTTAAGTCAAACAATTTGGGGAACTGCAAGCGGGACGAAGACCCAAGATATGACCCACAAGCTGCCCGAAGATCCGAAGACAGAACTGCATTCTACCCGAAGAACAATTCTGCAAGAGAGCCAAAGACCGAAGAACGCAGGGCTTTGGACAACTTGTATGGCACTTCTTCGGCTAGATTACAGCCCAGCTGAAGAGTCTTCGGTCTTCGAGTAGGTTGTATTCTTCGGGCTTCCGCTGACTTGCATCGGTTCTTTGGTCGTATTCGACTCTCTTGCAGAATTGTTCTGTGGGTAGATTGCATTTCTGTCTTTAGGCCTTCGGGCAGCTTGTATAGTTCCCGTAGATAGTTATTTAGATCTAAACTGAAATGTCTAAACGTGCAGGGGTTTGAATGAAGTCTAAGAAGTTGATGAAAATACGCAGTTATAAGGAAATGTAGTTCGGATTACCCTTCTGTAAGAGTTAAATAAGAATTTCTGTCAAATATTAAGTATACTCAGTGGTAGGCAGAAATGGAATCGGGGAAAATAATTCCTCTTGAGATTAATTATTAGTACTTGTGATTAATTCGCAAATATATTATTGTGATTAATAAGTGCAAAGCACGGCCGAAGCTTGCACCGAAAAATTTTATTTTTAACCTGAGTCTTCGTCGTCACTTTCAATTTCAATATTTGAAATTGTTGTCTATAAGATATGCATTAGAACGCAACTGTATTTTGTGAATTAGGAAAAATTTAATAAAAGACTACTATTAACTATAGCACCCCGCAGTCCGTTGTTGTATTTTGATTTCACTGTCTTTATGCTAAATATAATCATGTAGTACAGTAATAATAGTTTTTCATTGTAACTTTCTGGCCTGGGCAAGACTTATCAAACAACACCCAATTCTAGTTTATTATTGTATTTAAAATGCAGTACCACAAATTATTGATTCCGTCACTTTTTCCTTTTCTATCGAAAATAGTGTGTGTAGGAAGGTACATACATATATAAATAAAAACTAAAACTGAGGAAATTCCGTCACTTCTAAAGGTGCTTTTAATACTCAATTATTACTAAAAACTGAGGATAGAAATAGCTAAAACGAACTATTTCTTATATTGTGTCTTCTATTTTGTATAGAATTAATTACGTAACGATCAAATATCAATGAAAACAGCTATAAAATAAAATAATTAATTACGACATTACCGGACTGTGAGATTTATAATTAGGCCTGGAAAACAGCGACAGCAAAGCGACGACGTTTATTCGACTTTAGCTAACTGCAGATGGACGATTCTCCAAGAACGACAACGTTAACACTGCTTTAGTCATATTTTGTAACTTTCAACTGTTACCTAATATTGTCTGGTTCAATTCTTACGCAAGTTTTCTCTGACTGAAAAGCAAGTCAAACACTGACACTTGTAACTTCAAAATAAACAAAATTCAGAAATTGTAGTACGAACAATCCACATTACTATCAAGGCTCTTAACTTGTAAACAGAAAAAGACGAACTGAAACGTCACAGTCACAGATGACAGAGACGAAAAGTGTGAGCATAGGATGAAGGATGGTTATTCTTCAGCAGCTGGTCGTCTGAATACTGATCGTCATGTCATTCCATTTCCAGGAAAACTCTGCCGGCTTAAGAAATATTTTGCCACGCAAACGTCGCTGGGCGATTCTCTTTCGTCGCCACTGCCCAACACACCACTTGAAAAATAATGTGGAAAACGTCAAGAGGCAAAAATACTATTAATAAACCAACTTTGCTTTTTCCTGGCACTGGCTGTTCGTAGTGTTCGTAATTCAACGTCCATACAATTCATTCGAGACGAAGTCTGCCCGACGTCTGCCCGACGTCTGAGAATCTCACTAGTGGATTCATTGTTCATTGTTACGTTATATATCAGTTTGTTAGTTGTTCACTATTTTTAGATTTTTAACTTTGAAAGGTTTATATAATTATCTAAAGGGTTTTTACTTTACTTTTCTCTATGGTTGGTTGCTATTTTCCTACCCTACCCTGTCCCTGCCCTGCTAAATAATAATACTTTGTTACTTGTTGCTTCTATTCTGTTTCAATTTTTGTCCTTTCTTATTTCAAAATTTTAGTGTTAATAATTAGCAGGTATATTACTTTATTAAATGATCTTCAGAGATTGTAAAATTATTGTAACTTGTCAATTCGGTTCGGATTTGAAATCAAGATTAATATAATAACTCATGAATGAAAAATTGTGACCAAATTATTTTTTGTTTAATAATATTATTACTAAACGTCATCCGAATTCCAACGGTTGATTGATTGCTCTCCCACGGTAAAATTCTACACCGATCGTTGCATATAATAATTAGTATTAGGCACTTATGCGTCGTATATCATATGTTAAGAATCAAAATGTCCCATTTACATTTTTAGCTAAAAACGAAAAGCAATATATGCAAAGACATTAAAAAATACAAATCACCTGTAAATAAATCTACAGGTAATTAACTACCGAAAAAACTTAATTGTTGTTTTAGTTTATTAAAATTGGGGCAAATTAGTAAATCGCCTTGGAAAACATATATAATGAGGCTAATAATATTGACCTGTTTTTGTCCCGATCTTACCTGCTTACAGGGATATACTACTACAATTGACTGGACTATATGGCTATTAATAAAACTCACTACAGGATTTTAACTCACCCCCGGAATCCCAAGAAAGAAGATGAATTTCCTAAAATCCAGTATAAATAATAGTTAGGAGTTTCTAAAAACGTAAAATCTTCCATTTTCATGTTTTTGAACAATGTAAAATGTCCTATTCACATTTGTTTTCGAGAATAGGTGCAAAATGTTTTATATCAATGTTTCAAAAAAAGTGCAATATGTTCTAATTCCATGTTTTTCAAAAAGGTGCAAAATGTTCTAATTCCATATTTTCAAAAAGGTGCAAAATGTTATAATTCCATGTTTTCAAAAAGGTGCAAAATGTTCTAATTCCATGTTTTTCAAAAAGGTACAAGATGTTCTAATTCCATATTTTTGAAAAATGCTCACTGTATTATTTAAATGCTTTCAAGACATTTTTGAATATTTTTGTAGATATTGGTGATATTATTTTTAGCTAAAAAAAAATATGGGTCATGTTGTTACTTCACAAAGGACATTATGCGTCGTCATGTTGGAGTTTTAAGATACAAATAGTGAATTTAATCAACAAATAATTATTTTCTGTTGTTGTTAAGTAGTTACAGCTATAGTTATATATAACACCTTGTCAAATTCAAATTGGCTGTTTTTTAATGGAAATTATTAATAAATCCACTTATGACTGCAGTGCACAATTTAATAGGCAATTAAATTCCACTTAACCAACATTACTAACGTCATAATGTTAGATCGAGAGTGGCTTTTTTTTAGTAGACTCATATAGCTTAGAATTGAACGAACGCTTCTTTGACAGTGCAGGAATAGGGACGAACTAAATCTATAAGTATATATCTATAGTTGTAGATAGAGGTATAGGTATAGGTATGGGTATAGGTGATGTAATGTAATTAGTTTGACACGGTACATAATAGTAAAACATTGATATACTTAGTTACAATAGAAACGTTTTTTTAAGCAATATATAATTCATGAAATCAGGTAAATAGAACGTTTTGCACTTTTCAAACATTTCTTAATATAATGTTTTGCACTTTTCAAAAAATGGTAAATATATAGTTTTGTACTTTTAAAAAACATGAGCATAATACAAAGTTTTGTATTTTTCAAAAAGGCATGCGTAAATATAACATTTTGAACATTTCGAAACAAGTAAATATGCTTATAGCATTCGAGAACTCTGATTTAACATAATTTACGTTCTTATCTTATTTATTGCACAATGGACGACGTCGCTACGATTAATTCTTGGAGAGCTTGATACTTGAAAATAATATTTCTTTACATCACTTCCTAATTCTAATAATTATATAAAAACAATATTATTACCGATAATGTTGATTCAGCTAATCATCATTCAGCATAAAAAAAGACTCACTCCCACCGAAATAAAATACAGAGAAGGTCATTGCTAGAAACAAAATAATCAACACAAAAACCAGGACATCATCCATAAAGAATCTAACATTATTCTATTCATCTTGGGCATCAGGGAAGAACTGGGGAATTTTTGGGCCCGGCAAATTACTTTTAACAGGTTGAACGAACAGGGGGCGCACTTTAGGCCTAGAGGCAGGGGCTCCAAATTCCCGCGTACGAAATGCATAAGAAACAGGGGGCTCATCGGAAATTCCCTGAAATTTCTTTTTTTCAGCCCGTCTCTGTTCAGCATCGATGGGAAAATTAACTTTTGACATGCGATTGTCTTTCTTGTTTAGACAAGGCTTGTGTACTTCAATGTTGCTTGCAGTTATTTTAATCTTGAAAATTTCGTTGCGATTCAAATTATTTTCGTCAATGTAAACCAAAATTTTCTCTTTCAAATCAATGGCAGTAAAATTATCCTCTGGTATTGAAATTCTGTTTGCACGACCGCCAGGTGAAACCAACCCAGGGATTTTTGATCATTTCCGCTTTTATACACAGCTCCTTGGCATGCCTTTCCTTCTTTTTGAAGTAGATAAGTCTTGTTTTCCCGTCAAACCTTTAAAATATAATAAAATTTAATCATCATTTTTTTAAGTTTTACACCCAACCATGTAATTACAGGCTTAGAAAAATAGTAGTGAATTGACTACTTTACTGCTAATTTCTAACTGCTTTCTTGTTACTCCGACATCAACAGTGAATCCTGTTAATCACGGTCAACAGGATTATGGTTAGTGATGACGACGCATATCCTTCGTGAAAAAACAACATGACTCATATTCATTTTTAGCCAAAAACAATATCACCTATCTACGAAAATAATCTAAAATGTCTTGAAAGCATTTAAATAATACAGTGAGCACTCTTCAAAAATATAGAATGAGAACATTTTGCACCTTTTGAAAAACATGGAGTTAGAACATTTTGCACCTTTTTGAAAACATAGAGTTAGAACATCTTGCACCTTTTGAAAAACATGGAGTTAGAACATCTTGCACCCTTTTGAAAACATGAAATTAGAACATTTTGCACCTTTTTGAAAACATGGAATTAGAACATTTTGCACCTTTTGAAAAACATGGAGTTAGAACATTTTGCACCTGTTTGAAAACATGGAGTTAGAACATTTTGCACCTTTTTGAAAACATGGAGTTAGAACATCTTGCACCTTTTGAAAACATGAAATTAGAACATTTTGCACCTTTTTGAAAACATGGAATTAGAACATTTTGCATCTTTTGAAAAACATGGAGTTAGAACATTTTGCACCTTTTTGAAAACATGGAGTTAGAACATCTTGCACCTTTTGAAAAACAGCGAGTCAGAACATTTTGCACCTTTTGAAAAACATGGAGTTAGAACATTTTGCACCTTTTTGAAAACATGGAGTTAGAACATTTTGCACCTTTTTGAAAACATGGAGTTAGAACATTTTGCACCTTTTTGAAAACATGGAGTTAGAACATTTTGCACCTTTTTGAAAACATGGAGTTAGAACATTTTGCACCTTTTTGTAAACATGGAGTTAGAACATTTTGCACCTTTTTAAAAACATGGAATTAGAACATTTTGCACCTTTTTGTAACAACAGCCTTGTAGGATGTGGTTAACAGTTTTCCCTACCCTAAAAAATTTCAAAATTTACTACTAAACCTGTAAAAGTTGACAACTAAACCTGTTGCCACAACCTAACAACATTCGTGTCAAGTTCTTTTCTAAGCGTGTCCATATTGCTTATTAACGTGGTAACAAATAATTTTAATATAATATTATTATGAACAAACATTTGAAGGACAACGAAGTACCAAATGTGCCATTATATACCCTCGAAATGACTAGGCTATCATCCTTAAATATGCACAAATTTTGAAGCTCCATGGATTTCCGTACTGCACCAGGAATATTAAGCTTGTTGAAAATGGGGACTAAATTTTTATAGTAACTGTTTGTAACTCGTAGGAGATCATCGATGGAGTTAACATCTTCCTTCCGTTCCGAAAACAGCTTTTGAATACGTTGTCCAGTTGGACCTCCATAACCAGGGAGATCTTGGAATGAAATACCTTTGCTGAGTCGAGAGAGTGAGACTTCGGTCATGATAGTGATGCCCTTAGGCTTATTTCTTCCACAACCTAGTTTAGCCACTAATTTGGAATGGCCAAGCCCTGCTGAAATGTCATACCCAGTTTTTTGTTTAATATGTCCAATGAGGCTATTTGCATGAATCGCCCCTTGGACCAAACGAAGTTCATCTGCGTGGTGGGCTTTAAGTCCGTAAGGATACTTGTCAAGAACTCTGCGATTTAAATCTTGACCTGTGATTTTTCCTTTCCGACCTTCCATGATGGTGACAGGTGTTCCATTGTAGTTTCCATTAGGATGATTTTTGGCCGGTTCAGAACATGAGTTGACTCGCGCAATAGAGTAGGAATGATAATAGGATCTGCATTTTTATAATATGTTGTGTTGCACTCGTCTACGAATTGAGTCGCATCTATGTAAAATTCATCTTTGCAATTTCGCTCGACTTTAATGGGGATGACAGGTGAATTGCCGTCCCGTTTCTGCATTTCTGCATATTCTACTATTGCATCCAGAATTAGGTCGCTTTCTATTTGAGGACGAAAACTGTCAACTTTCCCAAAGAGTTCTCCAGCGGTGATTTCAATCAATTTAATCCCTGATTTTTGGCACTTGGAGCGAGCCTCCGTTAGAGCTTGATGCTCCTCTCCCCGCTGGACACCCAAACTTCGTGCAGTGTAGTTCACCGCCAGAATGCTGAAAAATTAATGTAGGTAAGTACACGCTTAGAAAAATAGGAGTGAATTGACTACTTTACTGTTAATTTCTAACTGCTTTCTTGTTACTCCGACATCCACACTATGAACTCTGTTAACCACGGTCAACAGGATTACGGTTAGTGATGTACAGTGAAAACTGTTAGACTGACAACGGAATGATGCGACATGACCCACCCAGATTTTTTAAGAGACCCATTCTAAAAAATCAGCCTACATTTCAATAGCACAGATCCAAAGTAACTCGAGTGCATTTTGCGTTGTTTGGTCACAGTGACCCGTTAAAGTTTTAAAAACTTCAAATTTTGACATTTTGCCGCCCTATAACTTCTACAGTTTTTGTCGGATTCGGATATTATTTTGTTTTTTGTGATCCTTAGAATTTTTACTGAAAAGCTATTTTAGGATTTTGAAAAATTCAAAAATTTTCAGTTTTTTGAAAAAACGGTGTTATAAAATTGGGCCTCAAATATAATCAATTCTTGGATTTTTTTCAAAAAAATAAAAATTTTTGAATTTTTCAAAATCCTAAAATAGCTTTTCAGTAAAAATTCTAAGGATCACAAAAAACAAAATAATATCCGAATCCGACAAGAACTGTAGAAGTTATAGGGCGGCAAAAAGTCAAAATTTGAAGTTTTTAAAACTTTAACGGGTCACTGTGACCAAACAACGCAAAATGCACTCGAGTTACTTTGGATCTGTGCTATTGAAAAGTAGGCTGATTTTTTAGAATAGGTCTCTTTAAAATCTGGGTCGGTCATGTCGCGTCATTCCCTTGTGAGTATACTAGAACGGTGTTGGTGTTGGATCACTCAACACTAATCAAGTTGAACGATTTTGGTAATTAAAAAATAGCACCTAAAACTGAATACGAACCCCCACCCTTAGGTATACCAAACTGGCTCCTTAACCCCTGGGCTGACACAACACATTAATTAAGGGTTACTAATTTAGCATACATATACAGTGATATGAATGCTTCAACAGGTTTACTGTAGATCCTTACAGGTTTGGTTTTGGGTTTTTGTAACAACAGCCTTGTTGCATGTGGTCATCAGTTTCTCCTACACTCAAAAATTTCAAAATTTACTACTAAATCTGTCAAAGTTGACAGCGTAACCTGTTGCCACGGCCTAACCACATTCGTGTCAAGATCTTTTCTAAGCCTGTAGGTAGTTATAATTATTATAGATTACAACATCAACGACGAAACATAAGGTTGTCAAGCATCAAGATTCAAGATATGAACTACAACAAAGAAAATAAATTATTCATCAACACAAAATAAAATACGAATAGCATGTTACATTTTTTGCGGATTTATGACCACCATACAGGAACATCTTTTACGACCACTTCTGGACATTTAATTTTGGCCCATAGCTGAATTTCAAAACAATCCACATCCAACAGAATAATTATTCTTTTCTTCCAGGAAGCCGGTGGAGCATTGACAGAAACTTTAGGAATTTCAAAATCATCTTCGTCTTCAGAAACTAAATCCTCCCAATCGCTCAGACTCATATTGGCTAGAAAATAGTTACATAAAAGTTATATAGTTACGGTATTATTATTCCCTAATAAGGCAATCAAGATGTATTTACATTATTTCGGTAACTTTTGACTTCGCTCAAGACAAATCGGTGGATAAAATACTGTAACTATTAAACTACATATAGGAGAGGATATTAATGGGAACTGCAAGCGTTCCGAAGACCGAAGATATGACCCACAAGCTGCCCAAAGAGCCGAAGGCAGATCTACAACTTACCCGAAGAAAAAATCTGCAAGGGAGCCGAGAAGACTGAAGAACCGATGCAATTCATTCGAAGACCTAAGACTGCAACCTACCCGAAGACCAAAGACGTTTCGGCTGGGCTGCTATCCAACCGAGGAAGTGCCATACAAATTGGCCCAAGCCCCAAGCCCAACGTTCTCGTGCAACCTGACTGAAGAAGTTCGACACAAGCTACACAAAGACCTTCGTCTAAAGCTGCAACCCACCCGAAGACAAAATTTTTATTAAATGGCTCAATTATTTTTTGGAACAGAAAACACGTAAGTTATTATTCAAAAATGAGGAGAAGGAAAATCATCAATAAATTTATAATGCAGTAAATTCAGGCTTTTCATTTTGTTTGCATTAATGATGCTAGCTAAATATTGAAATTTGAATGGCCTGCACTAACTTGCATAGGGATGATTTTTGGGGCATGTAAACTCTTCTTGGTCGTTGTTTACCCATGACACCCGGGAGGCATTAAAGACCTAGGAGTTATTAGTTACTATAACCTTTATATAAAATTACTTACCATGAGACAAGTCCCACAGGGTCCTTAGTTTCTAAAAGTAAAGTATAAAATTACTTGTGCTTATATATCGCTAAAGAACTGCGAAATACGGTGAATTCTAAATACTCTTATTTAAATTTTCGATAGGACGGCAATATCAACTCCATTTATTTTTAAAATACTTGTGTCAAGTATTAATTGTTTACAGTGAAATTACTACATGCGCAGATTATGCACGTAGGTGCAGTAAGTTTTGTCGTTATTATTCAATGACAAAAAAAAATTGACACTCAAAACAGTTTAAAAAATTCTAACTATATCAACAATCCTGACTAAGTAATTCGTATGAATTCAAAATCTTTTGGCAGTGAAGATTTAGCGGTTCTTACTATTGAGTTATTTAATTATAATTATAAATCGTTTTTTTTTGTCCTGGAGTTCTGGCGTTAATTTTAGTTGCCCATTGGCCCATTGCTCATACCTAGACCTGAGGGACGGTTCAATGTTATTGATTGGTTTCTCATAGCACCAAAAAGTGTTCTTACTATCGAGCTTTTAATCTCACAAAACTGCATAAAAACCAATCAATTGATTTTTATGCAACATATCATGATCTTGTACTCCGATCCGAGGTTAAAGCAGGGCCGGAGAATGTGGCCAGCGCAGGCAGCCCCCGCTGCTCGAATTTTCAAAAAAACATGGAAATAGAAAATTTTACACTTTTCAAAAACATGGAATTAGAACATTTTGCACTTTTCAAAAACATGGAATTAGAACATTTTGCACTTTTCAAAAACATATAAATGGAACATTTTGCACTTTTCAAAAACATGTAAATGGAACATTTTGCACTTTTTAAAAACAGAATTAGAACATTTTGCACTTTTCAAAAACATATACATGGAACATTTTGCACTTTTCAAAAACATGTACATGGAACATTTTGCACTTTTTAAAAACATGGAATTAGAACATTTTGCACTTTGTAATGGGGGAATCTCCTAAAACCCCACAATGCAGCACTTCTATAGCCTCCAACACTAGGACCACCTCCCCTCTAGGTACCGACTTCCTTGGTCTCGGCAGCTCTGCGGGTACGGACCTCAGGACCTCCGGCTCCTGCTCTCGATCTACCGTGCTGAGCTGAGCTCCACGTCCCAGGAAGACCCTCGATGTCTTCGCCTCCTGGGCTCCGGACCTCAAGACCTGCCGATTTCCCAACGTCCTCACCTCCTGAGCTCCGGACCTACCGACCTGCCGATCGTCCGACAGGTACGAGCTCGAGTTGAGCTCAGGTCCAGGTCCTCGGGTCTAGTCCCTCGATGTATGTCCTCTGGTCTGCTCCTGTGCACTCGTCCTGAGGTAGGCTACGTGGTGTGGTCTGGAGATGCTATGTGTATCGCTCGTATGCAAATCCTGGTAGCTCTACCTCAGTACCTGCACTTCGATGGATCTCGCTCGCTCGGTCCAGATATACGTAAAAAACGTATGGGCAATCTGAGATGAGATCGGCCGACCGACCGAGCCTACGCTTTATGTATAGCTGCCTTTCCCTGCCTGACCGGGGCAATTCGAAACCGAATGATACACACCAAATGTTATACATGGCCCCCCACTATGCCGTCAGCCATATGCCAAAGTTAATACGCACACACAGATAATTTCTGGGGAAATCACACACACTTAAATACCGATTTATTCGTCTCTTTCTCGGTCTTCCGACCCACAATATAGTCAGTTCTTGGTCAGAAAAATCACACACACAATACCCGGTTTACCCAGTACAAACTAATAATAATTATACACTTAATAATAATAATAATCACTCCTAAACAATATATATATTAAAAACCTCAATGATGGCTACTACTTCAGCCATCACCAAACTATTATACACTACAACTGAGGATTCTCTACTTCTTCACGAAACACGCAGTACTTCCACCGTCTTACGTCTCTCATGGAGGGTTGCAAAGGAATGAGAATGCCTCTCTGCACTCATCCTGTCATGAGCCCTCATCTCAAAGACCGACCCAGAAACCCCACTCGCCTGCGTCTTTATCTCAATCGGTAAATGGCTATCGTCTCTATATGAGCCTGCCTTCCGCTCTCTGATCCTCGTCTTCTCGAATGTTCTCAGTCGATCCCCCGTCCAACGACCACTACTTCACAGCCCTACGCCTGCTACTATGTCCTGATCGTTATCATGTCGTTCGTTCGTGGTCTCTACGTCACAGCTCAGATCCTTCTAGACCATACTTTAATCATCCAGTCTCCATGTGATAGCTAGACCATGCTCTGCTCATCCAATCTCCACGTGAAAGCTTCACTACTGCTACCACCACTACCTACACCTACTTTCTCATCCTGACCTAGATGTCGCCTAAGCCCCTTGTTGCCGGAGCCGATTTCCCTCTCTCACTGTCCCCCCCACTATTCTTAACTTTGCCAGGCGCCTGAAAAATCGTAGAGGGTTCTCTACCGCCTGAGCACCGAAGAGAATGAGTGAAGAGGCTAATGACCAGAAACAGGAATGACTCGAGCTTAAAGATCCTACCGTTTCTCTCTCTCACGACCTCACTAGGAAATAATAGGGAAGTAGAGCACTAGACCTAAAGACCACTGGAGCTTTAGACCTCGTGAGCTCAGGTCCTGCAGACTTCAAGACTTCCGGAGCTTCCGACGTCGAGACCTCTAGAGCTCTATAGCCCCGTACCTTCAGACGTCAAAACCTACTGGTATCATAAATGTATTCGCACTTGGACTGGGCTTACTATATTTATGGCTCATTATCCTAAACCTCAGTTGTCTTTAGTCACTTTAAAATAAATTATTTACTATTCATCATGACCTTAATCTTAACGTACACAAATCTATGTTTTATCGATAAACAATTTATAAAATCTATTTTCATACCAAAATACCGGCACACCCGGTTTGTAATATCTCAAAAGCATATACAGACATAAAATAGCATACATTACATTCACTACCTCGACCCGCTCAAGGTCCTTACTCTAACATAATTAGGTAAAAATATAAAAAACATAGTTGGTATAAAAATAAACATAAATATCGCATTTACAACCTCTAGATCTCATGCCTCATCATACCATGCCTTTATTTAATAAGTAAATGGACCCTCAGACATGACAACCTGTGGACCCGAAGACTTGAAGACCCGAAGACCTCCAGACCTCAAGACCCCAAGCCCCTTCATCGGTCTGGTCGCCGCATCTGAGCAAGCTTCAATCTAAATTCTGATATTCTGGTCCCTAGTCCGTACCTAATATATCTCCTGCCCGGTCTACTTGACATTACCACCTCTTACTACATATTTTGGACTGCCAATCCCATGGCCCAATGTTACATTAAAATCATACCCATTAAAACTTTTAATACCTCCTGAGCCCTTTGCCGCCTCAGTTCTTACATTAAAACATACTCATAAAAACACATATCTTTGTAATAAGACCGCCGGTAGACCGGGCACCTTTACCAATCTGAAGCCCCATCGAGATGCTTATTCCAACATTGGAGTATAAAAAATATATGGTTATTTTAAAAAAAAATGTAATTGTACACATTGTAATCCTCAATCTGTATTTATCGAGACCTCTGTACCGGTCTCTTTTAGCTAAAATATTAAAACAAAACTGTACTATGATCTAAACCGAGGCTAACATCACATAAAATATACACCTACAACCTTAAATACCGACCATCGACCGGGTCCTCTCGACCTTCTTATCATATATAATTGTATAAAATCAGCAACACGACCCCACAGCGGGTTCCATAAATAACGTAATATATAACATACACCATGTCAACATAGAACCCCTATCCTCGGGTCATTTTTAACATATACATTAAGAAGCTAAAAAAAAATACTTATATGCCAGCATCTCGCCACTTCTCGATCTATATACCTTATGCTTCATCATAAACTGCCTCTTACTAATCTTCGTCTTCGTCCTGCGAAATGTTCGTGGATGACGTTGACTCAGTCTTTAATCTTGTTTCGGACCCAGTCCAAGCCCCAGCCTGACGATGCCCCGGCAGCTGCTCTTGCCCCTGAGCCTGCATCTGGAATGTACTGAATGTCGCTGGATCTGCTCGCCCTTCCCTGGAGCCTGCTGCTGATCTGTTGTGCAGCCAGATATCGATTACTGTCTCAGTCATAAACAGCACCTGTGCCTGTGGCTTTTCAAGTCCCTCAGCTACTCCTGCAGCATAGGGTATTGGAGATGGTAACGATCGCGGGATCTGCCTATTCACTCGTGGCCGACCAGACGTCTCCTGGTTGTGCGGTCGGACCTCACCATCGTTGAGCATGCCCTCCATCTCTTCTCTCTCTTCTATCTCCACCGCGTCGAACGTTAATAAGGTTCCCTTTGGCACTCTTCTTTTAATTGCCTTAAGCTCCGATTTACGTGTCTTTGCTGCCTGAGCCTGCCATCTCTCACATCGACGAACCCATCTCCGCCATATCGACGCGTCCAGGACATTTATCCTTGGCTTTGCTCTTTTGCTGGTTTGCTCAGCCATGCTATATAAAAACAGAACTTTTAATTAGACAAGGCTTGCATGATATACGTGGTCATATTTTCTTCCGCTTTCACCCCCATTGAGAGTCATGCACTGTAACAATAAAACTGAATTTAAATGTTCAACCATACTACATGCTAGTTTTATTGGACATGGCCTGGGGTTTTGTACCAACTTGGTTCCACCGATGAACCTAACAACCACTTCCGTGCTCGCATAACCCGCTTATAAGTACAGCTCCTAATCGGTTTATGCACTTAACTTATGGCCGCTGCACCTGCCGACCGACACCTTGTCTTGGTGTACTATACGCGCATCATTCGGTTGCAAATCAATTTACTATCGGCCCCCCCGACCCAGTAACCACTTTACCGCTCAAGCCGGTATCCTATGAGTAACCCACAGAGAGTCCTCTGCGACCTGTAACCATTTTCCTGGTATCTTGGTATTCATGATACGGCCGGGTCTTACTAGGACCGGACTCCGGTATCTCGCACTTAAGTCCGCACTCGGGACCACTAACCTACCCATACGATGCTAGGTAAATATTTATACACCGCTCACCTGCTCCAGTGTCCCTAAGCTAACTACGGCTTACGGGATATTCGTCTCTAATTCGTTGCGAGTTCAACACTGAGCATCCTTAGTTAGAGCCACTGCTCCTCCTTACCTCCTAACCCTTTCTAGGGCTATGCCGCTGACACAACAGTGCCCATCTCTTAATATGGTGCACATCTCCTGGGTGCTACGAGCTCACATGCGAGCTCCAGCGGTCCCCCCGACCCCATACTCGGGTCTCTATTTAACCATACCATGCATAGTGGATCTTTATACACCGCTCACCAGCTCCGGTGCCCTGCAGTTATCTCTGACTACAGAAACTTAACACGGTCTTTAACTCGACCTCTCTACTGCTCACCTCTATTGACTATACTAGCCAAACTTTACGTATGCCGTCGGTCTAACCGACCCTTGTCACTCACTGACCTGGATGATGTCTGGCGGCATATTAGCCTCCGTACTCGACTAATCTTCGATCTCTACCTCACTGGGCTTCCGCTTGATACCTACTGGATGGAATCACTATACTGCCTTACTGGGCCTATCCATCGCCAACTTGCTTACGGCTTGAACATCTGCTCTCCTAGGCAGGATGTTCTGGTGGTTGACATATAACCTATTCTGGCTACCCAACTGTCCTTCTGTCGGACCTCTACGCCTTCTGCCGATGATCGACTTCTTAGCTGGATATCAGCAGATGATCATATTCATGGGAAAGCATTTACCCAACGCTCCTGCCGCGCTTTCACCTTCCATGGTCCTATGGAAGTATCTTGGCTTTTGACTGTGATCTCCCTGGCTGTTATGCTTGTTTATCCTCCCTAGCTTGAGGATTGAACTAACTACCTTGGTGTTATGAATTATCTACTAGCCTGGTAGGCTTCTGGCCTATGCCACTTATCACATCATCTACTCGCTCATCTCGATCCCGGGGTCCTCGGGTGTTTTCTTGAGCGATGTCGATTTTGACAATGACTCCTTGCCTCTGTTGCTGGTTTATCATGCTCTCTCAGCTTTGAGCGAAACATTGTGAATTGACTTCGACCGAACTTGTGGTCGCTGGAACTGTTTTGATTATGTTACCTATGCTGGGCCGCGTTGGTCCTGTGGATCTGTTGCTCCTCGAGCCGTTGAATGATGGTACCCTAAGCTAACCTTCAATGAGGGCTTTACAGGCCCTCTTTCTCCGTACTGAGTGCTCCACCAACATCTAAATCGGACACCAGCTCCAAGTATCTGGATTTCTTAAGCTCTAACCTTATGCCGTGAATAGGGTCGGTTACAGAGCAAAGGAGCTTACTAGCTCCGAGGCTGATTCCTCAGCTTTTTATGATTCCTTTGCCAGTGGGAGTTTTAACCCACTCACTAGTAACCTACCCTATGCTCGCCCCTACGGTGGAACTCAGGAAGAGAACACGGCGCAGTTTCACGTCGTAAACGTCATAGGACGTGTTCGGAAGAGTAGAGACCCCAGCCCCTACACTTCCATCTTACCCTAAATATTTTTTTTTCTCTTTTTTATATATTTTCATGTGAAAAAAAACTTAACTCATACCAATTTTACCATCACCAAAAAAAACTTTTCCAATATATCCCAAAATCAATTTTAATGCAACCAGTTCCTAACTCTGGTGCTTTATTCCTGTTAACTTGTGGTCTCGTACTGGTCGAAGGACATCCTTAGCAGGTTTCCTATCCTGGTTCCGGTTCTGCCTGTCTGCATTGTGTTTATGCCCAGGCGGTCCGGAGGTCTACGAATTCTTGTAGACTGCCTTGGTAGTATCAGAGGTGCGTCAAATTCTTGCTCGTACTCGTCGGACCTGTCTAGTGGTCCTAACCTCCAGATCTCGTTACCTTCCTCTGGTTCTGACTGCGTCTAAGCTTCTAAATCCGACTCGCCTGTCTTAACCTGCTCTATACCTTGGACTCCGTCGGCTTAAATTATTCAAGGCTCTCCCACTGGTACTGCTATTCTGGGTCGCCGTGATTGAGTCTCGAGCTCGCTTTTACCCTCCTTTTCTGCTCTCTGATGGTACGGAAGCATGAGCGAGGTGTGAAATTTGGAGGGTATGTCATTTGAATCATCCCGATCTTTGATACTTACTAGAAGATCCGAATGCACTTCCACTATCTGCCAGGGCCCTGTATATTTAGCCCCTAATGACTTGGAGTACAACGCATCCTTTGATGACTGTTGTTTATTAAATGTCTTAACTAGATCGCCTACCTTATAAACAATGTCGCGCTTGTTCCGATCAAAGAGTTTCTTCTGAGCCAACTGAGCCAGTTTCAGGTTCTTATGTGCCTGTTCCCTAATGATGGTGACGTCTGACAACAATTTAACCCCAAACTCTTCTTCCGTGATTCCTAATGGTTTTTAAAGCTGCAACTTGCGATCTATTGGAAGCATGATGTCTCTGCCTAGGTTGAGCTGACATGAAAAATATCTCGACGACTTAGATTTGGATGTATTTAATGCTACTGTTTAATCCCCGAGTTGTTTTGCCCATTTTGTTTGGCTTTTGAGGCAAAATGCCCTAAGTATGCTCTTAATGTCCCGGTTGGATCTCTCTGACTGATTTGGGTTCAGATGATATGGTGCCACATGCACTATCACACATACTTATTCTTGGAGCTGTTCTGTCCAATCCGATCCTGAAAAGTACGATGCGTTATCGGACACTATTTTTCCTGGGGTACCGAACGTGTTGAATACCTTTTGCAAAAACCTCAAGATCTTAACCGCGGAGACTGATGTCAAAGGTTCCATGCTTACCCATTTGGAGAACTCATCTACACAGACTACTATATATTTGTATCTCGCACTTGGAGTGAGCTCACCTACTATGTCCACATAAACGCACTCAAAGATGTTATTCTTATATGAGTGGATTCCCATCCTACCTGGTCTTAGCTGATTTGATGGTTTGGCTAACTGACATGCTTAGCAGGTCTTAACGTATGCCTCTATTGTTTTTGCTATGTTATAGAACCAGAATCGCTGCTTTATCTTCTCATATGTCCTCTCAACACCTTGGTGTTTATTGCCTTTGTGGTATCATGAAAGTATGAAATTACGTCACGCTCGATGGCTTGTGGGACTACCGGGACCAGTCGCTTTCTAGTGGTTGACACCTCTGGATCTAAGAAGTCTGCTACTATTAGTGGATGAGACCATTTAATATGCTTGCTCCTACGGAGCATTGACGGTGTAATCCTAACCTCTGTCGAGCCCTGCTGCTCTAGCGGTCTACCTGCTTTTCGTTCCTCCTGGCGTTTTTCCAATAGCTTATCTACCCTGTTGCTGTAGAAGTCATATGTTTGAGTGCCTAACTTTAGTATTGATTTTAATAGACCTTGCTCCTTGTTTGGTATATATCTGCACAAGATGCCCTCCACTACTGCATAGTCATACCTATACCTTGACCGATGACCGACCCGACATAAACTTCGAGCAATAGCGGCGATCGCCTAGTCAGCTCTCTGCAGGGTCTGCAACATGGGCTTGTCCAACATATCCATGTCGATCTTGATGTTATTCCTCGAACTGGTAAAGGTTGCTATGCAATGGTCGACCCGATTCGGGTCATCATCCTGCATTGGATCCGGCAGAGCGCCGCGTGAGAAGAGGTCTGCCAGTTTATTATCACACCCTGTGACAAACTCGAGGTCGTTCACTACATCACCTAGCTCAATTGCCCACCTAACAATGTGTTTATTGTAGAGATGGTCGTTTGTAGCTGCATGTTTCAAGTAGGATAGGGCCTGATTATCGCATCTGACAAGAATTCATACACAGATCGTTTATAAATACCTTTATCTAAGTATTATTATTTTTTTAACTGCTTGCAACGTACATTGTTAAATGGCTTATTGGTGGTAGAGAAGGCTCTATAAATGTAGTTATTTGTGAATTAGGCAATTCCTACAAATTTTCCAGCTATATTTAACTACATGCCACGTACTTCCATATATGGCTTATTGATGGTAGAAGAGCCTCTATAAATGACGTCATTTGTGAATGGTGCAATTTGTCAACATTATTCAGCTTTATTTAACTACATGCTACGCACATTCGTATATGGCTTATTGATGGTAAGGGAGCTTCCATAAATCTAATATCATCTTTTAGCTTAACATAAATTGTGTTGCGCATTTGTTGAAGCTCAGCATCTACTTCGGGCCCGCCCCCGGTCGACAAATCCGGCGCGAAGCGCCGGATTGTTTTGTAAGTGTATAAATATAAAAATTACATCAAGACAAAGTAATTCTATACTGGGATAGTACATTTTATTTAGTTGCATGCGAATTCAAAGCAGATTTTTTTTAAGCTGCACTTTTACTCGTTTGTAGGAATTACATGTTTTACATTCTGGAGTATTTGCTACATCTAGTGTGTACATTTTTACAAAACAAAATTGTATACCTAATTGTTTTTAAACTCTGCAAAGGTCTTTCATCCCAGGTTTGTGTAGATGAAATGTTATGCATGCAGATTTATGCAAATAATTGCATTTAAAATTGCTAAGACCTTGATTTCACTTAGAGCTCCGATCAGGTCCGGGTGCGACCCGGGTCTTTGGGTCCGGGTTCGGGTCCGGGTCCGCACCCAGGTGCAATTTTATTGAATTAAAATTTTTGGGTGCACCTGGGCGCACCCTGTTGCTTTGAACCCGAACTTGGGTCCGGGTCCGGGTTTGGGTTCGGGTCCGACTATTTGTGATTGTGGGTCCGAACCCATCGGGTTCGGGTGCCTACGTGCAGTGGACATGGACCCGAACCCATCGGACCCGGGTCCTTTGGGTCCGGTAGAAGTACATGTAATTGAATATAAAAACCAGCGTGTTGCGTAGAAGTACATGACCGCGTGTGGCTCTGTGCATTCTAATACTCCTTAGTAGTGAGGGTTAGGAGCACCAGTGTACTTAAAAAAGTAAGCCCTTTGTTTAGCATAAGGTACATATGGCGTATGTATTTCATATGTATTCTATACGGTCTATCCTTCAAACAGGCCGACCCTTTCCTATACTTAAAAAGGTAATGCTATATCTCCATAAGGATTTTAGTAGTGCTATATCTCCATAAGGATTTTAGTAGTGCTATATCTCTATAAGGATTTTAGTAGTGCTATATCTCCATAAGGATTTTAGTAATGCTAAGTAACCTAAGGGTCATGCAGGTGCTTAGGATTAGAACGCCTATCCTTTATACAGGCCTTAACCTAACCCTCAACGATGCGGACGGTGAGCACCCCCCATGGCGCTTCCTTTCCAAGAATCCTTTCCTTTCTAATTTTACCCAGTGCTAGTAATCTTTCAACCAAGAACGTTTATGCTTCAGACATTTTTCCTGTCACAACAGGAATATGGCTCTATATCTCCATCACGTGCTTCTATATACCACTATATATCAAGCACACATTTCCATGTCTTGTACACTTCGTATATATGTAGAAGGTATGTATTGCATTGTAACTATATACGGAATAGCCTGAAGGTAAATTCTGGCCCAATGTCCCAATGTCCCAATGTCCCAATATCCCAATATCCCAATGTCCCAATATCCCAATCATTGTAAGTCAATCGAGAACGAAATGCCGTCGTTCTCGTCTTTTTGATCGGTCTTTTTTTCGACGAAAAAAAGGCGCATATGAGCCCTCCAAGAAAAATAAAACGGACTCCTCGAGTTTTGGAGCTGTGTGGAGCCGAGTGGAGCCCATGCCTTCGACTATGAAATTTCCACTCCGCCTGCTTTCTGGGCCGACCCTCAACTATAGGAGCATCTTTTTTCGTCCACTGTATGCTGTAGGCTGTGGAGTACTGTGGACTACCGTGGAGTACCTAAGTACCTTAAGTAGTACCTACCTACCGTATGGCGTATATATAAATATATATTTTATACTAATGCTGTATGCTAATGCTTTACTGTATAGGTTATAAGTATAAAGCATGTGGCCAATGGCCAACGTGTAATGGAATTTAGTGTTACAACTCAACTAAAAAATAATAATTAAATTAAATATTGGGGTATGCTGAAGATTTTAATAATGCGTATGTAACAATATTTAATTATTATATTTGAACAATATTATTATTATTCTTTTATTATCTATGTAATTTATTTTTTTAATTACTTAAAAAATAATAAATTGAAATCATAAACAAAAACATTTAATAAAATTAGCGGTAAAGTCAGAAACTAACACATCAATGACACTAACAATTGTGTCTCACACTTTTATTTTTAACAAAAAAATAAATTAAAAAATAAAAGTAAATCATATACTAAGAAAATAAAATTAGGGTTTAGAACTTTACAAATAATTAAAATTAATTACTTAATACAGAACACATTATATTAATCAATTGATTATAAATTATTTGTTATCAAGATCCAACTTTGTGCGTGATAATTTACTAAAATTATGCTTTTTAAAAGTTGGTGTCTGCTTATAATTATCAAAGTCCAAGTTGTCAGCCTCGGACTCACTTACATTATTATTATCCTGATCGGAATCAAAACTATCTGAATCGGAAAAACTTATAAGAGGTATGGCATTCTTATTGTCCTCGTCTTTTTTAGATTTGCCAATAATACCTACGTTGGAGCTATTACATTGTTGATTGTGCCCCCGCACGTGACGCTGATACGTGTCTCTACGTGATAATACAGCGTCACAAATTAAACAAGCATATTTGACCTTAACCCGAGCAGGAGTTTGACTGATTCCTTTTTGAACTTCAATGCCCTGGCATGCTCCCACTTGTGTTTTTGTTGCAACATCTGGCGTTGCAACTGCAGTTGCAATGCAATTAACTTTAAGTGAGTTCAGTTTTTGTACAGATATATCTTTAGCATAAGCAACCTTATCTTTACATTTACTAGTCTCTATCCGGTCTATCATTTTATTTGCACTATCAATTTTATATTTTTTGAAATGAGATTCCCAATGTCGGCGCAATGATTGTCGGTGACGGACGATTTTGTTGCAATTGCTATGTCTACATAAATAGCCATTATCCATATCAAGGATTTTAAACTGCTGTTTAATAACTTCTATCGGCACAATGTCATATGCTGTGGATTGTTTATTATATTGGTTTATAGGTAGAGTGACGTCTGTGTCAGTGTCATTGTCAAGTTTACCATTTATAATATTCAGATTACCATTATTTTTATTATTTTGTAACGTTAAACTAGTTGCAGTCTTGCCTGTTAGGCAACAATCAAACGATTTACTATTGCCTATGGGAATAAACTCAATATCTGACCTTTTTTGTCTTTTTGGATAATTTTCAAATTGATGTTTTGGTTCCTTTTTAACCTCTTCAGCGTTGCTGTTGTTGACATCACCTTTAGCTTTGTGAGAAACATCATTAGTTAAATCACAAGAAGAATCAGCAAGATCTGATAAGTATGCTTGATCATAATTATATAAAGATGGCAAACCTACACTTAAATTAGAACACTCAGGTGAAATCAAATGTAAACCTGTAGCTTGTACAGTTGGAACACATGAAATTTCTGGTACTTTAAAGAATGTTGAAAGTGTTGGCGCTGGCAATGGCACTTGAACAGACGTAACAGGCAAAATCGCATTTGCAGAAGCAACAGATGTTGCAGCAGTCGGTGAAGCTGGAGCTACAGGAGTACCTTGGGACACAGGAGTAACTGAAAATACAGGAGTTACTGGATTAGCAGGAGTACCTTGAGTTTGTAGCACTAAATTTCTTCGTTTCCGAACAGCTTTAGATGAATCACCGTCTGCACTAAAATAGTTGTTACACCCAATGTGAACTGTTAGATTCACTACTGATGCTTCGTTCATTGCAACATTACTGCCGCTCACAGAAGACTTCATCGAAGATAGAGCTGCAGCAACAGATTTTCCTAAGTGAAAAATGAAATTTATACTTCTGTTAAACTGAAGTTAATTTAAAATATTAATATTATTTATAATAGGCACTCGTAAGCAGCTTTGAACACATCTTTGCTAACTTTTATTAACCTATGCCTAAAAAAAGCGCTTACGTATAATATCTTCGATGTTATTGACGTCAGCCTGCGTAACATTTGCGAAATGGCTAAATGCCACATGAGGACTTGAAGTTAAAACTGTGCTAGAAGTGGAACTCATGTTCTCTTCAGAACTTTCCTCAGTGTTTGCGCTGTTAACGTGGAACTTGTGAGAAGTAGTTTGAACACCAAATCCAGATGTGTCTGCATCAATTTCATTAGGTACTATTGAACTATTTGAACTCTGAATTTCGAAAGCAGTATCATCTGTAAAAAAAATTGTAGTTTGAACTCTGCCCTCAACGGTAAAATAGTAATACTAGAATGTTGCACTGTTGCTTGTAGCTCATCCAAATTATTGTTATTAGAGCTGCGCTGATGACTAGACGTAATTAAAAAAGATATTTAAAAGTACAACACTACAAATCAATAAACCTATTTAACGCGATCTAATGTGTTACCAATCGTTACTTGTTTTATCCCTTTAATTGAAAATTCAGCCTTAATTATTTTTTAATGACCCTAACCTGTTTGATTGTTGTTGGGGGTGGGACCAGTCACAACTCCTTGGCCATCTGTCTCTTGGTCTTTGATTATTATTGATTCTTCAATCTTCAAACTGCTTGTATATTGATTTTTATTTTCATGAGAACCTACTTCAAACAACGATTTATAGCTATTAACATCAGTTGGACCCGGATATGGACACGGCAAGCATTCAACTTGTTGCAGTTGATTTGAAGAGTTGAGTATTTTGTCTTCTTGACGTCCACAATCCTCAGTATTAGTAACAACACTGTTTTCCTTTATAGCTGGTAACGTTTCCAAGTTATCCTTTAAATCAAAGTAACACTTGTAAAACATATTTAAAAATTAATAATTGTAATTCTTAATGTTGTCACACGGATTATACATTATCATAGTACACTTAAGGCAATAAAGCACAGCATATTTCGTACATCAATTAATCAATATAAACATCTACAGTTCTTTAATCAAGATTTATAGATCTATGCTACCAGTGCCTGTAACAAATATAGCTAAATAAAATAAACTTTATTTCAATGAAGCTTTGCATATTTAAAACTTGTACGTTGACTACAAAACAACATTTAAAAGTAATAATACTAAACAATAAAGCAAGATTACAAATTATAAACGCTACATAAAGTTAATTGTTATAAAAATGTGCTTACTGTGTTGCTTGGGGATGAAGATGACGACATTTTATTATTTGTAGTGTTTCAGCACTTTAGATATATTTAACTTCGGATAAGATGTTAGTATGTTAGACAAGAGTGTAGTTAGTGCGAGTTAGGTCTTTAAATAACAATTCTTGACGTCTTTTGATTAGGCGTTCTAAATGTTCTAATGATAAAAGAGCTGACACCAAAAGACCAAGGTCATTATTTATCATTCTGGTTTAACTTAATAAAGCCTAGGTATCACTTTACAATTACAATGTAAATGTAAGCAGTAATTTGTTGTAATTTTTACTGTAAAGTGTAAAGTTGTTTGAACTTAAACACAAAAAATGCGTAATCCTAATTAAATTATTAAATAAGTATATTTAGCTCAATAATCGCAGCATATATGTAGCTTACGAAATTCAGTAGCACTACCTAATTGTTTGTTACTTCAAGCAAGAAATTATAAAATATTAGTGACAGAAAAAGAAAAACTCATGCCAACCATTTCATAATCCCATTTATTTTGTTAAAGTACTTCCGGCTCCTACTTTTTCTAGTAGTTATGATTGTGACTAACAATACATTAATTCATTAAATATAAATAGTAGATTTGCCTGTTTACTTATGGTCAGAGTCAAGGTACTTACTCAAAGTTCAAACATCAAACAAAAGAACTGATATAACACCTTTTTACTTGCTAGCTTGCTACTTACTTACTCTTAAAGAACAAATTTTATTTAGGGTTTAAAAAGGTTCATAAATCGAGGTAAAAGTAAGTATAATATAGATAATGCTAACAAAATTTAACGCTAACGCTGACCTATTTTATAGTTTAATTATAGATCTTTGAATTTGAATAAATTATTATTGTACTGTACTTAACCTTGAGCATACAACTGACGCAATTGTAGCTGTACTGTAACCGCTTCTAATCATTGAAAATTGAAACAACCAAGTTTAAAGCTTTAAAGTGGCACTGCTAGAGGTTTTATTAGGTTAAGTACTGATACTTCATAATATAGTGGTATATTCTCAATAGTATATCAAAAAAAAATGTAACCAAGAAGCACAATCAACGTCTTTAAATTTAAATATTTTAGTCAGTTGAAATCTTAAATGTTAAATCAGTAGTAAATTTGCATTGCAACTGACTAGTTAGTTCGAATTTCACTCTGTTCATTCCCAACAAACTCTGACAGGCCAGTGATAGAATTAATTGCTTCGAGTGTTGAGTTTATTTTAACTTCAAAGTTACAACACAACTTCATAACAGTATAAAATATTTCAAAGTAGCACAAATTTTATTTTTTAATTTGCATTTCCATATTAAATTTTTGTTTGAATTAAAGATTCATTATTTTAAATTAAATATTGAATTTCGCACAAGCTTGCAGTCCCAACAAGAGCCAATTGCTGTTTTTCACTTAACTAAAAGTTACAGCCTAAAAAGTTCAATGGCAGGGATACCGGAGCCGGTGAGCACACAGAATAATTAAGCATAGTAGATCTTAAATTCAAATTTTGATTTTCATGTTTCTTCTTTTATCTCTAATTTTCTAAACTTGTAACTGCAAATTACAATTATGCTACAAGTAATAGTGACTAGCTTACAATACTGTTTTTTCAATACTTACACAGATTCCAACTATAATTTTTCAATATTCAAATGCTGGTGCTGCTCAGCGACATAGTATACTCGCATTGCAAAACAGACATAACCAATTTGCATTTACAGACAAGGTAATTCTATGCCTTGACGGTTTTATACCATTCCATGGATTTCTTATTGAGTTTTTCAATGGTGGTGAAGAGGAAGATCCAGCTCCTCCAAATGATCAGCTTAATGCAAATGTCAATCAGGTACACAATATAATTCAATACATAAATTAAGTTACACAACTCTACTTTCTGTCTTGCTTAGCATAATAATATAATAGCAAGCAAAAATATAGACTATAAATACTTATATAACCACAACGGTATAGTTATTACTCAAAGAAACAGATTAATGCATTATTTAAAAGTTATTATCGTTGTGGGCTATGACCTGAATCTCAGTTTTAATCTTGCACAAATATTGATATTGAAACATGCTTGATTTACATAATTAGCTGAATCCAAATCAAGACAGTCTAGAGAGTGAAACTACCACAGGAACAGGGTCTGACCACGTCATTAACTTGGAATTTTTTACTGTTGCTGATGTTGCAAAAGCAGTGTTATTTTTGTACATTGGAAAAATTTCCTTGAAGCCATCATCTGTTCCAATTATGCTAGAAGTACTACAAAGAATGGGTTGCAACACTTCACGGATTGAAGAAATGAACCCCGTGCATTCCATGAATTACCATTTACTCAGCGCGTCATCATCTCCAGAAACTGCCGAAGGTGGAAAGTTAAGATTTTGGCGTGACTTTAACGGCGTTATTTCTGATTACTTTATTACCGCAAGCGGTAGTACTATACATAGTGACTATATTAATATAATCCCAATAGGGTAATTTTTTAATTTTATTTAAGTCATTCATGGCTTAAATAAATAGGTCGCTTTGTTTTTGGGTGGCCTATTATTTAAATAGGATTTTAAACATATTTTGTAATTATCAATTTCTTTTTTTCTTATTTAAAGTAGATACAATTATTCATTTTTTTATTCCTTTATATACCTTACGTACTAACTACAGTTTGTAGTTGTCTTAATTTTTGCTTTATCTTAAACTGCGTCGGTTTACAACAACGAAGGTTACTAGAGTATAAAAGGTGGACCAAATCCTAGTAGCTGTTTTATTTGTAATTTGTTTTCAAGAAAGAAGAAGTCAGTCAATTTGTCTAAGCCTAAACCATCATCTTAATCTCATTTTGTCTTAACTACTCAAGCAAAATGGGTAAGGCTACTAAATCTATAGCCCAACCTGCCAAAACCACGAATAAGGCAATCCCCGCTATTGCAGCTACAGCTGCAGCACGAAAGTTGAAACCGAAAAAACCTGTTGTCAAAAAAGAATTAGAATCAAGCCAATCCTGTATTGCAACTGAATTTTCAAAACCAGAAAAGGTTGTATCACCAGCCGTAACAAGGTCTTCATCCAAACGAAACCGAAGCAGCAGCAGATCGCTCTCTACATCCGGATCTTCTACAGAATCTGTGTCATTATTATCATCCTCAACATTAGTCGATGTTGAAGAGTATTCTGATTCAAACTCCAATTCGTCCGTTCCAACAGTTTCAGAAGCACCAAGAAACCCCGAAGTCAGCAGTAAGATTGTAAAACCCAATGCGAAACTCGAAATTCCAACAACAACATCATCTGAGCCGTTTCTAGTAGGCAGTTCGGAAGGCGTCGTACATCTCAATCGAACACCACCTCGTCCGTTAGTACGGAGAAAATGCTCGCCGTTGCAAAATATGGGTAAGTTTATAATTTTAATAAATAATTAGAATTCATATCTACTTAAATGTTTTAGCAAATTACACCACATGAGTATTAAATACGTCTAGTTTGAGATGTAAAAGTTGTAAATACACGTTGTGGCAACATATAAAATAGCCCATTTTTATTTGTTTTATTTATTTTTTGTTTGCAGAAATCTCGTCTCCAGCTAAGCAGAGTGAAACAAGTCATGCTGTTGATGTACTTTTGGGCATGGATTTTGAAATGGAGGAAGACGACACAAATGTTCTTCAAAATTCCGATCCCAATATTTCGATTCCTTTTTCTCCGCCTATCACACCTACAACTCCTCCATCGGGTAATACTAGTCGCAGTCGCAGTCGCAATTTGGATTCAAATGGATCATCTCCAAGCCCATCCCCGTCTAGCTTTAGTTATAAGCTACGACCTAATTTTCATTTAAGTAAGAAAATAGCCAAACATTTCGTTTACCTGGGTCATCGGGAAGAGGCTGTTACCACAACAGCTAAGGAAGTGGAAAAGCGATATGTAGTACAGTGTAAATACTGTCCTGCTGATAGCTCAATTTATGCGGGTCACACTTCTACCTATGGAAATCTAACGCGGCATCTTGCAGTAAGACCTGTTAAAATTCTTTAGTACATGATTTACTTTTATTTTCATTAGTATTTTGTGTTGTAGCACCTATCATATAAAATGTAGTGCAGCGGCATCATTATTATTGATAATTTAAATACAGTTTACGGTGTTACAACTGAAACTCACAGACGACAGACAAAAGAGACAGATTTATAGCATTGTTGTTTTTGAGTTTTTGTTTTTATTGTACCTCTACCATAACCATAGCTAGTCAGTTCCATCAGATTATTTGGCTGTAATTATTGTAACTATACATAATGTTGTGTTGATTTTGATCTTTGTAGATGTCACACGGAATAGGGAAGGTTTTGGAATGTTCTCCTGTTCCTAGAGATGCGGAGCTTGGATTCTATTCAAAACGAAATCCAAAACAAAAGCTATATGAATTAAATTGTGTGCGCTATTTAGTTCTTAACAATCATGCATTTCAAATAAGTCGATGGGATGCATTCCAGATAATGGTTGCATCATTAGATCCTTGCATCCGTCTCATGAGCGGTAGAACGATGAGCCGAAGAATGGATGAATGTAGTTTGAAAGTACGTAAATTAAATATGATATTTATTCCAATAAATAATTTATTTTTATTAGCATTTTTTAAGTTTAGTATATTAACGCATACCACATTTGGTTATCTTAAAATTTTGTTAGGCAAAAAGCGACTTGCGGCAACTTTTTAGATCAATTCCTTACGTGAGTATTGTTGTTGACGGATGGTCAACAAAAAAAAATAAAGGTGTCATTGCCGTTATGGCTATGTACGTAACTGAATCATTTCAGTGGGGATCCCGCATGCTTGCCCTCAAGGAGCTGAAAGGTAGGCACACTGGAGTTGCGTTGAGAGCCTGTGTGAATGAAATTCTTTTGGACTTTGAGTTGGAAGAAAAGGTATGAAAATATCAAACACAGATTACAATTCTTAAGCTATTGCATCAATAAATGCTAATATGTAATATAGTTATGTTGCTAATAACGTAATGTACGCGCCAAACAAAATTTAATTTTTAATTATAATTTTTTACAGGTCTCAAGCATTGTTATAGACAACGGGAGCAACATGGTTGCTGCTTTTGATGCTGGATCAAAAAAGAGGAATTCATTGCAGACTAATTTACCCCGACCATTAGGTCCGAGCCATTCCACGTATAGGTGCTCAGCTCATACGCTTCAGTTGGTTGTAAAAAATGCCAACCTCGGTCATGTTGGTACTTCGGTAAACAAGGCTATGCTTTGTATTACAAAAATAATGAGATCGCAGTTGCTTCGAGACCTTCTACTTCTTCAAACAGGACGCGGATTTCCTAAAAAAAGTGAGACTAGGTGGAATGCGGAATTCGATATTATTTATTTACTCTTGGAGGTAAGACATATTACATGATTTTCTCCTATATATTTTGGAAACAACAAAATTCATTGAATAATTGCTAACATGTTTTAATTGAATTGAATTGAATAATCTATTAGCTTTCGTGTTGTTTTGTGTTTGATTGTTTAGCCTAGAATGTTCAATGCGGTGAATTCCATCATTTATCATGCGCTGGCAGCAAAATCTGGATCATTTTTTGTTATTTCGCTGACCAAACCCGAGGTCCTTACAGAGACAGACCACAGGAATCTTAAAGTTTACTGCTCTCTCCTTGGGCCATTAGCTGAAGCCACCGACAAATTACAGAGTGACGGAATTACTGCAGGAAATATTTTGCCTACACTATTGGAAACTTACCAAAGTAAGTTATAAATTATTGAAATGATTTTAAAATATCAAAGTCACATTTCATTACAAATATATTCAAAAAATGCAGCAAAATATTTAATAAAGCGTTAAATAAATTAAAAGCTTGTACTGTGCGTCAAGTTAATGTTGCTTAGTGTCGTAATATTATGAAATTATGTTTTTTTATTACAGGGTTGGTCACTCTAGAAGTTAATGATGATACTCTTTGCGTCCGTTCGGCAGTTCTATCAGAATTTTTGACTCGGTTTGCTCCATGGTTTTCTGACCCTGTATTAGTGGCAGCAACCTTTTTGCACCCCTGGAGGAAGTTGTACATGTTTAATTACATGCGGTTGTGTAAGTAAATAGTTTTATGAATCCAGTGCATTTATATTGTGTTCGATGTTTTAAGTGTTGTAAAAAGACAGAAAGTTGAAAACAAATGTTGAATTATGAGATTATGTTTAACAATCTTGATTTTTTGCGTTTTGTTTTTTTCATACAGATAACTATGAAAAAGACATCCCAATAATGTCAGATGCTAACATTATTGCCAACTTAGAAGAATTCTGTGTTGCAACCTCCAGTGATCAGTACGGCATCCCAACCAGCTACTCCACCACAACTAAAATGGATGATGAAGATAAAAAAAATCCATTGAGTCGCAAGACTTATTCCAAATCTGAAAAGCTTCATAATTACACTAATCAGGAGAGTATTGGATTTTTGGATCATGTTGTTGGCGCATCGTCCTCTGCTGCATCGGAATCTCAGACGAGTCCAGAAAAAAATAACAGCTTTCTACGAATTATTGCTCTCGAAATACAGGCGTATTTGTTCGAAAAAATAGTAGATGAAGACATTGTTGATTACTGGACAAGAAAGGCAACCACCTTTCCAATGCTTGCAAATCTATTTCGTGCAATTATGTCGAGACCAGCATCTACTGCTGCTGTAAGTATTATATTTTTAGTTAATTTAGTGTTTCTGACTTATTGCCTATTATGGGCGCCGTGCCATTACTTAGAGATAATGTTGGTTTATGTTTATATTTACTATTTTAAGCTGCAAAAAAATTAATAAATGCCTAATTATATTTGTTTTGTAGGTTGAAAGGCTGTTCTCGCGTGCAGGTATAATTTGTCGTGACCGGCGATGCAATACCCATCCAACAACACTTCAAAAGATTCTAGTAACAAGGGAATGGTTTGAGAGTTCCGATGCTTTAACTTTGAAAAAAGTGCCTTTGGACGATTCAACATCTACTTCGGAGTCCGATGATAGCATTATTAATCCTGCTGATAGTGCCGATGAGTGCATGTTTGATAAAGATATGCCTTCTATAACTCAATCGCCAAAATCGCCACCTAAGTCCAAGTCAAAGTCTAAGAAATCTAAGAAGCAAAGTTTGGCATCAGCTTTTGAGGACTCCGAAGATGAAGAGGAGCCAGAGTTGGTTGATTTTGAAACTGCCTTAAGAATGATAACTGAAGATTCCGGAGAAGATGATGATGATGCCATATACGACTGGGAAGAATACGAATCTCAAGCGCAAGGCTGGGGAGACGATTTTTAAGTTTGTGAGCCTAAACCTAATAATCATAATAATAAAGTGTGGTTTTGTTAACATCCACAATAGTAATATATTTTAAATATTATTATGATTTTAATTTTAATTTAATTTTTAATATTTTAATCATAGTCGTCGAAGTATTTAATGCGTCGTAACATAACTTAACTAGATGATTTATTCGATTTTTAATTTTTAATTTAATTTTAATTTATTTGCGTAATGAGTGATGGGTGACACAACCACGCTTTGTGTGACAACCATCTCACGTTTTTCAGTTTTAATATTCTCTTAATTATTTTTACTTTTAACTTAATAATTTATTTAATTACTTATAAATCCTATGTATTTCTTATAAGGTTTTAACTAATATTTTTATAGTTCAATATTTCATAGTGTCACTGTCACACTTGTAGTATCAATGTGAAATGTGACCTAATTATGTATATAAGAGCCTGTCGACCGGGTCTTACGAGTTTTATCGGTTTGCTACTATTTACTGCTTATAATTTAATAATGGTGCCTTTTTTAACAAACTAATCGTAACATTAATATTAAAATAATAAATGCAACTTCAACGTGAAACTTTTGGTATTTTGTGTGGCTTTGTTTTATTAAATATTGCATTGCATATCTAAACACAAAAGTCATATCATATATAATTCATTTTTAAACATGTTATGTGCAGTACATAGAAATTTAAAACAATAAACATTTAAGTAAAAGAATAAACGGTAAAAGTAGAATAAACTTGATGATAGAAACTTCACCGTTGTGTTTATGTCATCTGTTATAAGATAAGTTACAACAATTACGCATAACTAATACTTTTAACATTATCTATACAAGACAACACAACACAACAAAATCTACCACAATCATACTATCATCATCACTAAAACTTATTCTAAAATCAACATTAATTAATTTTGAATTTAATGTCGAAGTCAAAATGTCAACTAAAAGTGTAAAAAAGTCACGAACCGACCATTTTGATGTCACTTTTAAATATAACGATTTACGTCTAAGACAACATAACAGTAAGAGAATTAATACCTTATTAAAAATTAAAATAAGAGATGAGATCACGATCACACATATATACTACCTAATTCATTTTTATTCCTAATTCATAATTTTATACCACGTAGGGTAATTAGGTAATAGATAATACTGACTACTGTCACATTATATGTATGAGATGACTTGTAAAAACTTGTTGTCATACGAAACTAAAGAAAAAATACTTTGGTCAAGTTAATAAACTAACAAAGTATAAAGTATGGGATTTTAAGTCTGCAACATAATTTAGAACCAAACTAATTAGTTTGTTCTAAAACTGTTAAAATAACATTTATATTAATTCATTCTTGCTGTGAAAATTTGAAATTTACACAGCCTAAAATTGAGAAACTTAATCTTTATGTTTGTAGGAAAATTACAACGATTAATTAGGATTTCTAATTTTGAAGTACTAAAAGAGTACAAAAATTCATTTAAAAAAAGCTAAATTAAAATAAGGAACAACTTTAATTTATTTGTCGAATTTTCAGCAATATGAGAAAACCCTTTTGATTTTTTACCCTGGAATTTTTTCAGATTGATTCGTTCCGTGCAGCTCCGTTTGATGATTTTAATGAAAAATTTCCGGGTGTTTTTCCTTTTGGTGTCGCACCAGGCTTGAAGTATCTTCATACCTCTTAGTGCATTTGTTGCAATTAAACCGTTCAGGGCGGTTATGTAGCTTGTAGTGCTCGTTACACTTCCGAGATTCAGTCACCATTTGACGTATCTTAGCAAAGCAAATCTTGCAAGTATATGCTAAAAAAATTGCAAATGAAATGATAAGATTATTGTTATGGTTTGAATGTAATTTAAGAACCATAACGTACATCAGCACAACAAATACCTAACTAAAAAAGGCCTGACTAAAAATAAGAACATACAACATCTCAGTAACATGTTGACAGGTTTTGCATTTACCAAATTTGATTTCCTAAAAAAACTATGTATTGGATATCAAAATAAAAATCTGCATACATTGAATAAAATAAAAATGTCAGTTTTTGTAGTATAATACCATGATACTTACTTTTAAGTCCTGTAACAGGGTCTGTCGTTATGTCGAATATCTTCATATAAGGCCTTTTTATCTCGCGGGGTGTTTTCTCTCGGTTTTGCAGTTGCTTTAACATAGAGTTGCTTTTTGACCCCACGTTACTAGTATGTGGCCGCTTACTTAGTTTTGGTATTACAACAGCCCGAGCCGACGACTTAATCTCTTTTTTGGTCTTAAGTCTCTTAAGTACTTGAGTTTTGTGTGCCAACTTCGATTTTGATTTGTGTGCAGTTGCAATTGCGGTTGGTTCATGGTGGCTGCTTGACGCAAATTGCTTCTGAACTTGTTTCACCACACTAGTAAGCTTAAGTCTTTTAAGAAGGACAACTGGCGTTGCAAAATTGTGGAGGAAAACATCTGCAGCTAAAAAAGTTACTGCAGGTGGTTGAATTTTGTTTGGGATTGAAATTTGCTGCTGGGCTGCAGAAATTGGAGCATCACTATTTAAAGATAATTGATCCGATAAGCTATTCGGTGCAGTAAGACTAGTCAAAGGACTGTAGTTGAGGTCGAGAGGAGTGTGTTTATTTTTGCCGTCGCCAATTATTACAGACTGAGCCAAATCTGCATGGCTAACATGATTGTCAGCTAAATCCAAAATTTCTTGTGGGTTTAAAATATCCGGCTGGTATTCAAAACTGTGATCTTCGTCAATTTCCAATATTTGATCTGATGAGTCAACTTCTGTAGGTGATGTAGACGACATAATTACCTCAGTGTTATGAGTTTGGTAGTTATGTAGTATTTCTGACTCAGTAGGATTAGGATCTGGACTTAAAGTGTTGAAAGAATTTCCCAAACAGTCAGTTGTTTCGTCAGGAACTTCCAGATACTGTGATCTTAGCTTTATTATTCTTTCTTTTTCAATTTGACGGTAACGTTCGGTGTTAGGAATACCAAAACTGCCGAATACCAATGAAGAAGAATTTGTAGAAACAGAAACTGACCCAAAGGTACTTTTTTCTGATAACGAAGAATAATCGTTCATACAAGTTTCAGCTTCAACATTGCGGGCACACTGCAATAATCTAGAAGATTTTAAACTTAAATCAAGTCCGATAATATCTTCATCACATGGTGGATTAAAGGTATCATGTTAAATAGGTTGATCTTCTGGTAATCCAGTTATGATACAGTTATCATTTGCATCGACCTCGAATTCAACATTAACAGTAGGTAGCGTGAGTTGCGGTTGCGATGCTCGTTGAAACTGTAGCTCTGCGGTAACTTCAACTTCTTTCGTTTTTTCATGTTCATTTTCATTTAAGAGAACATTTTCAGCTGCTTCTTGAGCGGTACGGTATAGAAATAAGGTCCGTTTTTTGGCTGGCAAACCAAGTGATGGTACAGTTGAGGCTAGGTCACCCTGAGGTCGTACAGGCAAAGACAACATGGAACATGAATCCGCAGGTCCAGACGATCCAGTAACTGATACAGTTGAAATAGGAACTGTAATAACTCGATTTTCCGTATTTTCACCAACAGTATCTATTGGGGTTGTACTATAACTGAGCGAACTAGAGCTAGAGTCACATTTTTTATGACATGATGGGCAAAACGGTTGAATGACATTGATTTCGATCACATTCGTGCTGTGCTCCCCGGTATTATTGAGACCTTGCAGCAGCCCTACAAAGTAAAAAAGAATAACGTTTATTATAAATTAATAATTACAATGTATTTACACTTACAAGGTAGTTTATTTTGAACTATGTATAAAGTTGCAGTTTTATGCATTTACAGTGTTTATGTTTTTGTTTTTACACTACATGAACTTTATACAATAATACGCTATAAATAGCAACCAGGATTTTGTTTCCGGCATTTTTACAAAATATATGTTTATTATTAAGGTTAAATCATACGTTTGTAATACCGACAAATTGTTTTTTATTGACTATTATAATATTTAAGTTGCAAATTGCATCACATCGTCGATGCAGGATCCTAATAATTGAAACTGTTCACTGAAACTGTGTTCACTAAATTTTGCTTAAATTTAATTAGCCTTTCCAATTTGATTTTTAATTAAAACTGTTTTTATTTATATAAATTGTTGAACGCATCAACCGCTTTTATGTCGAAGAATGTTGCGACTATTTAAGAAAAACTAATTTCTAACTTAAAAACGCAAAAAGAAACCAAAATAATTATAAGCCAGAAGTTGGTGTTTATTATAAATATGACAATTCTGCCTAAATAATCAAAATGATGTATAATGTGCATAAACGTGCAACTTGTATTTATAGTGACTTACCGTTAACAGTTACTCGATCAGAATCCTTAGAACCATCAGACGTAGGATTATTGTTGCTGTTGGCAATACTCATCAAATTTGTAAAATCAAAATCAAGATCAATGGTTTGTCCCTGAGCATCCTTAGAAACCACACTTAGCGTTAAACGCTTTTCCTCACGATTGACTTCAGGTTCAATAGGCCGAAACGACTGTTCATTGATCCGATCCATTGTTGATCGCTTTTACGACCACAACGACAGAGAAGTGGTATTCACACAACTTTATATTTTATAAGGCTTGAATTTAGTTCTAGTTCTAATAAAGTTAATTAAACCACCTTCACTGCTGATCTGGCTGATTCAAGATTCAACACTCTTATATAATGTATTTATAAAAGTACAACGCAACTACACTGTGAATGTGAGTGTTCCCCGGTTGGAATTCTTTGTAACTGAATTTTATTTATTAGTAGAAGAACTATTCAAAACTCAAGTTAAACTTGGAATTTTAAGTAGAAACACTAACAACACTAATTTTCTAACTGCTCTGTAAAATTCTGTACATTCCAAATTCCTACAATTCCAAACTGTGTGCCAACTAATCTCAGTTCACGTGACTTTACACTTACACTGCAAGTCGGCCTGGCCTATACGTTGATGGCAAAGCAAATATAAGCTAAAAGTTATTGGGGGCGTTGCAACTATTACGTCCCATGCAGGGTGCGACAACCTTGTATTTACAATATTATTTATGATTTCACTGCACAGGGGATACAAAAATACAAAAGCATACAGGACGTTAGTATTGCATTCCCCTTGGCTTTTATTTTTACATTTTAAAGCCGAACTACTATATAATTACTTTTTAAGTTCAAAACGCAGTTGGCACTCGGCGAATATTTTACATTAAGTAATTTTAAAGAATTTTCAAGATTCAATTGTACTTTGCAAGAAGTTACAACAATTTAAAATATTTTAGTTCTCCAATTTTCCAACATAATTAAAAGTAGCCAAGTCATGATTCCAGAATTTCATGAAAATGCCGATAACCTTTTCTATCGGTTCGATTATAGTGGCACGTATTATTCTGTACCAAACCACGTCATTCCACGCTTTGGTCCAAGAACAAGAACTACAACTAGAACCCGTGCTCACGGTGATGCCCGACAACCTCATCTTTACTTTCTGCAAGAAATTGTTGCCGACCAAACATGTACGTGTTTACAACTGACAACTATCAGATTATGTATTAAAAATAAAATAGGACTAACTGTGCTATTTACATAATAAAATTTGTTATTTTGCAGATTTAAATAAATAAGTTCAAGATTTGTGCTAATTGTAACGTGTTTTTGTGAATTTGATCTCCATTTAGGGTATCGATGCAGCTTGTGCAACTTCAGTATTACATCAAGCGTCACTGCAGCTCGCAGAATGAGAGACCATGTTGCACGATTCCATTCATAACGTTAAATAAAGAAAATAAATAGTGACAATGTCAAATGGAATAATTGTGCGGTGATCTTTGTAAATTGTAAATGGATTTACTCTTACAATTACTCATGAATAGAATAAATTAAATTCCTAATTGAAAATTACGTATTGCGTAAACTATCAACTATAGCTGTCTGCAACATGCAGGATGTACGTTTTTTATTTTAAAACTTGATTTTAGTCATTAAGCCTAAATCGTTATTATTATTGATCATAAAGGAAGGTAGCAGTAACAGTTAATCAGTTCAGTTAACACAGCCACATCATACATCACTTGGACATTATTTAATATTCTAACAGTAACAAGTAAGATAGTTAAGGAATAATTATTATAACTAAGTATATAAAGAGCATAAAAAGGCTCAAAGAAGTCCTAATACGACTTAATATTTCGTTTATATATTCCTATATTATTAAAAGAAAACTAATGTCTTGCAACAACCTCATAAAAACTGTTAGTTAATTCATATCACAAAACAAATATTACAATAAGAAAGAAAAATAATAATAATCGGTATAATAAAACATAACGTCATCATAATTCGTAACGTTACATATTATTTAAAAATTCAAATTAATTATATTACATAAAAAACCTTACTTCAGTTTAATGTTTAATTATTTTACTGATCAGTAGTGCACAATAAGGTTTACATCGTTCTCCCTTAACATGTTCATTTTCATGTTCAAAGAATTTAAGACATTAATTTAATTTTTGTTAGATAGAATTGCATTTTTTGTTTTATTTTTCTTTGCAAAGGCATGAACTGCTGCAATTCTTCTTATGACATTCGGATTTTTGCTGCAGCATAATTCGTGTCTGGTAGTACTGGAAACTGCACTAAACTCCTTAGGACAGAAACGACACTTAAACTGTGCAGTTTCGATGTGCTTCTGAAAGTGACTCTTGAGCTTTCGATCGCAGGTTACACTTCCGAATGTATGGAAACTACATTTTTTGCAGCTGTATACTAAAATTTAAAAACATTCTTTTTACTATACACAATTAATTTAGTTTTTTAAGTGTATACTCTAAACGCCAAGTGATTGCTTAATACTACTTATTTGTGTTGGTGGATTAAAAACAAAAAGTACAAGATTACGTAAAATAAAACTCACCCATCCTTTCAAGGTCTTCGTCGTAGCTCTTAGTAAACAACTTTAAATACTCCGGAACAACAATTGCAGGGATTGGTTTTTTCATCTTAGCTGTTTTGTTTCTATTAATTTCACACACGTGGGTTTCGGCGTTCTGGAATGGGAGGACACGGCCTGGGGTGACAAAGCAGGGTAATTAGAACTATCATGTTTCCGAATTCGAAGTTTTTTTAGACGAAAAGATGTCTCATATTCTTGTGTCTCTACATTTTTCTTTAATTCAGGATCTTTAACAGTTGCAACCCAATCATTTACAAGTTTAGGTTGTTTTGTTTTAAGCTTGAGTTGCTTCTTAGGGCGTTTAATTCCTTTTTTGCGGGACGAAGTAGTTTTTAAGTTTGGAATCTGTGAAATTTTGCTGACGCTAGATTGAGTAGTCTCTGGCTCTGGGGTCAACAGTATGGGTGCAGCAGTTTCATGATAATCTAAATCAATCACCAAAGATCCTGTGGACTGACGCTGTTGACTGTTTTCGTTTTCAAGACCATTAGCTTCATTAACAACATAAGTTACATTTTGGTCAACATTATCAGCTGATGGACTACACTGATACAGATTTTCTACTACCTGCTGTTCAAAACCTAATAATGGCTCTAACGGTAACGACTTTTTTACAGACACATTTGATGGAGATTTTTTTGACAGTTTAGATGATTTTTTAGTTTTCGGTTTATTTTTCTTTCCCATACGTGCACGTGCCTGGTCAAATGGTGTGAACGTTGGTGCTGGAGATTGTAATGATGGTAAGATTGTTGAAACGCCATTATCATTAATAAATCCAGATGGGGAAGCTGCTAGATACTGTTCTGTGGTACTAGGTGCGCTTGCAGTGGGTTTATTTATCTCATTTGTTGCTATACCGGAGCTTTGGATCAAATCTGCTTTCGATTTATTTGTACTCTCAAGATTCACAATCCCATCCTTGACGAGTAATAGTTCTGTCTTTTTTCTTTTCGATGAGACTGAAATTGTGTTCCGAACACAAGTGCCATCACAGTTGTAACACTGGTTCAAATGAATTGTGATTGTGTTGGTGCTCTTTTTTCCGGTTTTAATAAATCCTGCCAGCAACCCTAGGGATTAAAAAACCACAAGATTATTTGTAATAGGAATACAGTCTGTACACAAACTTTAGTTGTGTATATTATTTCAGATTATCGTTTATTTTTGTAAACGAACTAAACATTAACCTTGATTCTGTAAAAATTACTGGTATATTAGGCATCAGTATATGCTTACCGTATAAATTTTCGGGGTTACCGTGTTTGGCACGGGCTATCTCTGAGAGGTCTAAATCAACAGAATTATTATCTTTCTTATTTGAATTTACACACGAAGTTTCAAGCTGTTTAAGAGCATTGTTTACAGTAGCCGTTTGTTCAGCTGTAACAGTACCGTTGCCGTGGTTATTTAAAGGTAAATTCAAACTTGAAATTAATGTATTCTTATTCTGTTCATTGTTTTTGGTGAAGGATTGTCTGTTTTCAGTGTTCATACACAATTTAGTGGTTTCGGATTCTAAAACTGACCCCAAATCTAGTGTAGATGAGCAAATAGGACCTCGACCTCTAGATGCATCAAAGCTAATTTCCATGCTATTATCAAGATCATTAATTTCTCTAGATTTGCCCTCAACATTTTCAATTTGACTTCCGTCTTGAGTTGGCACTTCGAAGTGATCTTGAGTTGAAATCTCGATGCATGGTAACGATGCAATGTTGTGACTTGTTACTGTTACTGGTGCCAGTGGAACAGGTTTTGCAACTGTTGAAATATTATTAGAAGTTATACTTTTAGCAGTTGTTTTAGCTTGACAAGTATTACTTTTTGGTATTACAGGAAACACGGACGTAGACGTTGATTCTAGATCATTATGTAACTGAGTCTCACTAAAAGTTGGCACATAACTTTCTTCGCTACCGTCATGAGCGATGACACTAGCATTTATATCATCCACTGAAAGATTTTCTAAGCTCGATAAATTGCATATATAAGATGGTAGAGATAAATTAAGTGAACCTATATCATCATCATCGTTAACTAAGTCTAAAGTTGGTGAATTTGGTACAGACGTGTCTCTCATCATGCCATTAATAATTTCACTTGCTTTGTTAATATTTTCGTGGTCACTAACAACACCTTTTTTATAAATATCGTTTACAGTTGCTGTCAATTTTGATGATAATTCTGTTCTTCGTGAGTGAAATGAATTCATTTGGGCTAATTCCAATCTTGCTTCAACTGCGGCCGTTGATTTTAGTATAGTTGTTTAAGTTGTTGGTTGTAATGCTGAAGATGATAGTGAATGCGGTTTTCCTTGGTTATCCATAGTACCAAGTCATGCAATGCACTATTTGTTGCAACACAAGTTTACGATGCAGAAACCGGATTGTAATTTGTCTTTTTATTTCCTAATTTCCAAGTTTGCACTTTTAATACCTAAACACTTATTAAATAAATTTTAATACTGGAATTTTTGATATTTTTATTTTTATGATTTATTGAAATCTTATTTCAACAGTTTGTTTAGTTGTTGGGCTGCGTCAGTTGACTTGTTGAATGATTGAGTGTCAGTTGTCAGTGAAAAGTTTAAAAGTACCCTCTGCTCACCTTTTAGTTCAGGAATGTGAGCTGCAGTTGGCAATTAACAGTACTTTTTGCTTCTGGTGCTATGCTATTAGGTGCGTATCACAACTTGCAATTTTCACGAAATATTAAATTAAATATTTAATTTAAACTATTTAAAGCATGCATTCAAGAAATTTAACGGCAGCTAAGCATTTTTCATTTAAATTTCGGTATGAACACTACTTTATGTATTCATAGCATGAATAAATAAAAAATAAATAATATGAAAAAATATTCCTATTCTATTATTCTATATTCTGTTATCTGTACCATTACTATTATATATATAGTAATATAGTATAGTATATAACATGGCACAAGGTAGTTAGGTACCTCTATTTTAATGTACGCGTCAAAAATATATACCTTGACTCGTCAATGTTAAAAACTCTTTACCACCCCCTTCTGCCTCAAGCGTTTCTAGGGACCAAGGCGCATCGGAGCCGTGTGGAGCCGTGTGGAGCTGTGCGTTGGAGCTGCCTTCGTCAATTTCCAATTCTGGAGCCCATGCCTTCGAGTGTTTGGGAGAACGGCGCATCGGTACTAGATCGGTCATGGTTCGTTCTCTGCTACTTGGCTGACAGTGATCCCAATATCCCAGAAAATTTCTCACATCTCATATATTTTTACTTAAATTAACTCTATCTTTATCTTGTATATTATCTCAATTATTTTACCGATTTCATCTCATTCTTCTCTCAACAGTCATCATGGAGGTTTATGATTTTGATCCTACACTACATACTTTATTCACCTTTGTCATCGCAGGGCCAACACAAGCTGGAAAAAGTGAACTAACAAAAGAAATATTACCCTGCATGAATGAAATAATAGTGCCAAAAATATCAAATATAGTATTTTGCTATGGAATCAAACAACCGAACTTACATCATCAACTTCATGAAATAAATCCAATTATATTGTTTCATGAAGGTCTCCCAGAGATTTATGGTGATAATAATCTTACCCCATATTTATATATTCTAGATGATTTAATGAAAGAAGCATCAAAATCTAAAGAAGTAATGAATGCATTCGTCAGAGGATCTCACCACCAAAATTGCAGTATTATTTTTTTAACACAAATTTTTTTTCATGATGGTTTACGTATACTTACAACAAATGCAAAGTATATCTGTCTGTTTGAAAACCCAAGTGAATCACAGGTAGTGAATAAAGTTGGTCAACGTATGAATTGTGGTCGTAAATGTAATGTTACCGAAGATGCTTTTAAACAAAGTGTAAAGATCACACCTGGATATCTTTTTATAGATTGTAGCCAGCAACAAGATGATCGTTTTTGATTACGAAATAATATATTCTCAGATGAGTCGTGTATTGTATTTACAAAAAACAAATTGATTTATTTACACATGAACGTTACCACATTCTAATTCGGTCTATACTTTTATTATTTTTAAAATTTTTGTAATGTACACGATTTTTGGAAATTTGTTTCACAAGTTTTACAAGTGTACGATAATCCGTCTTAATTTCGATATCATCCTGAGTTATCACAACTTTTTTTCCACCACATGTCCTACAAATTATTTTGACTTTCGACAATTCCCATTTTGTACATTTCATACAATGGAACCCGACTCCGCTTTGTTTTAATTTGTCCACAGTAGCTAAATCTTGCGATGAAGAAGTCTCCATATTGAATGAGAAAATTTTTGTATGAATATTCCTTAACTCTTAAGTAATATGATATATGAAAATTGATATGAATGATATGTTATAACCACAGGTTATGAGTAATAAATAAAATATTATTTTGGTTTGTATACAGGTTTTATACTCTTTATTATTTATCTTATCTGTTTCATCAACATTATCATACATCCTGGTATTCCTATCATATTAATAGAAACTATCATAGCATTCACAAATAGTATTTTGAATTTCAGCTGGAGGGTATCCCGACATCATATACTGATGAAGAAGCATCTTAATGATTGGTCGAGTATGTTTAACATCAAAATTTATTCGCATTTTATTTTTAGCCTGAGTTGTTCTTTTCATATTAACATAACCAGCGCCATTTAATTCGAAAAACCAACATTTAACCCTCGTATCGATATATGTTTCAGGATTGTACTGAGGTTAAATGTTATCTACAAATTAAAGATAAAAACATTTTCAAAGACGACTTTATAAATAAAATCATTCATTTAAAATTTTGATTTTATAAAACAAAAATACCCACTAGATGTCCCTTCCATTTTTAAAAGTCCTAGTAGCTGAAGTAATGATTACTGATCAACTTAGTCCTTCTCACTCAGTTTATCCTCTTCAGTCTTCTCGCCTTTTACACAAACTTTAAAATAATTAAAAATACTTATTATAGCTTTTACAATCGATTCTACAAGTTCAGTCTCCATTTTGACTTATTACTTACCTTTTTTAAAGAAGAAAATTTGAAATAAAAGTGATAACTAGGAAGATCAAAAATCAAGTGAGACTGTTCAAGTAATAACAATTCTACTTATACAAAACATGTGAAAGTTCTTGAACGTAAAACCCTCCTTCAACATCATTATTTTTAGAATCCACAAGATAGTACATTTTTGGGTTAGAGTTGTTAGAATGTGAAACTGTAAAGACTTCACAATGGAACTTCTGATCATACCCTTTCTCAAATTTATTTTTATAAATTGAGATAAGAACTCTGTCCCTCTTTTTAAATAATCGTTTTTAACATAAAAGTAATTTAGTACATCCGTATAAAATGATCCACACTTTGAATTTGTTATTTTTATTCACCTCAGAAGGACAGAATTTAATTGATCGATGATACGAGTTATTATAATTATTCACAATTTTTGATAGCACATGAATAAACTTAAACTTTTTATTTTTGGATTTTTTTATTTTTTATATAATTATGTAGTAAGAAACGACTGATTCTCTCTAGTAAAGTTCTATTAAGCCTTTTAACGATACAAGCTTTAAGTTCACAGTTAACATGAAATACTTTTATACCACTTGATCCACAGTTTTCCTTGAATACACCTTTAAACTCTGTTCCACGATCAGCTTAAATAAACCGTGGTTTCCTTTAAGATTTTTGTAGAATTGTTCTAAACGCTTTTAACACAATGTAAGGAGCTTTACTTTTCACACCTTGTACCCAAGCATATTTACTAAAGGCATCATAACACATAGTAGGAACTTTGTATTATTATTTTGTTTTGAATATTTGGAGACATCTATGAGGTCTATTACAAACTGCTCATCAATTCCATGAACAATAACTTTTCTTCGTTTGAATTTGTGGATTGCAGGTCTGTTCTAAACATATGTTGGAATTGTCTTAAGCACTTGTTTTACTTGTGTTAGTGTATATTTATCTTGAATAGTTTTTTTAAATGTGTTAATTCCTGAATAACTACCTTTAAACTTTGGATTAAGGTATAGTTTTCTAATATCACCATCCATTATGATCAGATACTAAAAGAGTAATGATAATACAAGTGATTTAGTTCACATACTTATAATGAAACTTATCATTCACGTAATAACCACCAAGGAAGTAACAATGTAGCGAGTCGTAGAGAATCGTAGTTTTATCCAAAAGTGTAAAAATAAAAATAACTGTCAACATCTAGTAAAACATGCTTCTTCTGAAGAAATTCGAGCAATATCTGATTGTGTTCAAAATATACTTGTAGGTAATGTACGTATAGGTCCATCAACAGTTACAAAGCTGAGACCTTACAAGCATCATCTAAAATCACTCTCACTCAAACAAACACCAATTTATAAGAAAAAACAAATACTACAAACAGGAGGAGCATTCTTTTTACCCATTCTAGCAAGTATAGCTACTTCATTGATTTCCAGTTTTCTGAGTAAATAATAGGTAAACGAATGAAATTAATAAGTGAGGAGTTATACAACTCAATAACACAAAAAACCCAAATTTTAGCAAATAATGGTAGAAATACAGTTACTTATACAGACTTAATGCTACAAAATACTCCTGAAATGCAAATGAAATTGTTTAGTGCTGAATCAAGAAAGAATAGAGCTCAAAAACATTTTAAAGCCACTAAACCCATACCTGTCTCATAATCACCGTATTCTAATCAAAAACCCCCTTCAGATGTAATCTCAACCGAACAATCTCATTATTATACAGTACATCCTGAGGAATTACAGGAGGATGATGGTAAAGAGAAAGTAGAAGAAATTTACAATCATCATATGGATCAATCATTTGACCAATATGAATCTGAAGATGAACAGAGAGAATCAGAACATAATGGAGAAAATCAATTTAATGAAGCTAATGATGATGTGGTGAGTGATGATGATTTATATGATAACTTCACGCCTTCAGTACGACCAAGTCCATTATCTCATGATAAAAATTATAACAAACTCCAAAAAATCTTAAGATACCTCAACAAAATAAGAATATATGCTGATAATGAATCACAAGGTATAATAAGAGTATTAAAAACTCTAACATTAGACAAATTGTGAAAGAATTTGAGAATGTAAAATCATATTCAAATGCAAAAAGGAAAGGGGTACCGGGATTACAAAAAGTGGTGAATCAAATGAGGAAAAATCCTGCTGTAACTCATTTAACATTTACGAAAGGAGTAAAGGATCAGATATGGAATAAACCGAAACAACCGATATCAACGCGACGGAATTAATATGGAGATGGGACGTCATCTTTTACTTTTCCTAAATTAGAAAAAAGACGTAAAGTGCAGATGCAGAATAAAACAGACAAACGATATAATTTCTCAAAATAGATTCAAATATAATTTTTATGATTATTCAAAATGTTTACAGATTTGATGATTAATTGTAATGTGTTCATATTTATTTGATAATAAATAATATTTTGATTGAATAAATATTTTAACTTTACTATCATTTTCATAAGTATTATTTGAGAACATACAATAAATATAAGGAGGAGAATATCCACACATACGTTTTTATATAAAATATAATGCATAATAACCACATACATCAGAGTATTTACTCTGTAACGTCTTGGCATTTTCAAGAAGACAATGACCTGAATCATATACAAACTTAACAAAGTCTTCAGACCAAAATTCAATACCTAGTCCATACGAATCATAAAATTCTATACAAGCCTCCCTATTTTTTATTAAAAAAGACGTCCAATGATGACCACCCTTTGAGCTCGGATCAGTATTTACAACGAGACATACAGGATATCGTGTTATTTTATAACCTTGTAATTGATCACTTGCAAGTACATCATATTGTGATTGGGATCGGCATAAACCTTCCAGAATACTCATTACTTCAGAAGTATTCATTTTTGAGTTTGATCACCCCAAAATACGTTTTTATTTCTATCAATATGTAGTACGCTTTGTGTTTCAGTATACAAAAAGACAGTTAAAGGTTGTTTTGTTCCAGATCTAAATTTAAGATCAATTTTAATATTTCCGTAACGAGAAGGTGTGAGGGCTTCACTATTAGCTGATAAATTGTAAGCGAAAAATGTTCGACCGTTACAATAGTCTTCCTTAGTTAAATCAATACCCGTATCTTGATTTACAATCCCAAGAGCTCCATACAAATTGAATAAAGCTTCTTTTACTCGTCTACTTGTTTTCCTGAAGTCAACATGTAAAGATCTTGTTTCATTGTCATCACCCCTCACGCCAAGAGTTATATCACTTAAATCAAAGTCTCCGAAAATGAAAGGGTTGGTTTTGTAGGTTTCTATAGTATTTGATGTTGGTGCTATAGCAATAACAATCCGTTGAGGTAGTATACCAGAAACTAAATTCTCATTGATTGAAGATTGAGTACCTTGAACTAGAGCATACGTCTTTACTTCAACACGATTCATAAAGTAATTAGCTAGAATATTTTTTTCCCATAGTTTTAAATGTGATAAAGCAATAGCGGGTAATATTTTATGACGTGATGTAATTGATCTTGCTTCAAGTATGTTAAGCCGATAACTTTCGGTTGCTGGATCAGCTGACGCATGTAGACAAAATTCAGCTGGTGCTCGTGTCAAGACAAGCTTTAATTCACAACCTGGGGTAGAAATGTATCTTGGGAGAAAATATCAAGATGAGGACGTCTAATTACTTTAAATTCTTTTCCGCCAGTTGCTTAGGTATATCTTTTTTTGAAGGAATCTTCTTCAGCAATACTCACTGATTCTGGATTGGTTTCTTTTATATATCCCGCAAGACTTAATTGTGTTTTATTGAATTGTTTTGAGAATAGAAGTTCGCGTTCAAAGATACTTCTGTAGTTGTAATTATCAGGATTTGTCGTGATATTAAATTCGTTTATGTATACTGTACAACTTTTTAACATTGAATGAAGAATATTATTAACTGAAGCAACGAGTACATCAGGTTTAAGTGCTTTATTTTTGTTATCTGCCACACTTAGACGAAAAAGCATTTTTGTTTTATTTAAGTCAAGGTATCCAATATCAGCAGCTCGTATAATAACAGTAACAGGTGCTCAGGGGTCTTAACAAGAGTTTGAGGGGTAAATATCAAGTATTTGAGTGCTAAGAATAGAAACATCACATTCTCCGTTTTTATGAATATCTAACTCACTTCTTAAAAAGTATTGTCTTCCAGCCATTGTTAATCAAAAAGTCCTTTAAAACCAACACGTCTTTGAGGTTTCTTTACTTGTATAGATTTCTTTTGTTGTTTTGGTTTTTTTCGAGATTCTGTGTAGAGGCTTTTGGATTTGATACGTTTTCTTGAAACTCCAGATCCAGACTGATTAGTTATACCCCTTCTCACATCTTTTAATCGTTGTATGCCTGTGTTTCTCAATGTTTCAACTACAGGCTTCCCTCCATCCAGAATATCGATTGCTATATTTTTTAAAGCTGATTTAGCATGAGGGAGAATAAATTGTTCTGCTAAAGGGAGTAACGTTCTGAAAATAGATCCAAAAAAACTTCAAAGTCCACGTCCTTTTTGTCTTACTTGACTACCTCTATATAATAATAAAGGAGCTCCAGAGCCACCATGTTGTGGATAATGCATAAATAAAGCATCCTCGTCACTATGCGAATACATATTAAATACAATTGCTTGAAATGTAGTGTTGCCTTGAACGTTCCAGAATCAAATGGAGGATGTTTCCCATTTTCAGTTGATATATACAGATAAATATCTTCAAAACTTGGTTTATTTACAGGAAGGTAAAATGGGTTGTTAAATTCGTGTTCATACACATTATCATTATTGCAAACAAATGGCATACTTCTTAATAATGGTGCAAACACATCACCAACATATTGATTACTGATAATATCTGAGTAAACAAATAATAAACTTCCACCAAAATTAGAATCTACTCTATTTTCACCTCGTAATATGTTATATTTTTCTTCTCTATACATATTATGTGAAACTTTTTCTGATTTTTGAAACCCCATATACGACTTTATTTCTTCTGAAAATGTATATATAACAAGAGGATTTGTTCCATCATGAAATATTAAATTCATTTTATTATTAACTATCTCCCACTCACAGTCTAACTGCATACAAATATAATTTATAGGTTATATAAAAGATGTGTAGTTTTTCTCTTCTTTGTACTCTTTACTTTTATTACTGAAAATAAATTCCCCCTGTCTTACATAAACTATAGCTTCCATTTTAGCTGTTTGAAATAGTCCAGCATTGTTATTAATTCTATATTGGTATACTGATCTGTTGAAACCAAATGTCTTACTAACAAATTAGCCAATCTCCTGTAAAATGTTATTAAATTCACTTTCTTGTTCATAAATTATAGCAAAAGAAAAATATGATGCGTCGTGAACACTAACATTTTGTATTCTTGGTGGTAATAATTCTATTAAATCCCAAATAATAATTAATGTACGATTACATTTTGGAATATGTATTGAGATTGCATCACCTTCACCAACTATGATTGGTGTAGTTACAACATTTTCACCTTCTTTTATAATTTGAGTAATTTCCGGAATATCAATTGGAGAAGTATCTTTAAATTTTTTTTGAGGATCTTGTATTTGTCTCCATCCATTTTGTAGTCCAAGAATTTGATTGATTCGTTCAGACAACTCAATTTTGTAATTAACAGATGTGTTACCATAGTTTTGCATTTTGTAGACATAGCTTCGTTTTAAAATATAATGATCAGGTCCAAGTGATGATAAGTACAATAGAAATTCACCCATATCACTAAAACTACATGGGGAAACAATGTCACTTGCGATCTTGTCATTTGATAAATATTTTCCTCTTTTATTTACTCCGATACCTATGTTTTCAGGATGAGAAATTACATTTTCAGGCTGTATGTTATTTGGATAATTTTGCTTATCTATATATGCTTTTGCAACTATTTCACCCTCTTCAATAAAAATGTTTGATTTTGTGTATGAGCATGATGTTAAGGCAACTTGCCACAGTCCATCATTACATTCAATTCGATTAACTAGTTTATTCCTGAAATTAGAAATTGTATTTTGTGGAAAGTACGGTATTAAAAAATCACTTAGAAGAGTAATATTAAATGATGCCATGATGACTGTTGAGAGAAGAATGAGATGAAATTGGTAAAATAATTGAGATAATATACAAGATAAAGATAGAGTTAATTTAAGTAAAAATATATGAGATGTGAGAAATTTGCTGGGATATTGGGATATTGGGACATTGGGATATTGGGATATTGGGACATTGGGACATTGGGACATTGGGCCAGAATTTACCTTCAGGCTATTCCGTATATAGTTACAATGCAATACATACCTTCTACATATATACGAAGTGTACAAGACATGGAAATGTGTGCTTGATATATAGTGGTATATAGAAGCACGTGATGGAGATATAGAGCCATATTCCTGTTGTGACAGGAAAAATGTCTGAAGCATAAACGTTCTTGGTTGAAAGATTACTAGCACTGGGTAAAATTAGAAAGGAAAGGATTCTTGGAAAGAAAGCGCCATGGGGGGTGCTCACCGTCCGCATCGTTGAGGGTTAGGTTAAGGCCTGTATAAAGGATAGGCGTTCTAATCCTAAGCACCTGCATGACCCTTAGGTTACTTAGCATTACTAAAATCCTTATGGAGATATAGCACTACTAAAATCCTTATAGAGATATAGCACTACTAAAATCCTTATGGAGATATAGCACTACTAAAATCCTTATGGAGATATAGCATTACCTTTTTAAGTATAGGAAAGGGTCGGCCTGTTTGAAGGATAGACCGTATAGAATACATATGAAATACATACGCCATATGTACCCTATGCTAAACAAAGGGCTTACTTTTTTAAGTACACTGGTGCTCCTAACCCTCACTACTCTCCTTTCTGAGGTAACTGGGATTGCTGCCGTATGGATGACCTGCATGAGCGTATAAAACAAAATTTAAACCATGAAGTTACTTAGTCAAACCGGACGTATATTCGTTTTAACTTTGTACCAGATTTCTCGCTTAAAACTCAAACAAATAAAAAACAATATGAATGCGTGTTGTAGTGCGTAGTGTCTGTTGGTTTGGAAGTTTAAATCCGTTTTGGAAGACTTCAGTCCTATTATATTAAGTACCTTTCATTTTTAGTGGTAATCAACAGTTGAGGAGTTTGCTAGCAAAACGCGTTAAGTCCATTTTTTCAGAAATTAAGATTATTGGTGTTTAAGAACGACTAAGCACATATAATTCACACCGTGCAATATTACGGGTCAAAGGTCACTGGAACTATTTAAAATAATTCGCTCAAAAACCGTTTTCTGGCAAAACACGTTAAGTCCATCAGTCGTTTGTTGGCAAAACACGTTAAGTCCACTAAACTCAATAAAAACAACTGGTTCTTATTAAAAAATATCCTTATTTTCCCAAAACTGCTTTTTGTAATGAAACGAAATTCGCTTTAACATCAAATTCACGTGTACTATTTGTAGGGGATGGTCCATAAATGACGTCCCACAAATTTTCACTTTTTAAGGCTAATCCATCGCCATGTCATCACTTTAACATTGCGTTCATCTGTTACCTTTCCCACGGCATGACATATCATTACTACATGACTAGATTCACATACCCTACCGAAAACGTCATTTACAGACGATCCTTAACAGATCGATATGCAAACTAAATTTCAATTTGTTTGGCACATTTGGAAGCTCTGCTGTTTTAATAATACAGAAGGGCATGGTTTACAAAGTAATAAAGAAATTGTACAAAAGAACAGTCGCGTTTCTTATGAAGAAAATAAAGACGTAAGAGGTCGTTCACAATTGACGTCATTGATAGATTCAATGGATCTACCTGGCAATCCTATGCTAGGGATAGTCATTTACGCAATATGATTTATCTGGTGACAGGGGGAAACATGGTTTTAAAAATAAATACTTTTCTATGCCGTCATTTGTGGACAATCCCTTAGCAAACAACTTCTTTAAGGATTAGTAGATTTGCACTCAAAAATTTTACATTGGAATGCAGGATTGTTTTAATTAATGCTTACTGTTGTATTTACATGTTTTTAAAAAGTGCAAAATGTTCTATGTACATGTTATTGAAGTGTACAATTTATACTTCAATTTTGCAATCATAAATTAGCATGCAATTTAATATAATTCTAAAGGTTAATATTTTGCATTGTTTCTTATGGTTTTTTTGGCAAAACACGTTAAGTCCAAGATTTAAAAATTTTGAATCATTTTTAAAAAATTACGACGCTGCGTCAGATTTGAGTTATTTTGGCTACTAATACACCTGGTAGTATGCAGTTACTGAAAAAAAAATTTCGACAAAATATTCACGTTTTCACATGATTATCAAAATTTGCGATTCCTGTAAAGTTGGGCAACATGGACTTAACGCGTTTTGATAACAAAGTCCTCATATCTTGAAAGCATTTAAATAGAACATTTTAAACTTTTCAAAAACATGTAAATAAAACATTTAGTACTTTTTAAAAAACACGCACATAAAACATTTTACGCTTTCAAAACCATGTAAATTAGAACATTTTACAGTTTTCAAAATGATGTAAATAGAACAGTTTACATTTTTTTAAAGCATGTAAACAGAATATTTTACACTTTTTTAAAGCATGTAAATAGAACATTTGACACTTTTAAAAAACCCATAATTAACATTTTACGCATAGTTCTTATTTTGTTTTTATGACATGATCTCATTTTGATTTCAGCTGAAATTGGATATGGGTCATTTTGGTTCTTCACAGACGATATTGTCTGGTTTTCAAAATGTTTCCTCAATAGTACTCAATACGTTTCAAAATATTGTATTTAAAGTTTATAATGGTATATATATAGGAACTCCAGGGCCGACTGCTGTGGGGCCCAGAAATACGGGGCCGACTAGTCCCGGTACCATATATATATATATATATATATATATATATATATCAGATCTATGCGAAATGAAGTACATAGTAGAAACTTATACAAAGTTGATTTAATACAATGTAAGTACAAGTACAAGCAGTTTATTTTTCTAAGCAAGTCGATCAGTAAAAATAACATTAAAATCCAGTGGCTGACGTATAAATCCTTTTTTAGCATCATAGCCAGGGGCTGGTTTTGCTGGATCAGGTACGACAGTGAATCTTTGAAAGATATTCGTTACGAATAAAAATATTGAATCACGAGCCAGAAGTTCCCCGATACAATTACGTTTCCCTAATGAAAATGGAAGGAAATGCTCAAACTTCTTAATAGTCTTTCCATCATCTTCAAGAAATCTCTGGGGACGAAAATTGTCCGGATCCCCCCAAAGTTCCTGTTTATGATGAATAGCGTAAATATTTGGCATTATCCAGCTGTCTTTTGGAATATCGTAGCCTCCAAATTTTGAATCTTCCATGGCTGTATGCATGACACCCGTGAAAGCGATTGAGGATTTTCGAAAAATTTCTTGAACTGTTGCCTCTGCATATGGCAATCTGTAAGAATTATTATTAAAAAATAAAAATTCTATTAAAATACAAAATTTTTCCAGTGAAAACAGAACTATCAAATTCTATTATAAGAATGCATACCTCAATAAGTGCAATAAAAAAAATTTCGAAAACATCTTGCTTACTTTGCTTTGTCTTGCAATGACACTGGCCTAGATTTTCCTACAACAGTGTCAATCTCTTGCTGAAGTTTCTGTTGCACTTTCGGATTCACTGCCAAGTACAACATTGCCCAGGCTAACGTGGCTGATGTGGTTTCCGTTCCAGCAAAAAACATATCACCAATTACAGCCAAAAGAGATCTAACTGAAATTAAAACAATAGTATAAATAATTTCCGAATATTGTATAATTATCCTACATGAATAATCAAATTGGCCTATTTACATTTTAAGTTTAAAACTAAAAGCAGAATTTATCTACGAGGAGCTAAAATATTATAATTCTAAAAATTATTGTAAATAGATAATTTTGCACTTTTCAAAAACATGGAAATAGAAAATTCAGCACTTTTTGAAAATGTGTAAATAGAATGTTTTGCAATTTTTAAAAACATATATATGAAAGGTTTTGCACTTTTCAAAAACATGTAAATACAACATTTTACACTTTTCCAAAACATGTAAATGAAACATTTTGCACTTTTCCAAAACATATAAATAGAACATTTTTCACCTTTTCAAAAACATTTAACTAGAATAATTTGCTTCTTTTTAAAAACATGGAATTAGAACATTTCACCTTTTTCAAAAATATGTAAAAAGAGCATTCTGGAATTTTCAAGAATATGTAATTAGAACACTTTACACTTTTCCAAAACATGTAAATAGAACATTTTACACTTTTCCAAAACATGTATATGGAAGGTTTTGCACTTTTCAAAAACATGTAAATAGAAGGTTTTGCAATTTTTAAAAACATGTAAATAGAAGTTCTTGTACTTTTCAAAAATACTTAAGCAGAACATTTTTCACGTTTTGAAAAAATTTAAATATAAAAGGCACTTTTCAAAAAACCTTTTACAAAATTAGGAAATGCTGAACTTTTCATTTGCACAGAAATACAAAAGTAACAGCTTAAACGTGTGAAAGAAGTACATTCGAATATGCATTATATGTACACTGTGTATAGTGTAGGAAATGTACTAAAATGTTTTCTAAATGATGTTTTGATCAATTAAACCAGTGCTTGCAATCTTCTATATAAAAAGATAAGGCGAATATTGAAGCGCAAATCTTGAATGTTGGTTCATATGTACCAAGGTACATATGTCAAAAATTTAACTAGGTCGTAATTTTTTAGATTAAATACATATTGTAGAAAATTTTGAGGTGATTGTAATTATTACTGTAAGCTTATTTTTTCGAAAACTTTTATATTTGACCCTTAATTCGAAGGGAAATTAGTGCTAAAATCGCTTTGTGAAACAGCTGGCTAAATAAATTGTAAAATAATACAAGTGTAAGTATAAAACCCCTTACTGCCATCTTCCTTGTAAAAACTGGAATTTTGATCATTTGTCCGTTGAATTTCATGAAGATACGCATCAATAAAATCACGAGGATTTCCATCTGCTGGTAAAGTATCCTCATGCTCTTGAATTTCTTGTCTGAGAAAATCATGAAATCGTTGAGCAATGTCATCAATTTTTTTTTGACCAAGGAGCTCTGGAGCCAACTTGAGCAAGGATGGAAGGAACAGCTTTACGGATCCGTACAGTGAGGGTTTCATAAAATTGCTGCAAAAAATTAATTTTATCAGACATAAACTACAGAGCGTGTAGCAGAAAATCTAAAAGTAGGAATTATTATTATGGCTTACTCATCAATTTCGCGCAGCAAATTCAGCAGCTTGGCATCGTCCTGCTTAAACTTTTTTCCCGTCATAATAAACCAAAGTGAATTGATGACGGCCAACTCGAATTTGTTTTGCATGCCAACTGGATTTCCCTCTTCGTGCTTAGCCCACTGAAGGAAGTCGGTAACTTCATCTATAATAAGCGTCTCCATGTAGTTTTTCCCGAAGCCAAAGTCTCTCATGTGACGGAGACTGAAGCGTCTCTGCTCCACCCACTCGGGACCCTCCGCGGATAAGATGCCTAAGTAAAAGTATTGTCATTAGATTAGTCGACAGAGGGTTAGCATGTTTTTTACGACAGTTACGGTTTGACCACTGATTATATTGAGCGCAACAATTAGGTGCGGGGTAGTAGTAGTATACCCCGCACCTAATTTGTTCCGTTAAAACCATACCGTATGTGAAGAACCAAAATGACCCATATCCATTTTTAGCTAAAAACAATGTCAAAACTATCTACACAAATAATTACATAATATGTCTTGAGAGCATTTACATAAATGATTAGGCACCTTTTCGAAAACATGAAATTAGTAAATTTTGCACTTTTTCAAAAACATGCAATAAAAACATTTTGAAATTTTCAAAAACGTTGAATTATTACATTTCGCATCTTTTAATAGCATTGAATTTAAACATTTTGCACCTTTTTAATAACATAGAATTATAACATTATGCACCTTTTCAAATACATTGAATTAGTAAATTTTGCACCTTTAAAAAACATGCAATAAGAACATGTTGCACTTTTTCAAAACATTGAATTAGTACATTTTGCATCTTTTAATAGCATGGAATTTGAACATTTTTAAAAACATGCAATAAGAACATTCTGCAATTTTCAAAAACATTAAATTAGTACATTTTGCACCTTTTCAAAAACATGCAATAAGAACATTTTGCACTTTTCGAGAACATTGAATTAGTACATTTTGCACCTTTTAATAACATGGAATTAGAACATTTTGCACCTTTTTGAAAACATGTAATTAGAACATTTTGTACCTTTCCAAAAACTTAGGAGTTTTTCAAAAACTCCTAATTACCATTTTACGCAGGTTTTTCAATTTTTTAAGACATGGCTCACGTCGAATATAACTTTAATTGGATATGGGTCATTCTAGTTCTTCACAGACGATATCTTAACTGTAGGCATTTAAAATAGTAATAAAGAAAGTATGTACTTTAAAGACATTTTAGATTATAAAAGAAACCATAGAAAGTGCAAATTTAGTGTTGAGATTCTCAGAAATTGATTTTTGTAATAAACTGTTGAATTTTGAATTTTAGCTAAGTAACAATAGTTCGGTATTAGCAATAAATTGACTTAAAATTACCATGTTTTCCTCTTGATAGAATGGTTAACAACAGCCTGGAGGATCTTCCACTGAAAACTGACTCGTTGAAACATTCCCGAATCAACTTTACGTCACTAATGACGACTGCACTACAAAATCAAAGAACATAATATTACAGGAATTTCAAATTCCGCACACAAAATCAATCAAGTTAAATACCAAATAAAAATTGTAAATTCAATAACACGCGGATAAAGTAACAAAGAAAATATTATATTGTATTTTACAAACTAATTAATTCGCTTAAGTTTTGATTACTCTATAGGTCCTAATCTAACATAGTAAATATCCCCCCAGTCTCTTTGCCACTGTGTGTATGTTTTGTCCGGCTGGCTTGCCATTGCAAGCATATTTCCAAAGAATGGTACTCCTCTGGGTCCTAAAAAAAATTTAAAATTCAATGTAATGACAGCAGAATTAAAGCAACCATCATTTAGGCTGATAAACAGCAACAAAATTCTTTGATTTGGGATTTTTGAATAAAAACATTACATTACATTACATATCGTCGGTGAAGAACCAAAATGACTCATATCCAATTTAAGCTAGAATCAAAAAAAGCAATATGTCATAAAAACAAATTCAGGAACATGCGTAAAATGTTAATTAAGAGGTTTTGAAAAGTGTAAATGTGATTAATTCCAAGGGGAAAAAAAGCAAAATAATTCGCGATCATTTGAGAAAGCTCGAGTACGAATCGTGGTGTAAGCTCCCAAAAAAAGGACAAGGTGTCATCCAATTCCAAGAGTGTCCTTATGCCAATAAGGTTATACATTCAAAAAATGGACTTTCATCGTCGGAATGGATCACTACAATCAAGATGGTTAGCAATGTTTTGCCCATAAACGCTATCCCTCGACCTGACCAAGGATCCCTCTACTGCCGTCACGGCTGTAAGGAGATTGAAACGATAGGCCATATCCTTGGTAAATGTCCACGTGGAGAGCTGATCCGTAACAACAAGCATCATACTGTCCGCCGCCTAATCGCCGAAGCCATGTCCAAATTAGGATGGAAAACCCTCGAAGAAGTTGAATGCACCGGAAACGGTTCAAGACGTGTGGACATAATCGCGTACAACTTAGTATCCAAAGAAGGAATAATCCTTGACCCAACAATCCGCATGGAGCAGAACGACACAAACCAAGCAGAAGCCGTTAATCAAGAGAAAAAAGAAATCTACGACCCATGCATTCCCTACTTCAAACAAAAATTAGGTATAGTCGACGTCAAAGTGATCGGCCTGTACATCGGGGCGCGTGGAACGATACCTAAATTCTTTCTTAACTTCTTAAAGACCCATCGACTCCCTATGACTCTAATAGAAGATATAGTGATCTCAATCCTGAAGAAATCTGTACAAATCTGTGTCCATCACTTATATTCCTACACAACTAATGCTTAATATAAAATTATCGTACATTATATTATAATAAGATAAAAAACACAATCTATGTATAACAAAAGTTGTTACGTAACTACTGTATTAGTTGGGGAGATGGCTACTAGGTTGTGGCATAGGAGTGTTTTGGGGTTGGTGGGGTGAGATTTGATGTGAGGAGTGAGAAAGACGAAGTAGCTGGGAAGGTATCCGGGAAGGTATATGGGAAGGAACTGGAAGTAATGAGGGCAGATATGGAAGGAATGAAAACGGGAACGAACGGGAAGATATGATGGGATGCATTGGAAGACACGGACTGGCATTGTGTACAGTAATTAATGCATTGTACTATTAAATTAATCATAATATTATATGAATCCGTGTATCTTTGTAGGTGGGTAGGTACGTGGGTGATAGGTAGGTACTTACATAGGTAGCTCCCTATGAATGGGGATTTCCCTTGTGTTGTATGCTAGTTATAGGAATATAAGTAAAATGAACCAGGAGAAATGCAAATAAAGTCATTTAATTAAAGTATTTACATATTTACATTTTATTTTTTTTGAAATTTTCTTGCTACACCGACACAATTTACATTGATATTTACATAATGGTTTTCAGTATTCTGAATTAAACTTAAGTTAAATATTTACACATATGTACATCTTACAATACATCCGTTTTACAATTAACTTATATTTTTCTAAATTTATATTTATAGTATTAGGCTAATATTATATACATAGGGCTACTTATAATTAAACTAAAAACTATAGTTGTTTACACAAGTTTACACATACAATTATTATGTTTTTTAACTAAAGCTATTATTTACAAAGTTTGTTTTTACAATATTTACATATTTACAAGTTTTTTTTTCACGTTCATGTTGCAAACCAAGTTATGTCTTACGTAAATCAACATGACCGAAAGGTAAACTATAATTACAATTATTTGGATCTGGGAACACTCGAGATAATTCTAAAGAGTTAAATGCTAGTCTATTAGAGTTTACAATGTGCAAGTTATGGTGCTTAGACCTTACAGAATTCACATTTATTTTACATGGTTTGTTTGTTTCTAACATTTGCCTATACTTGTTGTGTTTACACTGCCTCATTGCAACTGCTGGAACTCCTTTGCATTTTTGTTGTTCAGAATCATTTAAAAACAATGAACTATACATTTTTGGTTTTAAAATAATTAATTCTTTTAAGTCTAAGCTTTGTATTCTTAACTTTCCGCTTTTGTCTTTATTTAGACTGTGCAAACCTGGGTACTGGTGCTCATACATTTAAAAGAACTCGTGGTCGCGAGGGATTTTGCTGAAATCAAACTCCATCTTTGCTTTAAAAATATCGTCCCAAAATGTATTTAGCTCGTCAGTTGTGTGCATTTCATACCCATCTGTATCACTGTAATCCAGATGTGCCTTGTCGTGAAATATTTCACAAAGACGATCCCATTTTTTATAGAACAAAACTTTTGCAGTATCTAAAATAGCGACTCCAGTTAATGGCGAGTTAGTAACGCGATATGTTTTCAATTCTTCTGTGAATATGCTGAGATCTTCTGACAATCCCTCAAAGTCTTTGCAACGAGGAGATGCTAATGATTTTTCAGCTTCTGCTGCACTTGTACAAATATGAGCATTAACAAATTCCAAGATATTTGTAATTGTTTTTCCGTAAATTACATTGTTATTTTTTTTAAGTGCTTTGTTTTCAAATTCTGTTTTAGCTGCTTTGCGTTTTTCCAAGTTAACATCAATGTATGGTTTAAAACAGCGTTGTTGTTTAAATCTTACGCCACAATGAACTTTAAGTAAAACTAATCCCTTAGACAAATAATACTGCAGAGCTTTGAAATGCACTGTATACTTGTACTTGTTATGAAGAGTTAACATTAATCGGGGGCGGGATACTTGCCGCTGCAAACTGGCAGTTGAAGTTTTATTTGGGCACATGATAGCAGCAACGTCCTGCAGATTCAATGTTCGCTTTTCCATTGCAAGAGGCAGGTTTTGGTCTCGTTTGTGTAAATGTGCAGGGTATTCCAAATCCACTACTAGTATATATCCAAAGCTACCCTCTTCGTTGCCAAAATTAGAATCAGCCCAGTTGATATGTTGCAGGTCTTTGGCTTCCATGTACTCGTAATCCGACACTGGCATTAGCTGTTTTAAGCAATATGCATACAAACTGTTGATGTCTAGTGACAGCAATTGCTTGCGAGGTTTTGACTCGTCAAATCCTTCTGGACATCTCTCATGGTTGGCAACTACATGCTTCTGAGTGAACATACACTGACCGCCGCGTATTCCGTTTGTCGCAATGTCTAATATTCTTTGATCTCTTATGTAATCAATTTCGGCATTCGTAAACTTCAGAAAACACTCCCAAGAGAAGCTGGGCAGCGTCATGGAGTAAGTTGGGTCCAGTTGATAGTTTTGAAGTCCAAGCTTTCTAAAGTTTTGCCATACTTCAGCAAGTAAAAGTGTTTCTATCATACACGAAACCCGAGTATAATCGCGCAATGTTGTAAGTTCAAATTGAGTACACACTTTTAGCACAAGTTCCCAGTCTGTTTCAGAAATTGGCTCGTCGTCTAGTATTGATCGCTGAAATTGTTCTCTTAAAATAAGTTTCTTCGAAAATGCAGAACGATTGTTTAGTGCCTTAAACGGAAAGCACAGGGGCGTCTGTAATAGTTTAATACAGTTTTCTTTATACTTCTTAGCTTCTGGGTTTGTTAATTTCATTTTACTTAAAGGAGCAAAATGCGACACACACTGTGACACAAGTTTCAGATCTTGTTTATTTTGCGATTTTAAAGATTCAACTAAATCTGTTAAACTTGTATCCATAAATAAACTGGAATCGATGAAACGAACTTTAACTTTTGAGTTGAATTTTTTTCCAGTATATTGTTCTCCAGTGTTCTTGTCTTGTGGGTATTGGAGATGAAGATCTGGTAGCCAAGTATCCTTTGAAGTTATTGTTATAGATTTTATATCACTGGCGGATTTTGCAATAACTTTGACATCCTTGGCTTTAAAGTTATTTGTTTTCATTGCACTTATTAATAGGTGGTAGTCAATTGTTCCTCCACAGTGTGAAATTATAGGTATTTCAAACTTGTACTTTATTTGTAGATTACATCGGCTGCATGCTGCAAACTCAAAGTTACCCTGGTGGTGGTTATGATGAAAATTTTTAAATATTTTCTTATTGTTGTCAAATTCACGTTTGCACATGTGACAATGTGATGCTTCATTGAATTGTTTTTTTTCTTCTTCTGATGGCTGTACAAAGTTGTTGGTGTTTCTTATGTTGGACAATAACTTTTTTGCCCAAGTAAATATTCTTTTAAAGAAATTAGTCATCAAATTTAGACCATCAAAATACTCCACTGCTATAACCTTATCGTAGTGTTTCATTTGACTTATAACAACAAACGAATATGCTGCTGGAAGAATTTCGTTTGAAATCTTGATATTGTTTTTCACAGATCCTGAATCTTCAATAGGATTTACAAATGTTAAAAATTTATAAACAATGACGTACGGGTAGGGAAGGGTTTGCCACAGTTTGGAAAACTTGATTCGTTCGTGTGATTCTGGAAACACAATGTTTTTTGTTACAAGAGTTTGGCAGTTTTCTAGATGTTGATCCAAATTCTGTTCTGAATTAAACGATCTGAAACACAGTTGGCAATAAAATTGTTTGGTATTATGCCCATTGCACAGAAACTTGTTTATGTCAGTAATCAGCACCAGATGATAAGCTTTGCTTTCTTCATTTGCAGAGTCGTTTTGGATGAGAAATAAATTACACTTTTCACTAATGTCATTATTGTGGCATCTTCTTATTTGAATAATTTGATCTTCACGGTGGCTCCAAATATTGATTCCAAGATTATTGTTTATTTCAAATGCTTTTAATCCAGAAAGGTCATTTATTTGCAGAGGAAATGTAACATCAGTAAAATCAAATCGGGAAAAGTATGGTCGGTACTGCTCTGGAAACTCCAAACCTTGCTTTAGTTGTCTCACGTTTTGCACTTTGTTTTGTAACTTTAGTTTGTACATTTTATTGTCTATTATTTCTTGTCGAAACCGATAAGCAGCCACACAGAACTTAAAACACTCGTTGCATTTATTTTTAATGTTCAAATAGCCAGTCTTTCTGGGTTTCATTTTAGGAAACTTGATGTAACCTTTTGCTGCTGCGTTTGCAAATAAGTTTAGTACACCAATCTTCACCTGAACTGATTCAATTTCGCGAAGTACCCATCCAGTTCCATACTTGTTATAATCAGTCAGTCTTTCTACGCACTCATTTGTGCTATTTAAAACAAACTTGTCAATTTCATTTGTATTAAAAATATCGTAATTCTGACCTGTGAAGGTGGGGTTACGCACTTTTATAGTTTTTTCAGTTTCCACTTCAACTTCTAATTCCATTGTAGCGACAATTATAAGCTGAGCTTTAATACCACTATGTACACTCCGGTTTTGTGTCAGTAACTTTACAAAGGGATTATGCAATTCTGCCATTATTGTTTCAATACTTGCAAATGTTTCAATTGGCTTGTGAATGTAGATTACAATCATTCCCTTATGATATCGCGAATATTCTTGAAACACGTCCAAGTCTATTTGAGGTGAACGGCGTAGTCGTTTTCTTGCTGGTTGGCTAGCTGTGCTTGTAGTTGGTCCATATGTTGCCCCCGATCGACTGGTGCCGCCCCCTACAAGATTTTGGCTGCGGTTCTCAATGTGCCCAAGTCTTTCTCCAACATGAGAGCATTGGTGGTGCTGTTTGTTTAAACAAAACAGGTTGCAATCTTCACATTGATGTACGTGCTCCACATGGGACCTATACGGTACGTGAAAGTAACACTTAAACAAACAGTGGGGAAAAGAACACTTAAAGTGGTTGGGGGATGATCCGAGCACTGTGGGTAAAGGGTAATCTTCTTGCTCGTAATGCAGTTGTGCGTCGACAACTCGTGTAGTATAGGATGGGGTAATTTGAGGGTCCATGTTGGTCAAGCAAAACACCGTTGGGCTTTACGTATACAAGAGGGCAATTTGAAACACCACGGTTGGGTTTCCGATACAGCAGTAAAGTCCTGCCTGGAACTGTGAGTTGTGTAGATGTATGGCTTCGAGACTTCTCAGGTTCTTGAGTTAGGTGCGTGAACTGCTGCTGCGAGTAGTGTGAGGCTGAGTTAGTTGAATACCAGTATTTATAACTGAATCTTCGAGCCGCTCTATCACGCCCACTTGTTGGTCTCCACCCACTTCTTTAGGGGGCCAGGTTCTCCCCTTTCTGAACAGCTTTATAATTTTGAATGCAAACAGGAGGAGGACCAGGATAAATGACACGTATATAGCTGCACATGCACAAAAACAGAACACAAAAGCCATGTATTAGTATGTGTATATACAAAGTGCTAGTTAAACTACTATTAGCTATACACGTTTTTACTATATAAGGTATATAAGTCAAACTTACAAGTGAGTGAACAAATTTTTTTATTCACTTACATATGTAATCAAATGTGTTGTGTACCAACGGCTTAGCTTCTGTGTGTTGAAACTTCTCGACCACGTCCATGATAATTCCATTCTGGGCATTTAGACTTTCAAGCATATACTTTAATGCCTGTAGTATAAATTTATGAAATGAATTGGATTGAATTAGAGGAAGTTGCGTAGTATTAAACTGCTGAGCTGGTTTAGTCCCGTCCATTTGGCCTTTGATATTTTCAGAGGATTTTGTGGCGTGTTTATATTGAGTATCTTCAGTCACAGGTGGCGCAGCTAACACATCAGCTGCAGCTACATTGTTGCATGCCAATGCAAGTGCCGGAAGCACAAGCAGCACTGCAACGTATATGCGTATTGAAGGCATTGTTGATGTTAAGTATTGAACGCTGTGAGTTGTTGTATGCAACTGGTGACCATTGAAAATTTGCAACTGTTTATATAAGTTTTTGCATTTTGTTCTGCAAGAATTTTTATGCACTTATATTACGCCGTTTTCGTTTAATGGGTCTTGAAATCATTTCTTCGTACTGAATCCAATCTTGTCGTTTAAGAGTTTCCTTAGAATTTCCTGTTTTATTGCCATTTTGTAAGTCTTGCAGCTGTGTATTGTCAAATTGGCTAGGAGGGGGAGGTGCAGATGCTGTATTGGGTTTATAGGCAGGTTTATTATTAGTCTGTTCTGCACGTATTTTCATAAGCTCAGCATACAGCTTTGGCTCAATTGCCTTCATAACTGTTGCCATTTTTTTTATTTGTTAAAACGTAGAACATTAGTCACAAATTATGTCAGAGAATAAAGTAGTACGACAAATTTCACTTTTGTACACCTTATAAAACACTGTAGCTAAAATTGCTTGAATAAGTTTATGATACTTGAGTAAAACTTTGCGCAGGCGTAGTATATCGTCACACGTTAATTGCCTTATTAGCGTCTTTATTTGAGTATTGTATCCTTTAAGTGGATGTTTGCAAAATTTATTCACGTTATATATAGTTTCAGCCAAGGCATATAATTGTTCAGACGTTGCACTTGTTATAAGATTTTTGTATTCCTTAGACTTGTAAAATGTTAAATTTGACAAAAACTTGTAATTTTGTTCGAAACGACAGCCACTATTGTTTGTTTGAGCCATTTTTATGGTTAAGTTGGTACGTAAATGTCAGTACCATTACACGGAAATACGTTATTTCGCACATATGTTGTAGGATTGGGGCACTTTGGATGCAAATCTAGCATTATGTAACTGTGTTGGCGTAAACTGCATGCTTTTTCGTATGCTTTTTGCAGGAACTTGGGACGTCCAGGGCTAACTTGTCTTGAAATTTGACCAATAATGCTTCTATCTCTTGGTACGTCAAACAATATCATGTATTTAGTATTCAAGCTTGTAGTTCTCAACTCTTTGGTAAACGGGTTTTGTAGAACAAGTATAACACTAAAGTCCATATGATGAGACAACTCAGTAAATATTTTCTGAACTAAGAGTCTGGCCTTTGGATTTGACTCTATAAAGTTTAAGTGGTCATCTAAAACCAATAGGCACGGGCTGTTGATATCATCTAACAATGCTTCAATGTTATTTATATCTGACACTAATGTTATTTCACTGTCCGATGCAAAATCAATGCCAGAAAACTGTTCTGGTTTTGTATGTACACTAACATATATTACTTTATTTATTTTTTCACTAATAATTTGTTTTCGGTGCTTAACAATTTCTAGACAGAGAGTACTTTTTCCTGATGAACTAGGGCCACATATTATAGCCGTAAAAGGGTGAATTAATCTAAAGTCGACAGTGGTTGCTGTTGACATTATAAAATCTAAACTGCTACTGACAAAAGTTCTTACATATACTGCTATTTATAATAAATTTGTGATACATTTTTTATAAAGTTAGGCTACACTTCTTACACAATATTACAATAATATTTAATAGTACATTATTAAACTATGGCAAAACTCTGGACACGAAACTTTAAATGTATTAGACTGTAGTTTAGGTGGTACGCTATACATATTCGGTATTACACTAGGGATCATTTCTATAAATTTCCTCACTTTTCTATCATTAACTAGTACAGAGCTTGTAAATATACTTAAAAAATCTTTATAACTAATTCCTAAAGCTCTAGAGTAGAGAAAATATATACAATACATTCCACACACTGTTGATCTGCCGCTTTGTAGCACTGTGCAGTTTTCAGCCACCATATGGTTTCCTGGCAATTGCAAATTTCGATACCGTTGAATTGGATTTCCATACGAGTCAAAATATTCGAAGCTGTCCTTTGAAGTCACCCAGTACGAAATCCAGTGCTTCCCAGGGCTTTCCAGCTTGTCTGTATTTTGAATAATTGCAATAGGGTAAGTAATTCCATTGTTTCTTTTTTCTGCGCTGAGCAAAGTTGACCGCATTTGATCTGCTGCAATTACGTAGAACTTTACTTGAGTTTCTCCAAGTAAGATTTTGAGACATTGTTGTAATTCTCCAGTGTTCATAATGTGAACGTTGTTGTTTGTTCAACATCTGTAAAGGAACAAACAGACTTGTTATAGATACATTAACATATATACTCGCAGCTAAATTGTTTTTTGTTTTTGCACAAACTTGTTTGGTACTTTACATTTTAACGGTTGATGATAACTTGTTTGTTGCGGTCAATCTCAATAATGTTTTGATATTGGCTATATAGTATAGCTGTCACTGACTTGGTTAGTGCAGTTCTAAACTTCAAACTGATTTGGACCTGTCCAGTTTTGTTCACGCTTAAAGCATTGGCTTGTGTAGGTACAAGTTCAAATGCAAATAAGACTCTTCCCTTTGTATAGTTGTTTCTATTTACCCCGTTACCAAGGCTTGGATTTGCTGCTGTTTTCTTGAGAGTGTTCAGAGCCAGCAAAAAGTTTTCTTCTCCTGATCCATCTTCTTTCTTGAATTGTAAAGGCAATGTCTTGTATTCAATTGCTTCTTGGTTCATTGAGACCGTAATTTCACTTAAATTGAAATGTTGAAAGTTGCAAAAGGATTTTGTGAGTTTTCCCAGATACGCTTCAGAATCCACAAGGCCGAACACAATAACTTGTGGTAATCTTCCATTGATACAATTATCAAGTGAATGTGAACTCACGCCGGATGGAATAACAAAGTTCTTCACTTCAGGTTCAATACACGGGTACTTAAGAGTACCATTATTAAGGTTCAGTCGATGCTTTTCAATAACCAACGGAGATACTGTCTGTCTTTTCAAGTACAGTACAGCATTTACAATGTTCACGCGAAACGGGCAACCAGAGTACCCGGTTCTTGTTTCAGTTTCTGCATCAATGCAAAAGGCAGGGTGAGATCTTCTCATAATTATTCGGATATCAGTTTCTCCTGGTAACATTCGAGTCTGTGTGAAGAATGGCGATTCTGGCCTTCCCACCATTGTAAACGGCTTTGATTCTCTAGCAATGTTATATCGAGCCATGAAGCCGTCGTCAGTTTTAGTAAAATTATCTGGCGTTGTGTTAGGTATGTACAACTGGTCTAACATGCTGTTTTTCTTTTCAATGGGATTTGATGAGAGTTCCTTTTTCAAGTAAGAACTGATGGCGTAATGATTTGAATTATCGGATATCAACTGTCCATTTAGATAGAACTCCATGTTACTGAATAAACCATAGAACAGCATTGAACACGGAGCGACCATATCAGTAGCTGCTATCGGTTTGCCATCTGCTAGCATTACACGGCATGTGAGATCTAAATAGGATCCGTCTAAGGCGTAATACTTGCCCGGAGATTTCAGTATATCAAAAATAACGGGATTTTCGTTATCTCGCGGGCTAAGTACGGGGTAGTATGGGTAATACTCGGGGGCATCTTCAACGCTGACGTTGGTTGGAGGTAACTTGTCCAAGATAAGGTTGTTTTGAATGGACTTTTGAGAACCCTCGTAAATTGTAGATTCGTCGTAAAATCCTGGCGTGGAATCCATGGTAAGACAGAGCTGCAAATTTTTGGTTGATATTGCTTCGTTGTAGGTTAGGTGATGAATGAAGTAGAATTAAACGTACAGTGGTTTATAAGTTATTTGCGTCTGTATGCTTTCCTTCGTCTTCCTGCTCCAGACTGAGCAGATGATCTGCCTCCTCCTCGTTGCTTAGTATGCGTAACTGGTTTACGTCTTAGGCGGCCACCAGTTTGAACACGCCGGCGAACAATGCGTTTTCTTGAGCCTCCAGACTGTGCCTTACGACGAGCTACACAACGTCCGCCAGTCTGAGTTATAGGCATATTGCGTTTTACTACTTTTTTATTTCTTTTAGGGCAAATTGTACGGCAATGAGTAACGCGGCACTTGTGAGAAATTGCACGGCGTTTGGATGGCTGTCGCAATTTAAGTGGAACTAAATTTTGGGTATTTTCTAGGCCTATTTCACTGTTTGCACTGCTGTTTAATGTGTTTTCAAGACCAACTCCTACGGTATCTTCTCCAGCACCCATTTGTTTGTCGTTTTCAGTAGCAATGTTTTTAATGGGTTCAAGTGTACAGTATTCACCGAGTAAACTGTCTTTTAAAAGTTCTTCGTCCACAATTTGGAGTGCGTCACCAGCGTCAGATTCGTAAACGTTTTTACACACAATTTTACGCATGATTTACAACATGTTTAGTAATGTTGTAAATAAATTGAAGCACTGCACTGTTTGTTTAAATAATTTGCAAGTAACTGGGCTGACGTTGTTGTTGTTTGAGAGTTGAATTAAGAATGATTCGCAAATGACAAACTGTGTCTTTTTATATTAAATATGTTTTAAACTTTGCGAGTTCTCAGGCAGTGTGACAAGGCTTCGGTATTCATCTTCTTTGTATTCATAAATATATTCTCGAACATTCTCTAAAACATTCAAGCATCGCCAAAACATGCAGTAGTTGCATACTTTAATTTCTGGCATGTACTTGTAAATGTACACTGTTTCCCCATACAAAGATATGCTGTGAATATACTCTGCATCGGGTTCGCCTCTGACTGACGAAACATCACCAGGATCGAATTTACACACAAAACAATCAATATTTTCAAAACTTCGGGTTACTTCACACCAATTGCTAACATCGTTAAAATCATCAAAGTCAATCCACTCATCGTACGGTGTATTTAAGCTGGCAAGTACTTGTTCATCTTTTTTCCTTTCTTGCATTTCACATCGCGTACAGTATTGTTTGTTTTTATACATGACAGTTTGCACACTTGACGGCGTATAGTTCAACCAGCAGAACTGGCATGTCTCACACAACAAACTTTCCAGAGTTAATGTATTCATGTTTTTCGCACAACAAACTTTACAATTTGCAATCTTGGGTTAAGAACAACACAAGGTTTTCAATTTCATCGTAGTTAAATTCAATTTGCGGACCCAACCATTTTCCGTATTTTTCAGACGTTTGCTCTGAAACTGGGCAGAAGTAAGAACTACAGAAGATCTACCACTTTGTGTATTGGATCGTCGTTGTACATGTAAAGCAATGCACTGCAAATTTATTTTTGAATTTAATTTATTAAGAAGCACTGTAAATAAAATGATGTTGTTGTTGTTTGAAAGTTGAATTAAGAATGATTCGCAAATAAAGAACTATGTCTTTTTATATTAAATATGTTTTAAACTTTGCGAGGCTTGAACTGCAATTCTATAATAGTTTGCGAATTTTCAGGCAGTGTGACAAGGCTTCGGTATTCGTTTAAAAGGGTAATCCGTATTACTTGCTGTTCCTGCTGTTTAAGTGGCAAATATAATATTGGCAAAAAGTTGTGCACTGTCTCTTTATTATATTCGCTTGAGATATCAACTGAGCGCAGCAACGGTAGAGCATGGGTAGCATAGAGCTGGTTTTCAATCAAGTTGCATGTCACAAGCATGCGCTTAGCTGGTTCAGTATGCTCAGGTTCCACATCTTCTTCAAATTCTTCATTTTCTTTCTCTTGTTCTTCTTCCTTTGCTAATTCCGGTTGCAAGTTGGCGACGACACCATCTTTGAATATGAAATTGTCATCAAACCCAAAGAATCTATTAACAAGTGGTGGGAGCTGTACAGTAATGTCTTCTCGTAGGTTTGGAATACTGAGCTGTCCGTCTTCATGTTTAAACTGTACAGTCGTATCACTCCAAAGCCGCTCATTCAAAGTGCGGTTAATTTCATGCACTATGTGATCCAAGTCCATTTCTTCTGGTTCTTTCATTGGCATATAATGTGCACACATTTTAAACAGGCGTATGTTCATGTAATCATAGTCTACAATTTCATTGTATTTCTCTTCGTCAAAGTCAAATTCAGATTCGTAGACGCCATTGTAAAACTTGTCGTGTTGCTGCAAGCCTAAGCACAGTGCTATTGGTTCGGGTAACACAACATAATCCCCTTCGTTTCCTTCAAACGTCAATTTGCATTTGGTATTGCTTGTATCAGCAGGAAACTCAATTTTTAGATTTGTGTCATTATTTTCTGGATTGCGCATCTCAGAGTTAAAACGTTCAAAACATTTACGATAGTCAGAATCTCCTGTATTTATTTGTTTTCTGAAAATTATAAAAGTCTCTAAGCCCTGGTATAACTGTATTACGTTCTCCATACTTTCAATTTTTTCAGCCCCAAAATTGAAGTTTGTGTCCATTGGAATTATCTCAAAGTCTTCTTGACGTGAGTAGTCGTACGGTAAATGGTTTCCAGACATAAACCGTGATCTGCCTTGCTTAAAAAACAATGCAAGAGGTGTAGGGATTGCAAGAATTACATTGTTTGATTTTGACACGTTTAAAAGGATCATATGTATTTCCTCAGGGTCTAAGCTGAGAGCTTTTTGTTCAATTTTAAGCGGCACTTTGTCTTGATTTAGCTTTAACGCATCGTTAAGTCTAGTCATGAATTGGTGTACTGTTGTTTCTTGTTTTTGGAAGTTAAAAAAACTTTTGACTGTTGGCTTGTAGTTGGGAAACAGTTTTTTAATAGGCTCGAGGTCAGAAACTTCAGCGCTACGTACGCTACGTATTGGGGTAGCTGGTACATGCTGAGCTATAGCTGGCTGTATGCTGCTTGTGTATCTCAAACTCACTAGTCCGACGTCGTAATTTTCAAGGTTTAGAGGGGTAGGGAGAACAGCTACAAAGCTAGACGGGGTGTTTGCAGTATAAATATTGTTTTGCTGGTCACTTGTAATCGTTATGTAGATATTTTCGGTACCTGCTGGGTCTCGATCTAATTGGGAACAGCAATGTTTGTCTAATCTTCTGCGTTTGTTGTTGATATGCTGCTTGATAGCATTGGTAAAGTATGGAATAAACGGTGTAGAATTCATGTTGATTCTTCAACTCGGCTAAGTTCTTCCTTATAAAATGATCCAGTAATGCTGTTGTGATTTAAATCTTCCAAGTAGTATGTTATAGGTATGGTTTCCAAGTTTACGGACTTCACAATGAACCATTCTAAGCTAAAGCTTTGGTTGTAGCCTGGGTAAAGGATAAAAATACATTAACTCGATTGTTCAAAAGTCTGCCTATTTATACATGTTTTTTAATCTGTTATTTTAGCTCACGTGGTACGCTATATTATACTTAACTTTCTCAAATGTTAATTTAGTACGACTAATTCGCACACGGTCGCCAGGCTTGAACACTGGTCTACGTTTCGTAGTGTCGTTAATAAGGTCTGAGTACATGGTTCTCCATACATCGTTTTCATTCAAACTGTTCACGCTATTAGGCGACATCTGAATTGTTGAATGAAAAGTGTTGTTGTACGTTTTTACAAATGCAGGAAATATTTCAAGAATACGGTTTGTTTGCTTTTCTGTTATGTACCTAGCCACCTTCTCAAAAATGGTCCTACATAAACAAATAAATATTGTGTTATAGCATGTGCGTCAACCTTATATTGAGTTTTGTATAGCAAACTTGTTAGTTAGTGTGTATTTCAGCTGACCTTATGACTCTTTCTACTATACTTGATTTGGTCTCACTATATGTATTATAGTATTTTATTCCCTTGCTCTTCAAGAACTTGCGAAAAGACTCTGCTCGAAATTCAGTACCTATAAGTAACAAAATAATATATTTATATCGTTGTTAGTCCTATATATTATACCAAGATTAATTTGAAACGTTTGAATTAGTTGTATGTTACCCTATTAGCTGTTTGCAGCTAACCTTGGTCTGTAAATAAATAAATTGGTGTTATTTTTGCTTCATGGAATATACTTTTCATTGCTTTAATTACTGTTTCTGGTCTTTTGTTCTTTATGAATCTACAAAAAAGCTTTTTCGTAAACGCGTCAATGCAAAAAAGTATGTTTTCATATCCGGAATTTGCTTTTGATAAGACTGACCCTAAGATTTTTAAATCACAGCAAAAAATTTCTCCTGCCATGTTCACAATGGTTCTCCTGCGCCTGAAATTCTTCCTAATAGGTCTGTGTAGACTAAATGAATTCAGTTGGCTTAGTTCTTTGTTAACTTTTTTCTTGTCGTGAAAATGCTTATTGTTTTTTATAAATCCACTCAGGGCAGAGAATGAGCCTTTTAGCCTTGAATTTAAATATGATTTACGAATTTCTGCCATTGTATAGATACAAAAGTTTGCGACTGTCACTGAGTCAGCTGTTAGTAAAACTGCGCAAAAGTTTGTTAAACCAGACGTTATAAGTATTTTACAATTTACAGATATACAAGAATTTATTTACTGTACAAGTTAGAATTACAAATATATTACATCTTATAACTATTTTTTTTTGTTGTAGCTTTTTTCAAATAAATATTTCACTATTGTTATTTTTAAAAAATACATACTTATTACAGTTCGATTTTTAGCACACTTTGTATTGCACTATAAAGTTAACCTACTATTTGTGCTATTTTAATTTGTTTTTTATATTTGTACCTCACTGCAAACAATAATAAAAAGGTGTCACACATAGCTGTATTATATGTTTTTCCCTATTTTTACTAGTTCAATGTTTCCTAATTACATGACTATATATTCACAGATATTTACAAAGTTTTTTGCCTATTGCAATATATTATTTACTAGCTACAATCTGCTATTTCTATTTATTTACAGTAAACAACAGTAACTATGAATCTAAAATCATTAAATGTTTTCTATTATTTTACATTTACCTACTGAGTAATTTTTATATTTTGTAAATACTAATACAGTGGTACTTTTAATATTTACAGAATTGTTAAATTGTTTGAATCATACAGTATTGCATTACCTTACAACTATCATATAGTAAAATTGTATATATCACTTTCTTTTCATTCTTCAAAAACGTGTTTAGTTATTACAATATAACATTTATAATTCGAACACATGCAATAATGTATACATTTCAGATGAAACTTTTAATAAAATACGTAAAATCAGCATAGTAGGGTTTTAACTGCTAGCGTTATGTTTTAAAGGCTGCTTTTTTATAACACAATTTAGCTTGTTGTATTCAACGTCAATTGACCTAACTGGATTACAGTTGGTTCAAAAAATGTTTGAAACACTTTCAACTGGCGGTTTTGTAAAATTAAATATCGTTCGTACTTTGAATGGCTTTTAATTACATGATTCTTGCGTAGCTTTTTAGATAAAAACGCATATGTACAATACTCACAAGGAAACAATCCTGTGACAGTAAATTCTAAAATTACTTTCATCGTTTATATGTAAGCAGAAAAAAATCAAATTCATAAAAAATAATTTTGTAATCGTGTATACTGGATATATGTTTATGAATTTATAATTCAAAACATTTACAAGCGAAAGCCGGAAGTCGAAGTTGTAGTTGTATTCGGACAGAATACTTTTATATTCGTGTATACTGGATTTATGTTTATGAATTTATAATTCAAAACATCGAAGCGAGGCGTAGCTCAGCAAAACGAATTAACGTTTGCTTTTGTCGAAGTCGTAGATGTATTCGGACAGAATACTTTTATATTCGTGTATACTGGATTTATGTTTATGAATTTATAATTCAAAACATCGAAGCGAGGCGTAGCTCAGCAAAACGAATTAACGTTTGCTTTTGTCGAAGTTGTAGTTGTATTCGGACAGAATACTTTTATATTCGTGTATACTGGATTTATGTTTATGAATTTATAATTCAAAACATTGAAGCGAGGCGTAGCTTAGCGAAACGAATTAACGTTTGCTTTTGTCGAATTTGTAGTTGTATTCGGACAGAATACTTTTATATTCGTGTATACTGGATTTATGTTTATGAATTTATAATTCAAAACATCGAAGCGAGGCGTAGCTCAGCAAAACGAATTAACGTTTGCTTTTGTCGAAGTTGTAGTTGTATTCGGACAGAATACTTTTATATTCGTGTATACTGGATTTATGTTTATGAATTTATAACTCAAAACATCGAAGCGAGGCGTAGCTCAGCAAAACGAATTAACGTTTGCTTTTGTCGAAGTCGTAGATGTATTCGGACAGAATACTTTTATATTCGTGTATACTGGATTTATGTTTATGAATTTATAATTCAAAACATCGAAGCGAGGCGTAGCTCAGCAAAACGAATTAACGTATGCTTTTGTCGAAGTTTTAGTTGTATTCGGACAGAATACTTTTATATTCGTGTATACTGGATTTATGTTTATGAATTTATAATTCAAAACATCGAAGCGAGGCGTAGCTCAGCAAAACGAATTAACGTTTGCTTTTGTCGAAGTCGTAGATGTATTCGGACAGAATACTTTTATATTCGTGTATACTGGATTTATGTTTATGAATTTATAATTCAAAACATTTCGTAGCAGAAGCGAAAGCCGGAAGTCGTAATTGTATTCGGACAGAATACTTTTATATTCGTGTATACTGGATTTATGTTTATGAATTTATAATTCAAAACATTTAAGCAAGCCGTAGCTTAGCGAAACGAATTAACGTTTGCTTTTGTCGAATTTGTAGTTGTATTCGGACAGAATACTTTTATATTCGTGTATACTGGATTTATGTTTATGAATTTATAATTCAAAACATCGAAGCGAGGCGTAGCTCAGCAAAACGAATTAACGTTTGCTTTTGTCGAAGTTGTAGTTGTATTCGGACAGAATACTTTTATATTCGTGTATACTGGATTTATGTTTATGAATTTATAATTCAAAACATCGAAGCGAGGCGTAGCTCAGCAAAACGACTTAACGTTTGCTTTTGTCGAAGTTGTAGTTGTATTCGGACAGAATACTTTATTATTCGTGTATACTGGATTTATGTTTATGAATTTATAATTCAAAACATCGAAGCGAGGCGTAGCTCAGCAAAACGAATTAACGTTTGCTTTTGTCGAAGTCGTAGATGTATTCGGACAGAATACTTTTATATTCGTGTATACTGGATTTATGTTTATGAATTTATAATTCAAAACATCGAAGCAAGGCGTAGCTCAGCAATACAAATTAATGTTTGCTTTTGTCGAAGTCGTAATCGTAGCGGAGAGGAGAGGTAGCAGTAGTGATCGTAGTCGTAGAAGTGGCCAACAAGTGACAATGTTTTTCAATTTGGAATTTTCATTTATACATTTTCAATCATGTTTGAAAGACAAAAGGGTGAGGAGAAAATCGTTAGGGTACAAGGCAGTGTAAACTTACCATTGCTCACCCCTTAACTGCATTACTTCTACATGGATCTATTCTGCTCCCCGTACTTTTACCTCACTATTCACGACTGCTTCTCTAATGCAAAGTCTAGCTTTGTACAATACTACATACTTTGAGCTCGAGTCCTTAGATAGGTACTTTTGTACTCACCTGCCTACCTACATGTATGTTATTATCCTGTATCTCGTTCCTCTTGAATTATTACAACTAGCATACTACCAAATAAAAACCAGCACTAGCAAGAACCAATGTATTACCTACAGACAATCTACAAGATACTTACAGTGTCTGTATTTTATTTATTTATTTTATATTTTATTCATTTTTCCTTATTTGAGCTTGTGTGACCTATTTGCAGAGAAAACTACACATAATGTACTAAGGAACATAGCCAGCGCAAAGCCAAGACAATTTATGAAAATAGGAACTGAAAAAATAAAAATGCAAATAGTACCAGAATTTACAAAAAAATCATTCCAAAATCCCATGGTTTTATACAGGTTTACACAAAAACCATAAATTTATGATATTTTCATATGATAGTTTTATGTAATTAATTCCGCATTGCCTAGCACAATGACAATCTCGAAACAGATTTGAAATATTGCATTTAGTTCAAAAGATACATATGAAAACCGAAATATCGGTTTTACCCGGGTAGTATTTTTTGCACGGTGTTGTTGTTTCTTCAGAATGTAGCTACAAGTAAGATCTATCAGATGGCGCTAGCCGCATCTCTCTACGTCAACTGGTTCTCGAGCAATATAGATTAAGGCAATACATAGTGTGCACCGGTCGGATCGGTTTGTCCGGCCTGTCCGATCCGGTTTTTATTTTTTCGAATTTTCAAATTCTGTTTTTGCAGATGGCAAGCCTGCAAGCTTAAACTATCAAAAAAAAATAGTCCGTCCGAAAAAAAAATTTACATACCCTAAAATTTACCCTTAAAACAAACCTAAAATTTTTGCGCGAAAATCACAAAAATGACTATGCCATATAATAGCCCATGCTCGATAACGTCCAAATATCGGGTTTAATATAAAAAGTTCGTTTAGCAACATTGATTTAACAAGCAGGTTATAAAAAGTAGGGCTCAATAGGGTATACCCAAAATCTTTATTATTGCGTATTTTTAAAATATTTTTTGATATTTAGGGTAACAAAAATCAGAGAAGCATATTGGCGTTGAAAAAATTGAATTCGCCCTATAAACAAAAAAGTGATTTTTTTCTAGAGCGAAAATTAAAAATTCGTTTTGCACATAAGAAAACCCATATTTTGTTGAGTCTAAATATCGCGTTGAAACTAAAAATTTCTATTAGCAACACAAAAAATTTTGAAACTTTTGGGAGCACGCTCTGCACGTCTAATTACATAACCCCTGGTAGGTCACATGTCCAAAAGCTCAATTTCGTATTTTTGTAATATTCGCATAAGAACACATGGTGTATACATATGCATTTCTGTTGAGTGTAGTTTGCATGCTTATCTATACTAAGTATACAAAGTTCTAACTACCATTGTCAATTATTTGTCAAAATGCATTAAATTTATTCAATATTCAAAGAGTATAGAAGCGTAGTCTGCCGTAGAAGCATATAGTACGTAGCAAAGTGTAAATGTTTGCATTTGTAACATAACAAGATGCACAAAGCATTAAGTAGAATTTTAATAGTCGTAGTGCAACGTACATATGTAAACGTGTATTTAATATATGCGTAGTGTAGTAAAGCACAATATGTTGTACATCAAGCAGTGCGTAGCGAAGTGTAAATAGTTGCATTTGTAACATGACATGATGCATTCAATAACAACACCAATTCTCTATTTCAGAGTTTTGGTTGTTAAAGTATTATATTTGATTAGACGTAGCGAAGAGTTTTATAATATCGAATAGATATTATTATGCGAGTAGTAAAGTATAAAATAATATACATCGAGTTATTTGTAGCGGAGAGTTTATAATATCGAATAGATATTATTATGCGAGTAGTAAAGTATAAAATATTATACCATTCGTAGTTGTATTCGGACAGAATACTTTTATATTCGTGTATACTGGATTTATGTTTATGAATTTATAATTCAAAACATCGAAGCGAGGCGTAGCTCAGCGAAACGAATTAACGTTTGCTTTTGTCGAAGTTGTAGTTGTATTCGGACAGAATACTTTATTATGCGAGTAGTAAAGTATAAAATATTATACCATTCGTAGTTGTATTCGGACAGAATACTTTATTATTTGTGTATACTGGATTTATGTTTATGAATTTATAATTCAAAACATTTACGAAGCGGAAGCGAAGCCGGAAGCGAAGCCGGATGTCGACGTGTGAGCCGATACCGATGCAATTCGTATGTACGATTGCCTTAGTCGGAGTAGTAGTCGTAGCGAGGCGAAGCGGAGCGAAGTGTTCGGAGCGAAGATGGTTCATTTCTGAACAAACTGTAAAAGGTTTACATCCGTTATATACTATTTCTCCCATTTGAAACAGTCGGGAGGAGGACGGGTGGGTTTGTTATGGCTACAGCACACTGTATGATTAACCATGCAGCCCCTTTACCGTACTGTTACTACTGCCCGGGTCCGTTTTTCCCCCCTTGCCTTCAGTTCACTACTGAATACCGTTACTCAAGTCATACAGACAACCCCGTTCACTGTTACATACATTGGGCTCAAGTCCCTATATAGGTACCTATGTATATACCTACCTACCTACATCCCACACAAAGCCCACATTTCCCTCTCATTACCACTAACAGCATACGACACAATGCAAATCTGCATGTGGCAGTACCTACACATTACGTATATACCATATACCCACTACGTACAATGCCCGTATTTAATACTTATATTTTTTTAATCATTTTATTTCCCTTAATTTCTGTCTATTCCTCCCTCACTGTTCCAAGCGAAGCATATAATACAAGGCAGACTGCCGTTTAAAGTACCTACCTATCACCCACGTAAGCACCTACCTACATACACAGACACGTGTAATATTATTATTATTATTATTTTTAGATTGTGTGGATGGGCGTACAAATCCCTATATCATCTCCCATCCCATTCCATCCTATCATATATGCATGTCTCCTCTCCCTTTCCCTCCCTTAATATATACGTCACACTACCCGCCAGCTACCACCGCCATACCCCGTCTACATTTCCAGGCACCCGCCGTACATACTCCCCGTATCCAAGTTCCCCGCCACACTCGTACCAAATTCCCGTCCGGGGCCACCTGCCCTCATTTTCCTCATTTCCTGCCATTCTTTCCTCGCTTCCCATGCTCAGCATACAACACAAGGCAAATTGCCAGTCATTGGGAGCTACCTACCTACTACCTATGTACGTACCTCCTCACACGGATGAATTAATTATTATAATGCATTAATTACTGTACACAATGCCAGTCCATGTCTCCCAATGCATCCCATTATATCTACCCGTTGCATCTCTTCATATCTTCCCGTTCGTTCCCGTTTTTATTCCTTCCATATCTGCCCTCATTACTTCCAGTTCCTTCCCATATACCTTCCCGGATACCTTCCCAGCTACTTCGTCTTTCTCACTCCTCACATCAAATCTCACCCCACCAACCCCAAAACACTCCTATGCCACAACCTAGTAGCCATCTCCCCAACTAATACAGTAGTTACGTATACTGAGTCCTTAGGGCTATCCTCAGAGGAGGACAGTGTCAAGTTTATGCTAATAAAGTTGTCTGTATATATATATTCTATTTACATGTTTTTGAAAAGTGTGAAATAGTCAGTTTACATGTTTTTGAAAAGTGTAAAATGTTGTATATACATGTTTTTGAAAAGTGTGAAATGTTCTATTTACATGTTTTTGAAAAGTGTAAAATGTTGTATATACATGTTTTTGAAAAGTGCTAAATGTTCTAATTACTTGTTTTTGACAAGTTGCAAAATGTTTTAACTTTATGTTTTTGAAAATTGTTAAATGTCCTAATTACATGATTTTGAAAATGAGCAAAATGTTTTAATTTCATATTTTGGAAAAGTGTAAAATTTACTATTTAAATGTTTTTCAAAATTGTATAATGTTCTATTTACATATTTTTGAAAATTTCATATTGTACCATGCAAATGCTTACAAGACATATTCTAGTATTTTCGGAGATAGTTGATATTGTTTTTAGATAAAAATGGATATGAGTCATTTTGGTTCTTCACCGAGGATATACAAAATTAAAAATATGATGCCCTTAAATCATTTATTAGGGATTATCCATAAACAATGTCACTACATGTTATTACTCCATTCTGGAAGATTATTTATTGAATGGAAGGAATGAATGATTAGAATGAAGATGAGGAAGAAAGATTAAGGGTACTGGGAATCTGTAGGCTGGAGATGGGATGCTGGAGAGGCTGGGACCCGGGCAATGGAGAGAGAGAGAGAGAGAGAGAGAGAGAGAGAGAGAGGGAGGGAGATACATAGGGAGCAATGTAGATTAGTAGATAGGTAGGTAGGGCGAGGAGATGAGTGAAGAGCGAGATATATAATTCAATTAAGTACAGTGTAATGAGACAGAGACAGACAGAGAGAGAGAGAGAGAGAGAGATAGAGGGAGATACATAGGGAGCAATGTAGATTAGTAGGTAGGTAGGGCGAGGAGATGAGTGAGGAGCGATTATATATATATATATCAAATAATTACAGTGTAATGGGACAGAGACAGACAGAGAGAGAGAGAGAGATGCAGATACATGTAATGGCTAATTCAATTAAGTGGCACGAGAGAGAGAGAGAGAGAGAGAGGGAGGGAGAGAAATGTATATAGGAAGATACACGTTACGCATAATTCAATTAAAGGCAATGCAAATGGTATGGTACGCACGAACGTAGTAGCATGTACACAGTGCCCGGACCTGACGGGACGGAGTATGAGAAATTTAAAGCTGTGATGCGCGCATGTTCTACACAGCACTAAAATGTAATATATGATTATTTTATTTCTTGACTGGTGCCAGTCCCATGGCCGGGATGGACGAAACTAAATGTTCTCTCTTCATGCCTTCCTTGCTTTTACCACCACTGCCTGGATCTGCCTTGACTCTTAGCTTCCTCAAACTTAAATTTGACTTTGTTTTGTTCCTTTTTTTTCATTTCCCAACTTTTACATTCTACCTTTGTGCTTTATTTTTCTCGTTTGAATTCTGTCGTGTTGAAGTTTAGCTTTTGGTTTGACTTTATTCTTTCTCCACTTCTACAACCAACCTGGATTCTGTTTGCTCCCTCACCTTATATTCTGCTTTGTTTTGTTCCTTCTTTTTATTTCCCAACTTTAACATTCTACCTTTGTGTTTTATTTTTTGGTTTGAATTCTGTCGTGTTGAAGTTTAGCTTTTGGTTCTACTTTATTCTTTCTCCACTTTCTTTTACTTTCACCTTTACTTTATGCTTCTTTTGTAGTTTTACAAGTTCCGTAGTAATATTTCTTGTGTAAAAATAATATTTTGGTCTAAGTTAAGTTGATATATAATTAAATATGTTGTGTATTAAAATATTTTGCTGTGAGTTACCCCACACAAGATTTTATGCTTTTGTAGCAAAATGTATAGTGTAGACATGTTAACACTAACGTAAATAGAGCTTTCTATGTATACGTATGTAAATGTCATGTCATGTTATGTAAACGTTGTAAAAATAAAAACTCGAGCGTTTTGGCACTTTACCTACCAGGGGCAATGTGAATAGGGGTGCAAAACGTCCTCCCAAAAAATTCAAAACTTTCTCTTTTCCAAAACAAAAATTTATATTTGGACTTGATATTTTGATGTTAAAAAATATGGCGGATTTTATGGACGAAATGTCTTTGCCCATGTAGCAATATGTATTGGTGCAATGTGTGTCCTTTAAATTTCTAGTTGTAGAAACTTCTTGTTTACAGGGTATACTCGTTGTTGCTAGTGTATATGTTCACACATGTAACCATCTCAGTGTACCCCCATACAACTCTTATTTTTTAGGAATGGCTACTGCTCTCACTGTTTCTTATATAAGTTGTATTACAAAAGGCAAAATGTAAAGGTTTAAAATAGGCGGTCTCTGCAGTAGTTCCCCTTTGCATGTCTACTAAATAACATGATTGGAAATGCAATGTGAGTCCTCACTTTTAACGTTGCAAATAAATAGAAACTTACAATTATTTTTCTTTGCTTTGTTTTGTGCCATCTAAATAAATATTTCACAAGAAATAGAATTCGCTGTTGCAACTGAACTACAACTGCAGTATATTTATGCCACTATTATTAAATCTTATTTATAAACGTTCGAGTCTAGAACCCAAGGTTTACATTTTATACATTTTATTTTACTTTTTAAACTTTCACTTATACAAATTCAGAGTATAAAATATTTTACACGTTGGTAATAAACTATTGATAAAGTATTATTATATTTTACACACACGACTTGCTACTGCTTTTTAAAATTGAACACAGAACAAAACTTTAAATTTATAACAAGAACTTGGCAACATTTCTACGAGACATGACTAGTACACACACAAATTAATATTGCCGTTGGACACACTACAAAATTCACATTACTACAAATGTTATATATTATTATTTCTTTAAACTTGTGAGTTGCAGTTTACAAATTATATTCTTCATTGCTGTTTTCGTCTTCTGCATCGCAGTCTTCGTCAGAATTGTCAGAGTCGTCAATGTCTGAATCAGTGACGGCAGCAACATCAGAATAGTCAATTGGTTGTTCCGGTGACGGTTGAAACCCTGCTACTGCAGTGGAAATAACTCCATTCCAATCAATTTCCACACGTTGTGGTGCCGGCTGGACTTTGACGGCTGGTTCTGGGTTATGTTTTTCCTGTGTGACTTCTTGGGCATTTAATTGACGAGACCGAGGTGTAAAATCGTGGGGTTCAGATGCAGCAAGCTTTGCGTTTTGTGTAGTCAGAAAGTCAACCAAAGCGTTGATTTCCATCAGACTGAACGACACAGTGCTGCCACCATACCCAGGGTATTTCTGAGCGTAGTTTTCAGATGGGTTAGAGTTGATAAACATTTTGATTGCTCCAGTCATGGTGTTGAATGAAAAGCGGACTCGCACAGAGCGTAGAGTGTAATGTGGGCTTTGCCAGTAAGTAAACTTCTTGGCTGGATTTCGCGGTTCTTCTGAAAGCTCAGCACTGCTTCTGTTTTGAAAATACGGCAAATGATCCGTGATCTTTTTCCCTGGCAGCGGATGGTTCTTATTTTGCTTCAGCATTTCAATTGCCCAGTCCAGAATATTATGGCTTTCAAATACAGTGAACGAAACTTTGGAATGGCTAGAGTTGCCATAGTTCTTGCGCCCAAAGTAGTAGACATGGGCCTGCAGATACTGGTCGTAGACAAGCCGTGCTCGAATTTGGTCTTCAACTTTAAGAGTCTCGTAAATAACAGTAGTGTCAGGCGTCTCGAAAAACTTCCAGTCTTGAGCAGTAATGCTACGCGCATTAAAGCCGGTCAAGTCTTCGCTGTTGTAGTTGTCGTTTTCAGTTGACAATGCATTGACTGATTTATAGTCAGAGTTCCACTTGCCATGTCCATGGTTTCTGTCGAGTCCATATGGTGCCACACGAGGACTGTTTTGAATTGTTTGCTTTGGCAACATCAAAAGTCTGTTTCTCCCTTGGGTTATTTTGGAATTGTAAGAGTGTTCTTGATGTTGACGCGATTGCTTTATTTCTTTTCCTTGTTGCATGGTTGGGTAGTATAGTTGACGGTAGTATTGAAAGAGACCAAAAAATGAGGAGACAAGTTGACTTTGAAAGTTGAACACAGAATGATTCTAAAAATGGCAAGCTTCGCCTATTAATATCATTGATTGTAGTGGCCATATGTTATTAATGTAGCGACGTTTTAGTTTGGTCCCTTAGAGTTTGCAGTTATGCTAATTCATGAAGACGGGTGATCAAAATGGGGGTCTAAAAATTGCGTCCTGTGATTGGTTGAGGTAAAACATAACCCAACCTACCACCCTCTCTTACAAGTCCATAACAAGAAACTAAAAATACAAAGTTCCAATACTTGTCCTATTTCAATTCAGTTGTCCAGCACAATTCAATTGAGAAGTCCATCTCCAGGAGAGCTGCTATTGTATGAATGTTGTGGATCCGAGCAATTTGTACTGTAGCATGCTGACTTTCATAGGCTGCCAGTTTTGTGGCGCTTCGGTTTTTGCTAAGAGAAGTTTATGGGCTCGACCAACAGAACCCAAATACTTTAATAGAGACTGGAATGCCAGGTTTCATACTAACAATTTTAGTTCAGTTCAACATCGATTCACTTGTGGACAGTGCCACGGAAGTATAATATATTTTTCTTTACAACTTCAGAGACTTCTTTGTGCAAACACTCGCGACAGTCAACTTTGGCTAGAGCCACCACCAGTAGTATTACAAAGCTTGCCATCCTCAGAACGAGAATCGCATGAGCCAGCGGGAAGAGTTTGTTGTAGACACATAAAATGCTGCTCATGTAAACGAACTTCTTTTGAGTTTGCAGAGGTTGCCGAAAAAACGTTGAAAGAATATAGGGAGGCAATTCGGCCAGGCTTACCTAGACTATACTCAGAACCATTGCCACACAAACCACTGATGCCACAGTCGCGTTTCTATGCTTTCAATTTAAATCACTCACTTTGTCCAAGTTGTTTTTACAAGCATCGACTCAGTGCCAGAGACAACGAAGATTGTAAGTGTGAGTGTGATTTGTCTAGTTCTATTTCGGATAAAACATTAAAGTGGGAACCATTGTACTCATTTGATCGAACTCAGTTTGACGATTTGACACTAGCTGCAATATTAGAAATGTCACAACCTCCAGAAGTTTCGTACACTTTTATGTCACCCGCTCAGAAACGAATTATCGATCTTGTCAGAAATCAAATTGAGTTGCCTGAAAAACAGTTTTACCAAAACCCGTTGAGAATGATTGTCACAGGTACTCCAGGAGCTGGAAAGTCTCAGGCTCTAAAAACAATAAACCATATACTGTCACAAAAACAAAGTCGGAATAGCAAATTTTCGTTTCGAACTGTTTCGTTCATGGGCATTTGTGCTTCAAGTTTAAGAGGAACAACATTTCACAGTTGCTTTAAGATTCGTCCACATACCAACGGAACTTTGTTAGACCAATTAAGCAATGGAATATCACAAGCAGATAAAATTGCTTTTCAAAACGTCAAAGTTTTATTAATAGATGAGGTATCAACTGTTGGTCTGCGCCTTCTTTATTTTGTTGACCAATATTTTAAACTAGTTGATCCCGCGCGAGCCTCAATGCCGTTTGCAGGTAGAACGATCGTCATGTTTGGAGATTTCAACCAAACTTCTTGCTGCGGCGATTATGCACTGTATACTAAATTTGTAACTAACGTGACCGACGACATTGTTGCCGCAATTCAAATTTACAACTCTTTTACTACGGCGTTTGTTTTGGACAAACCATTTAGACAAAATACTACAGATCCAAAGCAGCAACAGTACTACGAGTTTCTTATGAGGCTAAGGTACTGGCGATGTACTCCGTTAGATCTTTTTAATATTCAACAACGTCAAAAGCATGTATTAAGAACACGTCTCAGCACCGCGGAAATTCAAGCATTTGAAAAATCAATACATCTGTACGAACTCAACATCAACGTTGCCGCTCACAACAAGTCAGTATTTTATTGCCTTGTGTATGCAAGTAAATTATTTATACATTTATATCTTCTAGTTATGCTTTTTTTATATTTATTTATACTTTAATAAAATAGGCTGCAGCGCATGTCGTATCAAGACTGTCTCCTACAACCCCCAATATATGTCATGCTATACAAACTCAGATTCATAGGGATTTGCTGGGTAGAGTTTTTCCTTTTGGTTATCACCCCACTGCAGTGATACAAGTCTTCATTAAATTATTTTATTTAGTCGCAATGAAGCCTCCAGTAGACAACCACTGGGCAATTCACTGTCGCGGCTCGGTCCTGGGGGAATGCAAGCAATCCATTACGTTTTGCTTGTCTTGCAACGATTCCCTGGTTGTAGTTTCAAGTCAAAGCGAGACTTTTTATTGTAAAGAGTGTGATTCAGACAAATGGTCAGAAAATCGTCAAAAATATTTAGTTGACGGAGTTTACCGAAACTATATTCCAACCCATCATTTAAAAGTAAAGCCTAAAGACAAATACGAATGCTCAAAGTGCCATGTTCAGCTTTTTGGAGTCCCTGTTTCCTATTTTATACTATCTGTCAGAGGAAAGTTTAATTGCTTTGACTGTTTTTTCATCAACAGACATCCTTTACGGTTTTTAAAGAAACATTCAGGCATACACTTGGAGCGTGAAAATTTTCAAATATATAATTCTGTGTCAGCTTCAAGAATTAGAGAGGCTGGCCTAAGGATGCCAACAATGTCGTACAGAAGTTATTTACACGCACGATTATTACTTGCTAACCCATTATACAAAAAGCCCCTTTTCGCAGTAAGACTTGGCGACGAATCCGAAAGTGACACTGAATCTGAATCTGACAATGACTGGCAGTGACGACGACTAGCTTGTATAAATATATAGTGCTAATTCTAATTGTGTAAAACGTTTTACTAAATGTGTTGTTCTGTTGCTTGTTTTTATTGTACAGAAAAATGATACGAAAACTGCATCCGGATTTTACTGAAATACCTGCCGTTATTGCTGAGCACTCTTCACTTGCAAAAGATCCTTTGGAAATCGATTATGGTGTCCCGATAATGTTAACAAAGAACTTGGATGTAAAGGCAAATCTTGTGAATGGCAGCAGAGGCACAGTTGTCGATATAGTCTTTAGTTCATCGCGTAACAGGCTCTACTGGGCAAACTTTGTTGAGGCTATTATTGTACACTTTCCGTTCTTCAGAGGAAACGACATCGTAGTTACGTCAAGAGGGCAAGGTTGCCGAATTTCCAGGACTGAAAGTAATGAACTGGACCTTGAGACACAGCAGTATGTCCGAGTGCATACATTTCCACTGGTTCTAAGTTGGGCAATGACAATTCATAGGTGTGTATTCATCAAAAATATTGTACTTTATTGATTTTTAGCACTAGTTAATTTGTGTACACCATAGCCAAGAGCGCAAAGTAATCGTTTGGGAATTTATTATATTTTCAGGTCACAGGGAACAACCATACCAATTGGCTGTGTATTTCTAGACACAAGAGAAATGATTGCGTGTACAACATACGTGGCGTTGTCCCGGTTTGCGTCATTTGAAAATCTAATGATTTTGGACAGTGAAATAATTCAAGCTAGTAGGATGTTAAATGTTTCTCACAAGCGCGAGATGGAGTTACGGTGGAAGGAGGAAGAAAGGTTGCAAGAACTACAAGTTAGTAGCAGGGAAGCACGCAAAGCAAATATAAAGGAACAAGTGAAACGATTTTTGTAAATGTTTACTAATACTTTACTAGAATAATGTACAGTCCTACATAGAAAATAATGCAAGTCTCGGTGGTTGTTTTAATTTTAAAATTGAAAAACTAAAAAATACTATGTACACCTTGTCAATAATATATTGTCTAATAATAAATAGTGTATAATTGTAAATGTGGCTGGGAGTGTATAAAAAGCATTGATTTTAAGACTCCGTATGCATTTACAATCGACAGTTGTTCAATGATGGTCAGTAATTATTACAGCTCTAAATATGGCAGAAATTCGTAAATCATATTTAAACTCTAGATTCAAGGGTTCGTATTCGGCCCTCAGTGGTTTTCTCAAGAATAACAAAAACTTTCATGATAAAGCAGTAGTAAATAAGGAGCTGAGTCAGCTGCGTTCATTTTCAATGCACCGGCCTGTACGCAAAAACTTTAAACGACGACGAACTTTAGTTAATATGGAAGGGGAAATCTATTGTGCGGATCTGAAAATCTTGGGGAAAGAATTCGCTAAAGATAATTCCGGCTATGCTAATATTCTATTCGTTATTGATGCATTTTCAAAGAAATTGTACTGCCGTTTTATTAAAAATAAGAAACCCGAGTCAGTTATCAAAGCTTTTAAAGATATTTTTAAAGAATCAAAGAAGACTCCAATATACCTATTTACAGACCAAGGTGTGTCAGCCTTCAATGTCTTACGTATATTATAATAATATTATAAATTAGTTTTAGAGTTATATAAATCTATTTAATTTAAATTATTATAAATTGTAGCTTGACCCTATTATATTAATTTGTATACAGGCACAGAATTTCGCGCCGAGTCGTTTAAACAGTTTTTAAAAACTCATGGAATCAAGTACTATAACACATATAGCGAGACAAAGTCTAGTATAGTAGAGCGGGTTATAAGGTTAGTCTGTTAGGATTGTAAGCCTTTATATATTTAGATACAGTATTATATAGTCACGTATACTAATGATTACATGCTTTGTTTGGTATAGGACCATCTTTCAACGGATTGCTAGGTACATGACTGAGAGAAATACAACTAGGATTATAGATATATTTCCCGCCTTTGTAAAGGTATACAACAACACATTCCACTCAACAATACAGATGGCGCCCTCTCAAGTTAATCGATTGAACGAAAACCAAGTCTGGAGAACAATGTTTTCAGATATAATTAACAACACTGACAAAAGAAAGGCAAAGTATTCCCCCGGCGACCATGTTAGAATTAGCCGAACAAAACTCTTATTTGATAAAGGTACATGTGATAAATACACGTAGGTGAACAAACACAGTATATATAAGGAGATGCACTTTAGATTTTACATGCATTCATCGTTTGTATTTCAAACAGGATATAGCCAATCGTACTCGGAGGAATTGTTCCTTGTAAAGTCAGTAAACTTTGATACTATACCTATAACCTACTACCTTGAAGATTTGAATAACACGCCTATAACAGGAGCATTCTATAGTGAAGAGCTGAGCCTAGCCTAATATCTGCTACAATGGAGCCTTCTGGATTCTTGCCCTTGTTTTCCAATGCTATACAACAGCAATTTTCGCAAAAACGAAGAAGACTGGACGGCCATTACTGCTCGCCGTTAGACCGGGATCCTATTGGTTCCGAGAATATATACGTGACAGTTACAAGTGACCAGCAAAATAGTGTATATACAGATAACACACCAGCAAGCTTTGTAGCTGTGTTGCCATACCCTTTGGATCTGCAAAACTATGACGTTGGACTCGTAAGCCTAAGATATACTTCAAGCCCACAACCTGCGATGATACAACCTGTTCAGAGACCACGAGCACGTAAAGTGCGAAACACAACTGCCGTTGAAGAAGATGCAATTGGCAAATTATTTCCAAACTACAAGCCAACTATCAAGACATTTGTCAACTTTCAAAACCAAGAAACGACCTTGAAAGAATTTATGAGTGGACTCACTACCAAGCTAAGGCTAAATAAAGACACTGTGCCATTGGACGTTGCACAGAAAGCATTGAGCTTGGACCCTGGCAATATACATATGCTACTCCAGAACCTGTCCCCATCAAATAGTGTCATTATTGAAATTCCCAAATCATTTTCATCGTTTTTCAAGCAAAATAGATCCAGATTTATGTCAGGAAACCACTATCCGTATGCCAATGTACTTGAAACTGACATGGAAAGTATTCCCATAGGTGCAAACTTTAATTTTGGAGCTGAGAAAATTCAAAATATGGAAAACATTATACAGCTATACCAAGGCTTTGAGAACTTTTTAATGTTTAGAAGAGAGAATAACCATGGAGACTCTGATTTTCGCAAATTCTTTGAACGATTTAACGTTGAAATGAATGACCCAGAGTTTTATAATATAAATCTGAAGATTGAATTTCCGTTAGATGAAAGTAATACAAAGTGCAAGCTTACATTTGAATGCAGTGAGAACGAGTATGTGGTTTTGCCTGAACCCATCGCATTGTGCTTAGGACTGCAGCAGCACGACAAGTTTTATAATGGCGTCTACGAATCTGAATTTGATTTAGACGAAGAGTTATACAATAACATTGTGGACTATGAATACATGGATTTGCGATTATTCAAAAAATATGCGAACTTTATTCCAATGAACGAACCAGAAGAACTCGATTTGGATCACGTGGTGCATGAAATTAATCGTACTCTAATAAAAAATTTGTGGGCTGATACGCAAGTACAGTTTGAACATGCGGATGGACACCTGAGTATACCAGACATGCCCGAAGACATCACAGTACAGCTGCCACTACTTGTAAATCGATTTTTCGGCTTTGATGACAATTTTATATTCAAAGCTGGCGAGTCTGCGCAACTGAGACAGGAATTAGTAAAAGAAGAAGAACGAGAAGTAGAAAAAGAACAATTTGAAGAGGACGTTGAGCCTGAACACACTGTACCAGCAAAGAGGCTTCTTGTATTATGCAGCCTAGTTGAAAACCAGTTATACGCCTCTCATTCACTGCCGTTACTGCGAGCAGTCGATATATCTAATGACTACACTAATGAGACTGTCCACAGCTTTGTCCTTATACTGTTTGTGCCATTACACAGACAACAACATCAAGTAATGAGATTCAGTTTGGTCAATGAGTACCGTTCCCTTGTGCAACTTGATGCCAATACTCAGACTATAATTGAATTGCAGTTTCGACCTCGCAATTTCTAAGCAAACAACATGCCGCCAAGTATAAAAGGCGAAGACTTGCGAATTTAGCAGTTATTCTTATTTAACCTTTGAAGTGACAACATCAAATCTTTTGAAGAGCAAGTTCTAAAAATTCCTATTATTGCAAACCAGTCTAAATGCATTCAAACTAGTGCTTAAATAAACATTGTTGTTTATCAATAATGCGTAAGATACTGTGCAAAAACATTTACGACACAAATTCAAGTGTAGTGGACGAAGACATTGTAAAAGATAGCTTGCTTGGTGAATACTGTGTTCTTGAACCTATTTCTGCAAATCAAAATAAAGACAGCAACAAGAGCCAAATGGGGGCAGGCGATAATAGTCTAGCAATGGAAACTGCAGAACCTGTCGGAAATTCATTAGGCGATTCAAGTGTCGAAGAAAATCAATATCTTGTGCCATTAAAGCAACGTAAAACCGCCAAACCAACTGCCACAGGCTGTAAATGCAGAGTATCTCATTGTCGCACTTCATGCAATAAACACAGAAGTACATCACGTAAACCACCAGCTCGAGCCAGTCAGAGTGGAGGAGGAAGGATGGTGTACAGGCGCACTCAAGCTGGAGGATCACGGGGCAGGCGTGTTAAGAAGAGAACGCAAATTGGGGGTCGGCTGCGAAAAACCCCAGTCTCTCGTGTAAGACGAACTGTATCAAGCAGGAGTTCTACCCAGACTGGGGCAGGACGTAGGCGCAATATTAGCCGACGACGATAAGTTATAAACCACTGTTTGCTGAAATTTTTGTCATTCAACATCCTGACTACCACGAAGCAGTATCAAAAGTCTATTAGCAGCTCCGCGAATCATGGAAACACAAGGCTTTTACGACGAACCGTCAGTGTACGAGGGGTCTCAGAAGTCTATTCAAAGCAACCTAGTGCTTGATAAACTTCCCCCGACCAATATAAGTCTTGAAGATGCACCCGAATATTACCCATATTATCCAGTACTCAGTCCAAGGGATAATGAGAATCCCCTTATATTCGACATACTAAAATCCCCTGGAAAATACTACAACTTGAACGAATCCCACTTGAAACTAGCTTGCCGTGTAATGCTAGCAGATGGCAAGGAGATCGCAGCTACCGACGTGGTCGCTCCGTGTTCCATGCTGTTCTATGGCCTATTCAGTAACATGGAATTCTTTCTTAATGGCCAACTCGTGAGTGACAACTCGAACCACTATGCCATTAGTTCCTATTTAAAACGGGAACTTTCATCAAACCCAATTGAAAAGAAGAATGGAATGTTGGATCAGCTGTACTACCCAAACATTACTCCCGATGAATTTAAAAAAACAGACACCGGATTTTTGGCTAGATACAATATTGCAACACAGTCAAAACCGTTTACTATGGTGGGAAGACCCGAGTCACCATTCTTTGAACAAACGCGAATGCTGCCTGGAGAAACTGATATCCGAATTATCATGCGCAGATCTCATCCTGCCTTCTGCATTGACGCTGAAACTGAAACAAGGTCTGGGTATGCGGGCTGTCCATTCCGTGTAGACATTGTTAATGCTGTACTGTACTTGAAGCGGCAGACAGTATCTCCAATGGCAATTGAAAAGCATAGACTTAATCTCAACAATGGGACTTTGAAGTATCCTTGCCTTGAACCTGAGATCAAGAACTTTGTCATTCCATCTGGAGTCAGCTCGCACTCATTGGATAACTGTATTAACGGCAGGTTGCCGCAGTATATAGTTTTTGGACTTGTTGATTCTGCAGCGTACTTGGGGAAGCTGACCAAATCATTTTGCAACTTTCAACACTTTAATCTCAGCAAAATCACAGTTTCAATGAACCAAGAAGCAATAGAGTACAAGACATTGCCTATGAGTTTCAAAGATGCCTCTGGTAATGGTCAAGATAATTATCTACTTGCTTTGAACACATTGAAGAAGACCGCAGCCAACCCAACCCTAGGAAATGGCATATCTCAGCAGAACTACACCAAAGGAAGAGTCCTGTTTGCATTTGAGCTGGTACCTACACAAGCTAATGCACTGAGTGTAAATAAATCTGGTCAAGTTCAAATCCAGTTGAAATTCAGAACCGCATTGACCACGTCTGTTACGGCTATACTGTTTAGCTAGTACCAAACCGTAGTTGAGATTGACCGAAATAAGCAAGTCATCATCAACCGTTAAGATGTATGTAGCAAACCATCAAGCTTTCTGCCCAAACACCTTAGACAATTGTGCATAAAATCACGTGTGCGAATTCAAGACATGTCTGTTGCTAAATAGAAGCTGACTGACCAACAACAACACGCGCGTGCAGAATGAATACAGCACAGTTGGAGCAATGTCTCGGAATCTTACTTGGCGGAACAAGCATCAAATACTACGTAATAGCTGCAGACGAAATGAAGATTACATTAGAAAACGCAAGAAAAGAAACCAGCAACGGGGAACTATCGTATCCAATTGCAATAATACAAAATACAGACAAGCTAGAGGGCACTGGGCGTCACTGGATTTGTTACTGGATCGTTTCGAGAGAATCCTTTGAATATTTCGACTCATATGGTTTCCAAATTCAGCAATACAAAAACCTCCAAGTGCTAGGCAGATACGTTATTGCAGAAAATTGTACAGCACTGCAGAGTGGACGATCTACTGTTTGCGGAATGTATTGTTTATATTTCTTATATTCGCGTGCAATTGGTATTTCATACCAAGATTTTATAAATGTATTTACATGTTCTGTACTAGTTAATGATAGAAAAGTTAAAAAGTTTGTAAATATGATACCTATGTTAAGCAAGTGTTCTACACATAGATATAAGTTACAGTCTAATACCTGTAAAGTATGTTGTCCCGAGTTTTGTAAAAATATGTTATGGTATCACTAGGCTTAAGATATAACAATAAGAAGTGTATATTGTAAATATATAGCACTTAAGCACCCGTTTTTGTAAACCTATTGTGTATTGTAATACATTTAAGAATAAAACATTGTCTATTTAATGTAAAAACCACAGTTTAATGTAAAACTATAATTATAGTAATAGTATAGTAATAAAATTGTATAAACTATATATATATATATGTTTTTGTATTTAATATAAGTCATAAGTTAATGTTTAAGTAAAATTGTAAATAAATACACAGAGTACTATATACATATTTGTAAAATGTCTGAATAAACGTATGTTAATTGTTTAAATAATAATAAAAATGTATAAAATGTAAATAGTTTAAGAATTAGTAGCAAATTGTATAAGAAATAGTTGTATAAATAATTAGCTATTATAATATATTGTGAATATTCCTTAAATATACTTGTCCTTTGTGAGTTCTGATCAGTTGTTGTTTGCACTTGACGATGGCAACATCAGATACTGTTGACTTTAAATTAATACACCCTTTTACGGCTATGCTATGTGGCCCTAGTTTTTCTGGTAAAAGTACTCTGTGTTTAGCAATTGTTAAGCGCCGTAGGCAAATAATTGGAAATAATATTAATAAAGTGTTGTATATAAGTGTACATACTGACCAACCAGAATTTTCAAGCACTGATTTCCTAGAAAATAAAGATATAACTTTAACATCTGATATAGATAATATTGAGTCACTGATTCAAGACATAGACAGCCCATGTCTTGTTGTTTTAGACGATCATTTAAACTTTATGGAAGCAAATCATAAGGCTAGACAATAAGTTCAGAAAATATTCACAGAATTGTCTCATCATATGAATTTCAGTGTAATACTTATTCTGCAAAACGCCTTTTCTAAAGAACTGAGAACCACTAGTTTAAGTACGAAATATCTAGTTCTCTTTGACGTGCCTAGAGACCGTAGCATAATTAACCAAATTGCAAGACAAATTGCACCTAGTCGTAAGAAGTTTTTGCAAGAAGCATACGAAAAAGCATGCAGTCTACGCCAACATAGTTACTTGTTCTTGGACTTGCATCCACAGTGCCCGAACCCACACATGTTTGTACGTAATAACATTTTCCCTGTGAATGGTACTGACATATATGTTTACAAATAAAACTCATCATGCCGGTGGAACGCAAGCAAAGAAGTCTGTTTGAAGAAAACTTTGAATATCTATCACTATTAGCAAACTCAAAACCAAGAGAATATTCAACTTACATTAAGTGTGCAACTGTTGATTTGCTTTATGTTATAGCAGAGTGTATATTCAACGTAGATAAGTTTTGCAAACATATAGATCCGCGATATTCAAATCAAATAAATAGACTTGTGAAAACTTTGAAAAAAACGGGTCTGGATAACATGGAAAAACTATATATAAGAAACAAGAACCTTGTGCGTCGAATCTTAGCAACAATATTCCATAAAGTTTACAACAGTGAAATCTGCCGTGTAACACTACTGTCAGATATAATTTGTGCTGATAAAATATACAATTCAAACAATTAGAATAGCTATGGCTACTGTTATGAAAGCAATTGAACCCAAGCTCTATGCTGAGCTTATGAAAATTCGAGAAGAGCAAAAGGCTTTGAACGTTGCCAAGCAACACCGCTGTTTGCCAGAGAATAAACTCAATTGTTACAAAGACGTTCCAATGCACGTTGGCGGAAACTACAAAGAACCAAGTGAAAGTTCCTCCATCAGTGCTCCATCTGGCGTCGATAGGTTAAAACAACTACCAGTTCAGGAGTGGCTCAGCTACGAGCAAGTAATGTCTCAAGCTTATATAAAGAAACCACAGCTTAAATCAGTTCGGGGCCGTGGATATGCAAACGTGAGAAATCGCAGCAATACAAGTGCATCAAAGAAAGTTAAATCTCGATATATATAAATAGAGCTGCCATCAATTAGACAGTGTCAGTCTACCTTGTAATGCCAAAGTGTTCAATACAAAGCTATATAATGTTTCTGCAACGTGTACTATTCCGTTTTTGCGCACTGGCGCTTCTCCTACTTGCAACATGTTGCAACACTGTAGTGCATGCCCAGCATGAATTAAATAATCCAATAGTTGACACTAAAAGCACCGCTCCAAGCTTTGAAAGTACGCCAAGCAATAATGGTTTATTTACAAAGGAAAAGATAGCCCTAGAAGCAATACAAAACACTCTCCAGCAAGACAAACCGTCATTTTTCAGCCCTGATATTACGCCATCTGCCGTGACCAAGCCCAGTTCATTCAACAAGTTGATTCTACAAGCCTTAAAATATATGCTTGAAAATTTGAATACGCAAAACGGAATTATACTTGATGTAGTGGACAAGTACAACCAACACGAAGCAAAACCGGTAGTAAATACAACGTTTGACTTGATTAGTGAGTGCAAAATTCACCATTACGTTTAATACAATTATAAACATGTATATTAAATAAAACATTTGATGCGCATATACCACGTGTCCATTTTTAAACCATTGCTATATGTGCATTTGTTATTGTTTCTCTTTCTGCGCATGTGCAGCCATCTACGTGTCGTTTATCCTGGTCCTACTTCTCTTTGTATTCAAAATGATCAAGATTTATCGCAATGGAAAACTATGGTCCCTGGTTAAATCAGAAGGGGTTTACCAGAAACAGGTGGCCACCACCCACCACGGATCAACTATTAGTACCGCGGCAGACTCATAGGGACCCTCACACCATCTCAAGCACTCCTCTGAGCATCAACGTTTCCATCCCACTCCACTCGCCTCAAAGAACAGCATTAGAACATACGAAAAGCATCGAATCTACAACACTACTTGTTCAACATGGATCAACCAGCCCTTGTACCAAACACGGCAGTTCAGTACCACGAACAGCCAAACTTCCCAACTGCAATTAACAACGGACAGTCTAACTATGTACGTATATTTGGTGTCAAGTACATGTGATATTACATTGTTTATTTCCTTCCGTAGTTATTTTATTGTTTAATATAAGTTTGATTCTAATAATATTGTGTTTGTTGATTTTCAGCGCTTTGAGTGTTCCATGCCTAGATGTCTGTTCGAATGCAGAACGTATGTGGCGTACCAAGCCCACGTTGAGGATATTAATCACTGTGGAGATTGCAACCGATTCTGTTCTGACAAGACCCGTCATTCATGTCTGCACCCTGGTGAGCGTCTTGCACACTATGACAACAGAAATCAAAATCTAACTGGCGGTGGAATTAGTCGTTCAGGAGCAACCTACGGACTTGATACTACTACCAGCAGTGAAGATAGTCCCGCTGGACCTTCTCGTCGCCCTCGTCGTTTGTCACTAATAGATCTAGATGTATTTCAAGAATCCTCAAGAGCTCATAAGGGACTAATGGTGACCTACAAGCATCAACCAACTGAAGAGTTTCAAGACATTACATACATTTTGACTGAACTATACGAGTCTATTGTGAAATTGTTAACTCAGAACTTAGCTGTACATATTAGTATTAAGGCTCAACTTATATTAGATGTAGCATTAGAATTAGAAATTATAGTAGAAAACAAACTAAAAACAGAAAAACGTAGCATTGAATTTGTGTCTAAGAATTACGATATAATGAATGAAGACGAAATTGAAAACTTTATATTCAATAGTGCAAGTGAAGTTATACAAAAGCTTAACGACTTTAATAAGTACGGTACTGGTTGGACACTTCAGCAAGTAAATTCTATTCAATTTAAAGTAGGAGTTTTAAATTTATTTTCAAATGCTGAAGCAAAAGGATATATTAAATTTCCAAAGTTGAATTATAGAAGAAACGGATACTTAAATATTAAAAACAAATGCAACGACTGCTTTAAATTCTGTGTTGCTGCTTACAGATACCGCAATGAAATCTTGGCTGGGTATAAAGTAAATAAGCAGCAGGCTACACCAAACGCTATTCGCTATGCCAAACAAAAACTAGAGAGTCCCAAACAGTATATTCCCTATTTTTTGCAATTTGATTTTACTGATATAATTTGTCCTTTGCGTATTGGCGAAGATTTAAATAATTTTGAAATTAAAAATAATCTCGGTATTAATATTTGGAGTCACCGCGATGACGATATTGTCCCTATAAGACGGTCGCGCAATTCTGAGTTAACTGAACTGTGTAATTTGTTTTTAATTTATAACCAAGAAAAGGACGACAAGACTAACTCTTACCATTTAGTTCTTATTACTGATCTTGATAAATTTATGTGTAATGGACGACGAAAAAAAGCTTTTTATTGCGAATTGTGTTTAAGAAGCTTTAACTCTGAAAAGAATTTACAACAGCACAGTGAAAACTGTCAAGTTCGTGAAGAAAGAAAAATTATTTTTCCTGAACCATGGGAAAGAGTCAAGTTTGCAAAACCATGGCAAACACTTCCGTACCCCTTTGTCATTGTTTATAAGTTCTTCACGTTTGCAAATCCTATTCAAGATTTTAAGCTTGCAAAAAATAACACAAAGTATACAACAGAAATTACACCTGCAGCCTATTCTTTTATTATTATTAGAAGAATGCAAGATAAAGACAACGTTGTTTCTATAGAGTATTTTGATGGGGAAGATGTTGTACAACATTTTTTTAAACGTATATTTTACTGGGCAAACAGGTTACTTACACATATTAAAGAAACAAATAACAAAGTTAAACCAACAGAAAGTGTAAGAGTACAGTTTGAACAAGCTACGCACTGCCACCTGTGTGAGCGCGAATTTAGTAAAGAAACCAAGACGATCAGGACGTTTTATCATAACCACGACCATGGTAATTTTGAATTTGCTGCATGTAGTCGTTGTAACCTTAGTATTAAATACAAGCACGAGATCCCACTTATTTCGCACTACGGAGGTTCTTTTGATTATCACCTTTTAATTAATGCAATGAAAATTAATATGTTTTCGTCCAAAAACGTAAAAGCTCTTGCAAAAGCCCCAAAAGAATTTATTTCAATAACGATAACTGCTAAAGATACATGGCTTCCTAATTTAAATTTAGAATATCCTTCTTTAGATTCAAAACAACCCAACTATACTGGCAAATCTTTTGCTTCAAAAGTTAAAATACGTTTTATGGATGCCAATTTATTTTTTGACTCTGATTTATTCGAACTCGTAGATTCACTTAACGCAAAAACCTCCCAGTCACTTAAAATAGTACAGCAGTGTATATATAAATTCTTACCTACACAAAGCCATGGTTCTTTTGCAAAGAAACTTAAAGTATCAAAACCGTGCCATGACGATCTTGTGCTATTACAAAAACCTGTTTATTTTCCTTTCTTGTCTCTTACTAAGAATACAAGTCTTAATATTCCTATTCCTACAAGATCGTGTTTCCGAAAATCTTTACTTGATGATATGCCAATACCAGACAGTGATTAGGAGCTTGTTCAAAACATCTGTGCAAAATTCAACCTTTTTACATTAGCTGATTACATGCGTTTTACTTGTTTGTTAGATACAGTATTACTTGCAGAAGTTTGGCAAAATTTTCGAAAATTTGGAATGAAAACATACGAAATGGATCCTACCTATTCTTTGACTTTGCCAAGCTTCTCATGGGAATGCTTTTTAAAACATTCAAAAGCTGAAATAGATTACATAAGAGATTACAGGGTATATAAAATTGCCAAAAATGGAATAAGGGGAGGTCAATGTATATTTGCAAAGAAACATGTGACTGCTAATCACGAACGTTGTCCGGGTGGGTTAGATACATCACAGCCACGACGACACATACTTTCACTAGATATCAATAGTTTATATCCACATAGTATGAAGTCACTGATGCCAGTGTCTGATTACGAGTACATGGAAACAAAAGATCTTATAAACATAGACTGGACTGACCCAGAATTAGGAAGTACGGAAGGAAGCTATGGGTACGTACTGGTTTGTGACTTGCAATACCCAGAGCATTTGCATGATCGAGACGCAAATTTGCCTCTTGCCATGGAACAGAGAGTGATAAAGCTCGAAGAGATGCCGAGCCAGTTAAATTTAAAATACCGCAAAAACGCTTCAATTAAACAATTTATATCCCGACCAAGACTTATGTTAACACTTTATGACAAATTCAATTACACAGTTCATTTCAAGGAATTGCGCTACTATCTTTCAAAGGGAATGGTACTTTTAAAAATACACTGTGGTGTTAGATTCAAACAGCAACGTTACTTCAAATCATATATAGATGCCAATTTAGAAAGACGCAAGCAAGCAAAAACCTCTTTTGAAAATAAATTACTTAAATTCCAATCCAATGTTTTGTATGGCAAGACTTTAAAAAAAGTTAAAGATTATGTTGAAACCAGTATTTGCACCAGTACCGCCCATGCCGAAAAACTACTTGCATCACCACGATGTAAAGATTTTGATGGTTTGTCTGATTGTTTAAGTATTATTACGCAATATCTTAAGAGGTATCGCGCAGATGACTTGTCACTCACAGGACTGGCAATTTTAGCCAATGCAAAAGTTAACTTCTATTAAAAATTTGATATGCTGTGTCGAATATTCCAGAATAGAGCTTACTTGGATTATTCAGATACCGACGGATATGAGTTAGATATATTAGATCCCTCAAATACTTTGTGGGATGATATAGTTAGTGCACGTGCAGAATTTGATTTCAGCAAAATTCCACGAAATCACGACTTTTTTAAGCGGTACGAAAATAAGTATCCAGAGTTGTATCTTCTAAATAAAGACGAGAGTGGCAAAATAAGAATACAGAGCTTAGATGTATCAGAATTAATTACACTTAAGCCTAAAATGTATAGCATGTTATATTTAAATAGTAGCGAACAACAAAAGTTCAGAGGTGTCCTGGCTATTGCGTTACGCCAATGCAGGCACGACAAGTATAAACAAATGCTTGAAACAGACAAGCCGTGTAATATTATTGTAAATTCTATACGATCAGTAGATCATAACATGTACGTAGTGAGTGTAAATAGATTAGCATTCAACACATTAGATATATCACGGGTATTTTCAGACCCCAATGATTGTAATTTTAGTTTGCCCTTTGTCCATAAAGATTTGTTAAATAAGTAAATATATTATTCTGTAATAGTTGTATATTTATAGTATTATAATAATGTAACCTAAATATATAATGTATATACTGTTAAGTATACCTTCGAATTATTAAATGTTCTGTATTTGTAAGACTCGTGTATTTCAATTGTTTAGTATGTAAGCAACCTAGCTGTTTAATGTCAATGTTATTTGTGAACTACATATATTTATTAAATACTAAGCTCTAGCTTGTAAGAAGTGTATATATAATTAGTGTAGTGTAGATGTAACCTAGATATATAATGTATATACTGTTACGTATACCTTTGAATTATTAAATGTTCTGTATTTGTAAGACTTGTGTATTTCAATTGTTTAGTATATAAGCAACCTAGCTGTTTAATGTCAATGTTATTTGTGAACTACATAAATTTATTAAATACTAAGCTCTAGCTTGTAAGAAGTGTATATATATTTAGTATAGTGTAGATGTAACCTAGATATATAATGTATATATAAATGTTAAGTATACCTTTGAATAATTAAATGTTCTGTATTTGTAAGACTCGTGTATTTCAATTGTTTAGTATGTAAGCAACCTAGCTGTTTAATGTCAATGTTATTTGTGAACTACATAAATTTATTAAATACTAAGCTCTAGCTTGTAAGAAGTGTATATATATTTAGTATAGTGTAGATGTAACCTAGATATATAATGTATATACTGTTAAGTATACCGTTGAATAATTAAATGTCCTGTATTTCATGTATATAAATGTTGTAAAAAATTGTAATAAATTCAAAAACATTGTAATTTTGTATATAAACCTGCCTGTGTACTGATACAGCCCATACATAATTTGATTGGCCTGAGTGATACATCTTATTATATGGCGCTGCACGCATGCTTACATCGCTGTCTCAATTTGCATTAGATTTAGCACACCTCAGTAAATACAAAAAATAATTCGCAACACTTACTATGCAATAACTCTCCTTCTTCATTGTCCCATTGAAATGCATCTTATTACTTCAAATCGGACTATACATTACGCATTTATTACGCACCTACGTACCTATCTTCCTTTCTTCATTGCCCGGGTCCCAGCCTCTCCAGCCTCCCATCTCCACCCTACAGATTCCCAGTACCCTTAATCTTTCTTCCTCATCTTCCCACTAATTAACTACTCTCTCTCTCTCTCTCTCTCCATTCAATAAATAAATCTCTAAACCCCTCTATAAGCCTGTAGTAATGTCACAACTAATATAAGTGGGTACAGTAAGAGTATGGGTGACACTCCATGTTAGAGATAGGCATTTACGCAATATTGAAATTGTGACATGGAGGTGGGTGGGGTGGGTACTACAAGAGAAATAATTTAAGTGACATCATTTAAGGATCTTCTCTACTTATATGAGCAATAGTATTTTAGTTAAAATTGGTCACAACAGTAAATCAAAGGATGCTGAATAGGCCTATGCTGCTGCTGCTGAATAAGTTAATAAGTAATTAGGTAGAATTCGTAATTATTATACATTCTAATCATAGCAATATAATATTGCTGATTATATATATGCTATTATATAATATTAACTGATACAGCAGTACACACATCATTTAATTGGATATGCCTACACATTCTATAAATAATATCAGGCCTGAAATTGATTTATTACATTAGTAAAGACTCAAAATCACCCATTTTCAAGTTTTGCCTTATATGCACAGTAAAAATTTGCACCATGCTTAAAATATTAAAATTTATTTAACTTCTAGAAATATCGTCAAAGGAATATTTTCAACTTTTCAAAAGCATGCAAATTAAACATTTTGCACTTTTCAAAAAACATGTAAAAAAAACATTTTACACTTTTTTTAAATATGCAAATAAAACATTTTGCACTTTTTAAAAACATGTTAATAAAACATTTTACACTTTTTTTTAATTTGTAAATAAAACATTTTGCACTTTTTAACAACATGTAAATAAAACATTTTACACTTTTTTTAAATATGCAAATAAACATTTTGCACTTTTTAAAAACATTTAAATAAAACATTTTACACTTTTTTTAAATATGAAAATAAAACATTTTAAATTTTTTTAAATATGTAAATAAAACATTTTGCACTTTTATAAAACATGCAAATAAAACATTTTGCACTTTTTTAAAACAAGTAAATGGAATTTTTTTCAATTTTCTAAATCAGGTGTGCAATATTTGCACTTTTAAAACTATTTTAGCCAACATGTTGCTTATGTTGCATTGATCTGATAATCTGATTTTGGTTTTTTGACCATTGATTTTAATTCCGTCCTAAATTTGAGATGCGGACAGTTTTGATTCTTCACTCTTGACATATTTAAATACAGTTGAAAGACTACATGTGAATTTTTTATTTTTACGTTAAATGGTTAGTTTTGTTTACCTGGTGGGAGGTTGTACTTTTTCTTCATGAAGAAATGGTAGTAGGCACCAATGACACCAAATGAAATTAAAAATATTTGGAAAATCATATTTTATATGTTTCCGTGTAATTCACACAGTGTAGCTATGTAGTTTTATTTTAATTTAACAATAAAATTTTACAAAAAATTCCTATTTTTCACTTATTTAAATAAAATTGACAATTCCACACCGCCGAATTTTGAATTCTTTTCTTGGCTCAGAATCAGAATTACACACATCTATAATCTGGCTGTTATTAGCAGTCACTAAATTTAATACAATATATTATACACAATGTTAAGCTGTGCCGTTTGTGTCTCTAAAAATAGTTTTCAAGGTGTCAAAATCTGTATATTACCGCCATGGTATAATTAATTTATATTCGTGTACATATATCATGCCGGCACGAGTGATAATTAGCTTTATGTAACTTGGAAAGTGAAGTGGGGCTGGGGCTTGAGCTGCGATCGCGGTTGAGTTTTGAAATACTTTGGAATTATTAAGCGTGGTCCATAAATAGTTTAATCGAAAATCACAAATTTCAGGACACTATAATAATATGGTCTCACTTTTAATAGCTTAACCATTGCATAAACGGCTATCTTCAATATCGCATTTCATCAATAATCAACTTTACCCACTCACCTTAATGCTAACATCCTTTATGGACGATCCATTATGCATAAATAAGTCTGCTCATCTGCTATGGAGCGTAATCTTTGCAAAGTATGAAGTCATGGTTTTCCATTACATAATGTTCGACCTTGGACTGACGAACGAGTAAAAACTGACTGCCTATCGTAATGTTGTAACTAACTAAATATAGCCACGAGTTCCTATTAAAACTCAACGTCACAGCTTATAAAGCGGGGTAGTAAGGTATATGATTTTATTATAATTATACTTCGTATCAGTCCTCCAGCTCCAGCCACAAGAAGTGGGCAATGTGTGGGCAACACAAACAAGGCTATACTTCGCATGCTCAAATTCCTATATAAATATTATTATATCATTAATGTTATAGGCTGTACATGTACATACAATTTAATATACTGTATGGGCAAAGATAAAAATCCGAATCATATGCTTTGCTTCTGTCTGTGTAATTCAATATAGCTTGAGGATATTTGCATAACGCTTACTATAGCAGAAACACCCAAAATACTTCAACTAATATAAACAATAGCCTAATAAGTAAGGCACATTTCTTTCCTTTTTTGACACCATGTTTTGCTTAGTAGTTAATTTTGTGAAATTGGTTTGTTTCATCAGCCGTTTAATAATATGAAATATGCATGTACTCGTGTTTCTATTCACAATACTACACACAAAGCACTTTAGTAACGCATCAAGAGTGAAGAATCGAAACGGCTTGTATCCCGTTTTGACTACGATTAAAATGAGCTCTATCAAAAAACAAGCTGATGGTCAGTGGGGTAAGGATTTAGATAAGCGTAAATTTTAATTCAGGGTTTTCAAAAGTGTCAAATGTTCTATATGTAAGTGCTTGAAAAAGACGAAAAAGATGCTATTTTCTTGTTTTGAAAAGCAAAGCGCATAATTATTTTATTTGCATTTTTGAATTTACATTAAAAGTAACAAAATTTTCTGTATGTGTATTATTTAAAAAAGTGCAAACTGTTATATTTGCATGTTTGTAAAACAAATACACAGTGTAATTAATACTACTGGTACGTTTTTAAAAAATTCAAAACCTTCTATTTACATGTTTTTGAAAAGTGCAAAACCATTTATTTACATATTTTTGAAAATTGCAAAACCTTCTATTTACTTGTTTTTTAAATAGTGAAAAATGTTCTAACTCCATGTTTTTGGAAAGTGCACAACCTTCTATTTACTTGTTTTTGAAAAGATGCATAATGTTCTAATTCCATGTTTTTAAAAAGTGTAAAATGTTCTATTTACAGTTTACACGTGTTTGAAAAGTGTAATTTTGTATTTCTCTATTTATATAATAATAATAATAATAATAATAATAATAATAATAATAAAAATAATAATATTATTGATAATAATAATAATAATAATAAAAATAATAATAATAATAATAATAATAATAACAATAATAATAATAATAATAATAATAATAATAATAATAATAATAATAATAATAATAACAAAAATAATAATAATAATAATAATAATAATAATAATGATAATAATAATAATAATAAAAATAATAATAATAATAACAAAAATAATAATAATAATAATAATGATAATAATAATAATAATAATAATAATAAAAATAATAATAATAATAATAATAACAATATTAATAATAATAATAATAATAATAATAAAAATAATAATTATAATAATAATAACAATAATAATAATAATAATAATAATAATAATCATAATAATAATAATAATAATAACAATAATAATAATAATAATAATTATAATAATTATAATAATAATAATAATAATAAAAACAATAATAATAATAATAATAATAACAATAATAATAATAATAATAATAATAATAATAATTATATTAATAATAACAATAATAATAACAATAATAATAATAATAATAATAATAATACAGTCCACTCTCTACATAGCGTACCTCCTCATAGCGTATACCTCCACATAGCGTACTTTACACGCATCCCTGGCTAAATCCCTATGATTTTAATGCAATAATACCTCTATATAGTGTACCTCCACATAGCGTATACCTCCACATAGCGTACTAATTTTGCTGGCCCAAAACACTCATCATGTGTAAATTTTGTCGCTACGTAGCGTACTTTCAGAAATTTAAAAAATATTAGCGCTCAGTTAAAAAAGTTACTATTTTTTTTCTTGATCTAACGGATTGGGCAAACTTATTCAATCAAAATTACTAAACATATTCTTTGATTGATTTGTGTAGAACCAATAATTGCTTTAAACAGTAATTATGATTTTTACTGTTATCATCTATAATACTATTTTTTTTTTAATCTGTACTTTCTACATAGCGAACTCTCCTCATAACGTACTAATATTGCTGGTCCGCTGAAGTACGCTATGTAGAGAGTGGACTGTAATAACAATAATAATAATAATAATAATAATAATAGTAATAATAATAATATTAATAATAATAATAATAATAATTTATTGCTAGGAAACCATTTATAAAACAAATATATGGATTTTACACAAAACAAGGTTATTAGTAAATAGTAGTGTTCGAAAGATAGCAGACAAGACTTAATATTATTTAAAACTGGCTTGAATTAACTAGAGGGAAGTTTTTCCACTCAGTTTCGTAACAAACATAACATTTTACTACTTTTTCGATTTACATTCATTAATTTAGCTATATCTGGTGGTTTTAAATTATTCAGTTGGGTGATTATGGTTGGTACAACTGATTTTTGGTATCTCTCAGTTTTGCATAATACAAACCTGAATTGGTTTGCGGACCTAGTGCTAACATATGTTTTTTTTAGACATTTAGGATGTGCCTTAATCTATTTGATAATAATAGTGACTTGCCTAGTTTTAGATTTAACAGTTTAATTCTATCTATTATTGATATCATTTTGGCATTTCTTAGGGTATTATTTTAATTTATTGAGTTGTTTTTCTGTTTGGTTATAATTGCTAGACAGCGTTTTTCTATTTTGCTTATTATTTTATTAACAGATTTCCTTAAGTTAACTCCCCATACTGCTATTGCGCATTCGATTTGTGATCTAACATATGTTTTGTAGACGTTTAATAGTTATAATAATAATAATACATAATTTAATAATAATATGTTATAAAGGAAAAACGCAAAATGTTTTATTTGCTTTTAGAATCTAAATATTTTTTGTTCTATTTAGTTAAAGTTGTAGTATAAACATGCAATTTTGGGTCCTTACTATAGAAATAAGCAATTTATTTGTGCGTTCTAAATTAAAAAATGTAAATGGAATTTAACTACATACGTAAACATAGTAAACAAACAAAATGACAGGTGCATGCAGATAAATAGGTAGAAGCTATTTATTTAGAAGTTACCTAGCTACGAAGCATAGAGCACCTAGCGACCACCTAATGGTCAATTATTCGCATAAAAACTTTGTACCAAATTACTCCCATCAACTTTCAGAAATCATATCTTTAAGTACTAATAACTAAACATTCTTTTGCTCTGCATCTTCAAGCTATAAGTGACAGATAGTTATAGTTGCTTGTAATGAAGGCAAATATAAGGTAAACCATTACAATTTTTTCATGTCAGTTTGAATTTAAAACTATGTTTGCAAAAAGAAGAATAAAAGCCACCAAAGCTAGTTTTGCCGGTCCATCCTAACTACTTCAAGGCACCTTGGCATCACTTGCCGCTCAATCTTTGCCGTTACACGATTGTTCGGACTATAATAAAAAAGAAAGTTTAGAGACTTCTGAGCTTCTGTTTATTACCCTTACTGGTATTGCATTATTTTTACAACTCACGAACTATTTCTGTAACACAATCGTACGACAAATATTCTGCGTAAACCCAAAATCATCACTTTTTACTCATTTTAGAATACAGCAGCATAAATTCAGTTCTCCGTATACAATTTTAGGCTAAATGTGTTAGTCGGTGATGGCTCTGAAGCCAAACATAATTCTTGTATTAGCGTAGCAGCCGATTAAACCTGTATTTAAATCATTTGCTTGTAACTGCTTTTGCTAAAAAATTCATAAATTTTGCGCGCACCTTTTTTATAGTTGAAAAAGGTTTTCATAGGAATAAAAAGTGGAAAACAAACACCAAATCGACGTTTACATCATTTTTTCACCTAGAATAAAGCCAAGATCAGTAAAGTTAGACTACAACTAAATTTGAGAATAAAAATAGGCCATGCCTACCAATAACAGTTTTTTTAACTGATGATAAAAAAACTCACATACGAAATTCTGGTTATTATTTTTTACATTAAAGAATTTAATTAGCATACGAAATCGTGTTTCTTTGTCATCGAAAAGAAAAGAAATCACATAGTGTTTAACATTACCATACACCGTGCTTAATATGGAAATATTATGTGCTACTTATGCACGCGTTTGGTGCAAACCGCACAAAGTAATTTAAAAAAAACTTAAAAGCAATAAAACACGTTTTAGGAAAATTTTAAAATTTTATTTTTAATCTTCAACTCAGAACTGATTTCACAACATGATTACCTAAACAGTGTTGAAACAAATAAAGGTAAATAAAACAGACCAATCTACTATTTTGCTCCTGATATGAGTAAATTGAAGAACTGGGCTGTACTGATTTGGGAAGTGCGTTTATTAGTAGGGTGGGTATAAGAACCTAGAAGGGACAACAGAGATGAAGAAAAGGATGTAGGCAATAGTATAAAAAGAGATTTGTAACTTGTAATGCTGATGGGACTGTGAAAAATGATAAGAAAGCAATAGGAAATAAAGCGTTTCACATTGTTTATATGATCAGGGTCTAAGTAAGAGGAAAAAGACGAAAAGTAATAATAATAATAAGAATAATAATGATAATAATACTTATGATCTAAACAAAGCGATTTTAAGGAATCGCACAGTATTTGTTTTAAAATTATGTAAACATATACTTTAAACGCAGGATGATAGAAGAATATATACTATGTACACAATTATTTCATTAATAACGTTATCCAAGAGTTATCATTTCAATAATTTTCGTATTACCTTCAGCGACTTTGTTAAATCAGAAATTTAAGTAGAAAAACTTAAAGTAGAGTTAGGTGATTTCGTGGTTTCAGCGTTGCCACAATAGGGTTCTCTTTAATAAAAACAATTATTCCCTGTAAGCTCAGCATCTAATTTGGGTCCCTAGTCGACATTCAGATTTTAACAGAAAATAACTTGCCATTTACATATATGTGTTTTGTTATGGGTCCATTCAACATTTAATTGTCGAGCATAAATTAGTCCAATTGAAGTAAAAAAAAATAAAAACCTGGCTGCTCGCTTTTGTGGTTGTCTAATAAAAGTTTTAAGAAAATCGAGTTGACAGTTTGACCTGTGGTGTACGGCCAACAGACGGACAGACAGACAGACGGACCGACAGACATAACTATTTTATTAGATGCTTAAGCTCAGCATCTAAAAATCCAGTGCTTTGCGCCGAATTTGTTCACTGTGGGGCGGCTTAAAGTAGATGCTGAGCTTACAACAAATTGTTTTAATCATTGAAAAACTTTGTTGATGTGGGAATCATAGTATAAAATCCTTGCAGTTAGCGTCCGTAAAATCAGGCTAAGTTACAAGTTAAACTAGTAAAAATGGACGAGGTTTGAGTGTTGCTGGTGCAAGTGCGTTTTAAAACAGCACTGGTTTTATTTTGTACGCCGGTACGAGTGCGCTTAGTGCAAACTTTGCTGGTACCAAAAGGCATGGTACAAGGGACTCGAATGATCTTGTTGATAATTGCAGCAGTACGAGAGTCGCTGGTACTGGGTAAAGTTAGCTGGATACGCCTAGTGGCTGTGCGTGTGGGCTTAGTAAGAAACGCACCTGTACAAGTATGTCAGAAATAAAACTTGATGCATCTGGTGGACCAGGTACGAGTTGTACGGCTAGGTTTGTAAAAATTCTCTTATGTCTGGCCAATTTTGCTAGATTGACAAACCAAAAATTCAACAGTCAAAGCCTACGATGATCAGAGACATTACTTGTAAACAAAAAAAAGTTCTTCACAAGTCCAGGAACGACTAACAATATTTTGCCTTCAATATAATCATGATATTATACTAAATAACCAGCAAGAGGACATTTAAATTGCTAAGACTTGCAGCGACAAGGTTTGAATACCCAAAACGACTAGCTTACGTTATTATTCTTAACAGGTTCTTGAATTAAAACAGAATAGAAACACGCTACAGGATAGCAGAAGGGTTTTAGAATTGTCCAGAATACCCTATAATGTGAGCGTGCCTTATTGTTGTATGTGATATACTAAAAAAATAAATATCCATTACCTTAGTACTGGTACGTTTTGGTATCTTGTTGATCCTACTTAATCTTGTTCAAAAGCTCAATTTTAATTTGTATTTGTTAGATGAATGTTCTTATAAACATTTACAGCCTGTACTTGTTTTGTTTACTAATTGTGTCATTGTGATATAATATTAATTATTGTTTATCAATATGCTTGCAAAATTATATTGTGGTAACAGAATTATTTCACTCAATATTTTTTCAATGCCTTATTGTTGTTTACAGTGTATATGTAATCAAGTCATTGCTACTTTATTTGTTCCAACTAACCTAAAAATAAATTTGTGATAAAACTATAAAACAAAGTCTACAAAAGATGCGAAACTTACTGCATTAAAACTATACTACTATGATCTAACAGCGTATGATTTAGCACCGCTATAATGGTAATTCAGTTCCTGATTTTGCCTGCCCACGCTAACGTTATTTGAGACCAAATGCGATTCTTAAAACCATAAGTTTTAGAAAGGAAGAATAAAAGCCACTACAGCTAGTTTTGCCGTTCCATCCTAACCACGCCAAGGCACCTTGGCATTACTTGCCGCTCAATCATTCACGTTACAAAGTTGTTCAGACTTAAATAAAAAAGAAAGTTTAGAGACTTCTGAGCTTCTGTTTATAACCTTTACTGGTATTGCATTGTTTATACAACTCATGAACTCTTTTTTCAACACAATTGTACAACAAATATTCTGCGTAAACCTTTAGTTATCACTTTCTTCTCATTTAAGAATGCAGCAGCATAAATTAAGTTCTCCGTATACAATTCAATGCTACATTTGTTAGTCAGTTAGGGCTCTGAAGCCAAATTTAATTCTTGTCTTAGCGTAGCAGCCGTTTAAAGCTTTATTTAAATCATTTTCTTGTAATTGTTTTTGCTAAAGAATTTATAAATTCTAGACGCACCTTTTCTATAGTTCAAAAAGGTTCTGATACGAATAAAAAGTAGAAAACAAACACCAAATCGACGACATTAATTTTGACACCTAGTATAGAGCCAAGATCAGTAAAGTTAGCCTACAACTAAATTTGAGAATAAAGGTAAGCCATGCCTACCAATAAGGGCAGACCTAAACTATGGTCTGATCTTATCTGATATGATCTGATCTAATTTTTGGAATATGACCCAAAACGAGAATATTAGATCACGCAGAGCATTTTGACAGCATTTTCCCTACTTTACAAAAGAAAATGATCTGATATATTACTTAGCTATTGCATACACATAGCTACGTGATCTGATGACCTGGCGTATGCCTCTTCATTGCATGTACATAGTCAAATGATCTGATAATCTGACGCATCCCCTGCATTGCATGTGCATACTCAAATGATCTAATTATCTAATATATGCTAATGCATGGACCGCGGCGGCTTAAATAATAATGAAGAATTTGGTTGAAGTTGAGGCTGGACTACACATACTTTAAAGTTTAAAATAGTCCAAGGCAGACCCAAGGTGAGAAACAATACCGCTTTAATTTAAACTGCCTATACAAAAACCAAAACGGAATTCCTCATTTAATTATTTCCTTCGGTCTATAGTTCTCCATCTGCACTTTCAGATTGAGCCTACTAGTTAGTGAATATAATTTATGTGTTTTGCGTTTACGTTTAATAACATTAAATGTAGCATGCTGAGACTGAAACTGTCAACATAATTCGACTCGACCCGGACCCAACTACAGAGACTGAAGAAAAATAGGAATCAAAATCAGTGCTGCAAATTTAATAAAGTGTAAATTTTGCATCAAAATTCTAGAGTCTGAAGCCAAGGTTAAAGTTAACGTTATGAATTGTTGGCTTCAAAATAAACGAAGACATCGCTACTGTTTACCGTGTAACAAAACTTTAAGCACTCCTCTGATGCTTATCTATTAACACTATATGTGGAATTTAGGTCTAAGCGCATCCTTTTTAAGTGCAAATGAAATTGATAATTAATTAAAGTTTTTCTTATTTTTTGCACACAGCAACTATAAAGGAGACTGGGTGGGGGTGGCAACTGAAAGCTGCAATGGACAATCGAGTGATTCCGGAGCTATTTTAAGGTAAATTTAGTTTTATAAAAAAATGTGAATTTCTTAGATTCTATTAAATTGTCGATCTTATATTTTTTCTGAATTTTATCTATATACTAGTAACGCGGCCTGTCCTGTGGACGGAATGTCACAGTAAATTATAACTTTATAAATAAAATTGACTTTACTTGGTCGCCTGACAAAATCTAGGTTAGATGTTTTTAACTAATTTTTTATCCGTATTGAATTTGTAGCCAAATTTCGGAGGTAAGTAAGTTGTTAATGGCCGTAGTCGTCGTATTTAAGATTTCAATACTAAGGAAAAGTATCCTACTATGTTGCTCTGACAGACTGTGAACATTTAATAATTGAAATCACTGGAATAATATGCCGTATCATTATGTAAACATTTAATGAAGTCAAATTTAATTAGTTGATTTTAGCTATTTTATTTACATTCAGCTTCAGATTTTTTTCTTTAATATTGAAAAGCTTAATTCGAGTTTTGGATTTCATTAATAGGAAATAGTTTTATTCAAAACATAATTTATAAACATTAATATTCAGTCATGTCAAAAACATTACTACATTTAATTTTAACAATACAAAATGTTTATATTCAGTTGCGGGATTTTAATTTCTTAATACGAAACATTTTGAATTCTTTGATACAAAACATTTTGTTTACTTTTATATTGAAAATTTTGATTCATGTTTTGGATTTCATTAATAAGAATTAATAATATTTAGAATACAACTTTAATTTATATTTTAACAAAACATTTATATTTAGTCCTGGCTAAGACATTTTTATATCCTGCTTTATTTAAAAGCTAAACCAATGGTTTTTACTTTAGACTTAGGGTCATTTTAAAAGTAAGATTTTAAAACCTAGTTCATATAATGAAAGTAGATATTTGGTTTTGGATTTCATTTATTAAAAATATTTAGATTTACTTTCGAATTTATATTTCAATTATGGAAAATTTTCAGAAAAGAATTTTTATTTGAATTTTATAGGTTTTAAGATTCCTATTTAATTTCAAATGTAGTTGTGGATTTTGATTTTATCATTACAAAATATTTTGATTGGTGCTTTGGATTTCATCAGAAGGATTTTTTCATAGTTAGATTCTCACTATGATTTAAATAATAAAAAACATTTATATTCAGTTATGGGTTTCAATTTTCCTTATAGGACGTTTTCAAATTGAGTCATGATTAGATTCCGGTTTTGATAAGTTGGAAAGATACAAAAACAAATCAGATTTAAATGAGCAAGGGTATGTTTTCTAACGGTCGGCGACCGTCACTAAGCTGTGATCCGAGAGTTTTTTATTGAAAATGACGACGTACGACTGAGTCGGAAATTTTTCCCGTCAATAATCTAGCTATTGCAACAAAAGCATTAAGTCAGCTACTAATCACATATCGGCGGTGAAGAGTGATTCTGTTGTAAGTCCATTTGTTCAATTGGAAGATGCTGTCCAGGTCGCTTCCACGTTGTCCAGTGCATTATTAGGTCTTAGGTGGGGGTGATATGTTACTGACTGTATTGTACTCATGACATGACGTACACTTAGGGGTCGTTCACAAAAGACGTAGTAAAAATTCCATTTCCAGAACATTTTGTACTTTTCAAAAACACTTTTTTAAAAGCGTAAAATGTTCTATTTACATGTTTCTCAAAAGTGTAAAATGTTCTATTAACAGGTTTCTCGAAAGTGTGAAATATTCTATTAACATGTTTTTCAAACGTGTAAAATGTTCTATTTACATATTTTTCAAAAGTGTAAAATGTTCTACTTACATGTTTTTCAAAAGTGTAAAATGTTCTATTGACATGTTTTTCAAAAGTTTAAAATGTTCTATTTAAATGTGCTTGAAAAGCGCAAAATGTTCTGATTCGGTTCTGTTCTGAAATTTTTATTACTTATTTTATGGACGACCCCTCAGTGTACATCATAATAATTACAATATAGCCAGTAATATACCACACACACCTAAGGCATAGGACAACCCGGAAGCGACTTTGACAGTAGCTAGCAATGGAATGGACTTGCGACAGAATGATTTTAGCCGTGCACTGGACTTACGCCAGAATGATTCTTCACCGACAATATGTGGCTTTTATGAGATAAAAGTGTCCAGATACCCCATTTCTGCACAACAGTAAAAAATAACTTTGGTAACCTACTTTTAGGAAAATTTTGAGCTTAGCTTCAACCTGAAAGCACTAATAGATGTTGTCACGCTTTTTAAATGAATTTACATATGAAAGTTATAATTATTTCAAAGAGGTTACCTTCTATCCGCAGAGCAGGCCGCTTTACCTATATATTTTACTTATAAACTTTTATATAAAATGCAAGCAAATGAAGAACAGGGCAGGACAAAACCTTCAACCAATAAATGTTACAGCAGGAAAAATCAAAGATATGTAGTCTATATTAGATTCTTAAAATCTACAGTTTTAACAAAATCCCCTTAGCACAATACTGTAACGCGTGAGATCTAGAATTTAATTGCCTACTGAATAGTATGCATTTTGTTGTTTTATAAAATAATGCCAATTTAGGCTTGCAAGTTATAAAAACAATTGTAATATGGTTTTCAAGGATTTAAATTACAGTTGACTGTAACAGCATTGTTTTAAAGCTATTTAGCAGTATCTGCGCGTTACTATGCATTAAACTATTATCAGGGTGCTCCTACAGAGGACACCGGACAGGGGACAGCGGACAGCGGAGATCGGATTATTATTATGGGGATTCTTAAAAAATTAAAGAACTTCTCTTAACATCAAATTATTTGGAGCCAAAAAACTACAAAATAATGGGGAATCACAAAGCACTGTTCTATTCCTACGATTACACGCCCTACATTATTACGAAACTTATTCCACTACATCTAGCCGTTCAGTCAGATTATATTGGATCCGGACGATAACGTCATTATTTATCCGGAATATTTCAAGTTTCCAAATGAGGTCATGTGCTGCATTGCTTGTTTAGATTACCGAAAAGTTTAAATTCGGCGTAATGTACGTCACACGTCATTAAATACTAAACATCCAGTCGTTTTTTAGTTTTTGTTGGATTTTAGTTAACAGATTAAATTAATTTTGATTTTAAATATCGTCTGTGAAGAACCAAAACGACCCATATCCAATTTACGCTAGAATTAAAATGAGGTACTTAATAAAAAAAAAACAATAAATTAATTTGATGCTTAAAATGTTAACGATGAGTTTAAAAAAAATGCAATATGTTGCATTTACACGTTTTTGTAAAGTGTTAAATGTTTTTATTATGCTACACGTTTTTCAAAAGTGTAAAATGTTCCATTTACATGCCTTAAGGATTATACGATATTCATATTATATTGTATGTACTTATATAGTACATTTTGTATTTATTAAAAATGGAAATGGATGATTTTGATTCTTCACAGGAGATATGTTTTTGCCTCTTAAATATTTACTAAAAACAACATTGAACAAATACTACATCATAATTAATTTTTGTATTTAATCTAATTCATTATTTATAGCAAATAGCAAGTGGTGTACTACATGAGAGCTCCGAATGGTTGTTACATGGGTAAAATCGAGCGAAATCGTCCCTGTGCCAAATGTCACTGTATCACCTACAGCTTTAACATTTACAATCAAAAGGATGAATTAATTCCTTTTGTAAGCTGGAAAAGTGCTCGAAAATTTTGCATTAAATCCGTGAGTGGGAAAAAATCAAGGATTAGAGTTATCCGTCGGAGACTTGTACCAGACTCGAACGCTCAACTATTTCCAATTTTCCAAATTACAATGATTACAAAATACTACTCGACAGTCATGATCACAATTTAGTTGAGATGAAATTCTTAATTATTGAAGTAACTTTTTTCATTGTAAGCTTTGCTTTTGGTTGGGAACTTCAGTGGAAACTGGAAACGCGATATAACGGACTTGACGGTCAAGTCAAATCAGTACCAAGTTGCCAAAGCACGTTACATAGGGAAAAAGGTTTAGACCACAAAAATAAAATATGTTGCTATATATAATTAATGATGTCGTCCGTGAAGAAGAACCAAATTGAACCATTTGCAATTTCTTTGAGAATTAAAATGTCAACAAAATACACAGTAAATAGATACATGCTAACGATGCTAATTACGAGTTTCTTTAAAATGGGCAAATTGTTCGATTTACATGTTTTTAAAAAGGTAACGGTGTCCTATTTACATGTTTTGAAAAAGTGCAAAATATTCGAATTACTTGTTTTTTGAAAAGTGCAAATTATTCTTTTTACTACATGCTTTTTAAAAAAGAGAAAAATACTCTATTTACATGTTTTCGAAAAGTTTCAAAATATTCTAATTACTTGTTTTTTGAAAAATGCGCTAGGTTCTATTTACATGCTTTTCATGAACATGTTATATAATTTTTTTATGTAGATAGTACATTTTGTTTGAAACACAAAATGAGTATGGGTCATTTTGGTTCTTTACTTACGATATTTTGTATCCTAAATAACTCACAATTAAGACAATTAAGCAAGTACGCATATAGCATGGCTATGTAATAGAAATGCTTAAAATACCAAAAATCTTATATGCTGATCAAAGTACGTTATACGCGATTGCACTGAACCTTAGCAGTACAAATAATGTTTACCATTTTACAATACTATAAAAATATATGTCAAATTACATTTTAAATTACAACCATATGATTCTTATTCTACAGATATTTTAATTTGCTACATTTTTATTCATTATTATTTATGCATAGGACTTTTCACTTGACAAACACTACTGTCCATTTATCCGCTTTGGCTTAAAAATAATTCCAACATTTAACGCTCGATGTCAATATAGCCAATAATAAAATAAACCAGTCATTTAGGTTTAGCATGGGAGATTTTTCAAATTTGAAATTTAAAGAGTGTACATAAATTAATCAGGGGGTCTGAGCATAGTTGTATGTAGTAATAAAGTTAGGCTACGTGTACACAAAAATTGAGTATCAGTACATTCCTTGTTCGCGAGATATGAGCGTCCTATGGTTTAGCATGGGAGATTTTTCAAATTTGAAATTTGAGAAGTGTACATGAATTAATCAGGGGCTCTGAGCATCGTTGTATGTAGTACTAGTGTTAGGCTACGTGTACACAAAATTTGGGTATTAGTACATTCCTTGTTCGCGAGATATAAGCGTCCTATGGTTTAGCATGGGAGATTTTTCAAATTTGAAATTTGAGAAGTGTACATGAATTAATCGGGGGCTCTGAGCATAGTAGTATGTAGTACTAGTAATCAGCTACGTGTACAAAACATTTGGGTATCAGTACATTCCTTGTTCGCGAGATATGAGCGTCCTATGGTTTAGCATGGGAGATTTTTCAAATTTGAAATTTGAGAAGTGTACATGAATTAATCGGGGGCTCTGAGCATAGTTGTATGTAGTACTAGTAATAAGCTACGTGCACAAAACGTTTGGGTATCAGTACGTTCCTTGTTCTCGAGATATGAGCGTCCTATGGTTTAGCATGGGAGATTTTTCAAATTTGAAATTTAAGGAGTGTACATAAATTATTTGGGGCGTCTGAGCATAGTTGTATGTTGTACTAGTGTTAGGCTACGTCTACCAAAATTTTGGGTATTAGTACATTCCTTGTTCTCAAGATATAAGCGTCCTATGGTTTAGCATGGGAGATTTTTTAAATTTGAAATTTGAGAAGTGTACATGAATTAATCTGGGGCCCTGAGCATATTTGTATGTAGTACTAGTGTTAAGCTACGTGTACACAAAAATTGAGTATCAGTACATTCCTTGTTCGCGAGATATGAGCGTCCTATGGTTTAGCATGGGAGATTTTTCAAATTTGAAATTTGAGAAGTGTACATGAATTAATCAGGGGCTCTGAGCATCGTTGTATGTAGTACTAGTGTTAAGCTACGTGTACACAAAATTTGGGTTTTAGTACATTCCTTGTTCGCGAGATATAAGCGTCCTATGGTTTAGCATGGGAGATTTTTCAAATTTGAAATTTGAGAAGTGTACATGAATTAATCGGGGGCTCTGAGCATAGTAGTATGTAGTACTAGTAATCAGCTACGTGTACAAAACATTTGGGTATCAGTACATTCCTTGTTCGCGAGATATGAGCGTCCTATGGTTTAGCATGGGAGATTTTTCAAATTTGAAATTTGAGAAGTGTTCATGAATTAATCGGGGGCTCTGAGCATAGTTGTATGTAGTACTAGTAATAAGCTACGTGTACAAAACGTTTGGGTATCAGTACGTTCCTTGTTCTCGAGAAATAAGCGTCCTATGGTTTAGCATGGGAGATTTTTCAAATTTGAAATTTAAGGAGTGTACATAAATTATTTGGGGCGTCTGAGCATAGTTGTATGTAGTACTAGTGTTAAGCTACGTGTACACAACTTTTGTGTATCAGTACATTCCTTGTTCTCAAGATATGAGCGTCCTATGGTTTAGCATGGGAGATTTTTCAAATTTGAAATTTGAGGGGTGTAAATAAATTATTTGGGGCGTCTGAGCATAGTTTTATGTAGTACTAGTGTTAGGCTACGTGTACCGAAATTTTGGGTATTAGTACATTCCTTGTTCTCAAGATATGAGCGTCCTATGGTTTAGCATGGGAGATTTTTTAAATTTGAAACTTGAGGAGTGCACATGAAATAATTGGGGTTCTGAGCATAGTTGTACGTAGTTCTAGTGTTAGGCTACGTGTACATAAATTTTAGGTATCAGTGCATGCCTTGTTCTTAAGATATGAGCGTCCTATGGTTTAGCATGGGAGATTTTTCAAATTTAAAATTTGAGGAGTGTACATCAATTAATCATGGGCTCTGAGCACAGTTGTATGTAGTACTAGTGTTAGGCTAAGTGTACACAAAATTAGGGTATCAGTACATTTTTTGTTTTCGAGATATGAGCGTCCTATGGTTTAGCATGGGAGATTTTTCAAATGTAAAATTTGAGGAGTGTACATGAATTCATCGGGGGGTTTGAGCATGGTTGTTTGTACTACTAGTGTTAGACTACGGGTACACAAAATTTGGGTATCAGTGCATGCCTTGTTTTCGAGATATGAGCGTCCTATACCCAAATAACACACAAATGCGATTAATAGTAATTATAAGGTCGGCCCAGCATTCGGTTTTTAGGTAGGTGGATTGCATCTTCTGTCACTCTAGCTTAAGTTGGGGCAATGATGCTCAGTCATCGTTCCCTAACAATTTATCCGCAAAAAAACAAGTGGCCAGATTGTACGCCGACCATTTAAGTCTCGCGCGGTAGACGGTTACCCTAACCTCCAGAATCCGACAATTTTACTACAATGAGTTGTAACAGCCCATCAATTACCCGACTATATCTACAATGCAATTTTGATAGCGGGTCCATAAGTTAAAAATTGAAATGAAATGACACCGACCCTAAACTTCTTTGTTTCTGACTTTGATCAATCAAATGCATTTAAAATTAATTGTGCCACTAAAATACTGGATAGTTTTAATTATTAACCACACGCGATAACGAATTTATTAGACAGTATAATTAGTACACACATTGAGAGAGACAATATGCACTAAACTAGCTAAGCAAAACTTCTGTGTTACTACAGTAACGATTACAAACAACATTTAATAATCATTATATAATAACATATTTGCTGCCTGAAAATTGATATTGTAGTACTCTAATATATTTTTGTATTTGACATTATTCATGTTCACATTAAAATATGCTTAATAAACGAAACACATATAAACTTGCTGCTACTCTCCTGTTCTGGCATAATTATGCATTTATACATAATCTCTGTAGCATTACACTTGAGCTCTTGGGACATTTCCGAACCCAAACAAGTAATAACCAATTTCTTACTGGTACAGGGGTATACATTTAATGATCCTGGATTTAGAAATATGTTGTAGCTTAAGATGGCAGTACTAACATGAACAGTTATTTTATAAACTTTAAAATTTGTTTAGATTTAGGCATAAAACAATTTTCACTGGTTGATGTACTAATTAGAACATCTTAATAAATAAACTTTTTACATTCTCCTACAACGACTTAAGTTTCAGCAAGTAAACTATATTTATCATTGCTAACTCGCTTTCAACACGTAGTTAACTTAAATTGCACGAAAAATCTAACACTTATTGTTTTTGATTTACATCAGCTTCGTAAGGAATAACTAAATTATTGAAAAATTCTGCAGGGTCACTTTGTAACGTCAGCTCTAAACTATAGTCAGGACTTGCAATTTTACATTTTACGGGTATAATAACTGTGGAAGTTAGTTGAATACAAATACGATTTAGAATTTCATTGACGTTAGCTCCTCTTCGTCGTCGAATAGTTCGTATTGAAACTTAGTTTATGTTTTTAGGGGATGCCTGCGTGCTTTTCTTCCACCTTCGTTATACTTAGCTCCCCGCAAATACGCAGCAATAGAGATCACTACCTCCTTTTCTGTTGCTGAATCTGTCTTTGGATTTGATTTGACTGCCTCTACAATAAAGTTTGAACAATATTAGTTAGACAATAATCAATCACGATATGTTAAAGTTAAATCCATAATATGCAGGACATTTCATACTTTATGAAGTAACAGTGTAATAAGTCAAGAAATCTAATTGTAATTAGGTAGCAGTAATAGTTCATATTTACCAAAATCTACAGTATTCAGATTTAAAGTATCAAACGCTCGCTTGCGCAAACCTTGCAACCTTTTTCCAGTCAAGTTGAACTTCAGTGCGAGTTCTTTTAAAAATAATCGATCCATAATTCTATTAGTGGTTTTGCGTGTTGACTCACCTCCGATTGCTTTTAGGTAAGTAACCTGTATGTTAATTAGGTAAACAACGGAATTACAGTCAATAAAAATATTTAAAATGTAAAGTATTTTAAAATAATTACTGTGCCTTATCAGATCGCACTAATACTTCCTATATAATTCAAGCATTATAATAATTTTAAAAAAAAATTATGCTTTATGTATCTATAACATATACGCCTATATTAAATGAACCCGTATGAATAAAGCCATGAACAACCAAATTAAAATTATTACTAAATGTTGTCGATTTTTCAAGTCTAAAATCCATACTTTGAGTTCGTCAAGAGATTCGTCTGTTTTCAAAGGCAAGCCTAAAGTTCGGACGCTCTCTAAAACTGTCGTGTAGTCATCGCTGAGTATTATATTTTGATTTGAGGTTTTTGATGTCAGTGCTGATGCTTGTTAATTTAAGAAGTAGCTCACGCTGGAACCCTCTTCAGGCATTATTAACATTTTAATAATGAGAAATTGCAATATAAAGTCTGTAATTAAATAAATTGAATGGGTTGTCACAAGTTTCCTTTCTGGATGTTTCCTACCCATGACCACAACTTAATAATTAAATAAATGCAAATGCAACGATTTATGAGTGAATCGAGATGACATAGCATATTTAAAATATTTTACATAGGTACTGTTAGTCATTCTACTTAAAAGTGTTTAACTATGAATTATTTTAACTGTTATAACTGTTAAGTTTTTTAATTTATTGTTTTAAATCTTATAATATATATCAAAAGGGCTAAATACTGTAACTCATAATGACAGACAACAATAACAGTATTTACTGAGGGGGCTTTGGCAAACTGGAATAATTCGATCAAGGCTAACAGAAACTAATAAATTTAAATAAAATATATTCGCATGATTCAATTAAGCCTATTATCTTATCACATAGTTTGTTTCTGATGCAGCAATATGTCATATAAAGTGTTAAACAAAACCCAGATCTAGTAGAAACTAGAATTAATTGATATGACAATTTATTACCTTCATCAGTTCGTTCTGCATGCAACGGAATTTCTGGCTCCATGAGTAATTAACTTGTCACAGTTGTCATTCAGTTGGTTTTTGGCACCATACGAGCTTGAGACAGTGGAATCCTCGGGTGACTCTGATGCTATTTTGACGTTAGCATGAACTGATTTATCTGCGATTTGCCTCTGTTTTCCTTTGCCGTAGTCACTCTGGTCACTTTCAATATTTGAAGTATCTGCTGCTTTTGACGAATAAATATTTGCCTCCTTAAATAAATCTTGTTTCACAGTTATGAGAATTTCAATTAAAATTATCATACTTAATTTTTTTACGCTCGTTATTAGGCCTTAACAAGGCTTTAGCTTTAATTAATGAAAATAGATATACTTGCAACGCTTATTTTTGTCCACTACACTACATTTATACCTAACTACTTGCTCATGCGTATTTATGCATCATTTTTGTTACAACTGTTAAGTATTAAATGATAAATGACAGCAGCTAATACAGTACTTACTGTGCATTACATTATTATTCACGTAAATACTATAGTCATAACGTAACTAATTTTTTTACAATACGTAAAAGATTCTAAAACTCTAAAACGACAATTACCTTACCGCAAACTTGCATGAGCTTAATCAGATAGATCTTCCATTCAGCTTTCGGCTGAACCCTTTTCTTATTTAAGTTTGTTGTATTTGACCCATGAAGCCAATAACAACAGTTATTACCAGTTAACCAGTTAATTGGAACGGCATTAACTTTACTTATTCCGTTAAAGTGGACCACTGCAAACTGACTGCTAGACATTTTAGGTTTAAGTTCAACCAGGAACACAATATTATAAGTTACCTTCGACGAAGCTGGAACTCCACTGAACGACAATCACGACAAAAGAGGCGATTCCCTCGTATTTTGTAACTGCCAACAAGATCTTCACTGTATAGCGTACATGTTATAAGTTCGTGTTTACAAGTAGCAGACAGGAAATTGTTAAGCCTGAGTCGACAAAACAACGAATTTGGATGGTCGTGTTAGCAAAAAGTACCCATAGTAGGACCTTTAGGAATAGCCGACAATTTTCCAACTAACAATTTTTCCTCAAGTATTGTTCATGGTCTATGGGCAGTTTAAATTAAAGCGGTATTGTTTCTCACCTTGGGTCTGCCTTGGACTATTTTAAACTTTAAAGTATGTGTAGTCCAGCCTCAACTTCAACCAAATTCTTTATTACCTTAAGCCGCCGCGGTCCATGCATTAGCATATATCAGATAATTAGATCATTTGAGTATGTACATGCAATGCAGGGGATGCGTCAGATCATCAGATCATTTGACTATGTACATGCAATGAAGAGGCATACGCCAGGTCATCAGATCACGTAGCTATGTATATGCAATAGCTGAGTAATATATCATATCATTTTCTTTTGTAAAGTAGGGAAAATGCTGTCAAAATGCTCTGCGTGATCTGATACTCTCGTTTTGGGTCATTTTCGGAAAATCAGATCGGATCATATTAGACCAGATCAGATCATGGTTTAGGTGTGCCCTACAAAATGTTAATGAATGGAACTTTTATAGATGCTGAGCTGCATATCGTGTGTGAAGAACAAAAATGACCCAAATCCAATTTAAGCTACATTAAAAATGATCTTTGTCATAAAAACAAAATGATAAACATGCTTCAAAAGGTAAAATTTGTTTTCATTTCATGTTTTCGAAAAGGTACAAATTTTTCTAATTACATGTTTTTAAAAATATTGAAAAATTTCTAATTGCAATTTTTAAAAAGGTGCAAAAGGTTTTAATTGCATGTTTTTAAAAACCTAGAAAAATTTCTAATCCTATTTTTTAAAAAGGTGCAAAAGGTTTCAATTGCATGTTTTTGAAAAGGTACAAAATGTTGCAACTGCATGTTTGAAAACTGTAAAATGTTGTATTAACATATTTTTAAAAAGTGCAAAATGTTCTATGTTTTTAGAGATAATTAAATATTTTTTTATAGTAATTGTATTGTATTTAGTTAAAAATGAATATGGGTCATTTTGGTTCCTCACAGACAATATGCGCTTTATCAAATCGAAGCGATGAGCTTTGGAATGTTTTGTATGTTTTTTTTAGACTGATCCATTAGAACAGTATTTTACGAAGCAATTTTTAATCGCGAAATGCTAACGATAATTTTTTTTTTAGTTTCACGTAATAATTATAAACATGAAAATTGTTTTTGCTTAACTATAGTTTTGTAACTGTAACAGGTTGTGTACTGGAACATGGGAATTTAGCATTGCCTAATATAGAATTTAGTATTTTGATAACATCTAAATTATCTAATTTTATAAAGTACACTTTTATTGACCTAATTGAAAAAATAATCATTAATAACTATTTTTCATTGTAATTTAGTAATTTATTGATAGTTTACAAAATAAAGCATAATTAACTATAGAATTTAGCTTAAGTGCTTTACAGCAAAATAATTTTCTTTTCCGTTTTAATAATTTGCAAAACTAACGATAAAATTAAATTTGACAACCTAATTAATTACTTTTCTTCTGTCCTTTTCGACAAAGTCACAAGCAGCCGGATGCTCAAGCGTATTCCTTCACTTTACTCGTATTATAGTATTATCTAGTTAATAGATCTTGTGACAGTCATGGCAGGGCCGGATAATGCTGCCAACGCAGGCGGCCCCCACAACCTTCAAAAAATACGTACAAATTAAACACTTTGCAACTTTTAATAATATTTAATATACAGCATTTTTAAATTTTGCAAACATGCAAATAAAAATCTTTGAACACTTTAAAAACACGTAAGTAAATTTTATTAGACATTTCAAAAACATGCAAATAAAAAGTGTTGGCACTTCAAAAACAAGCGAATAAAAAATGTTGGCACTTCAAAAACATGCGAATAAAAAGTGTTGGCATTTCAATTACATGCGAATAAAAAGTGTTGGCACTTCAAAAACATGCGAATAAAAAGTGTTGGCACTTCAAAAACATGCGAATAAAAAGTGTTGGCACTTCAAAAACATGCGAATAAAAAGTTTTTCATTTAAATAATATTCAAATAAAACATTTAAAACTTTTCAAAAACAAACAAAAACATGGAAGTTATTATAAAATTTTCAGACTCACGTAAGAAAAATAATTTAAAGCAGTTTTCTAAACCATGTATGAAATTCAACATTTGGGTTTATCAAAGAAATCCATCATTAAAATCAAAAATTGTGAATTTTAAATGGAAACGAATTGCTGCCTAAGACCAACTCATTTTCGGCCGGCCCTATGGTGACTGGTGACACACAAACAAAAAGTTGTCCACTTAATTCAATCATGTTAGTGTTTGTTTGGTGGGCTCAGCCACACTGACTGAGCACAACAATATTTCAAAATTAATTGGCTTGTTTGCGCAGTCTTCAGTAATACGCGTTTTTTGTTTCGAATATTGACAACAAAATTAATCATTTGATTTTAGATTTAAATTAGTAACAGTAGTACGGAACGATATTACAATACCTTACTGATGTTTGAACTGTCATTGTTTCATTTTTTTTGTGTTTCAGCTTTTTAAAATGACTTCTAGCTCGATTCTGCTCGATAAAACATGACATGTATAACAGACATAGTGTGCTATTTCCGTAAATCCTAATTCTACTACAATATTGTTTAACTGGTGTATTAAGTTTTGAAAAAGCTAATTCTATAATCTCTATTAGAGACAGTACTAGTGACACACAATCCTCAGTTATTTCCAATTTTATTTTGCACACTGTAAAGCAGCATTTTTAAAACTGTAACATACTTTTACTTACGGATAGCAAAATTAGTAGCAGCTCAATCTACAGCACTTACAATGAACAAATCTGGAATGAAAATGAAATTGACTTTCACAACATTCAATTATATCTCGAAAACTCCCACACATTTCTTAAAATATCTAACAACGTGAAAATGCCCGGATGTGTTAACAAATACTTTAAAAAGTTTGGCAACGTTCGAAAACACAGTTCAAATTGTGCGTTAGTGATTGCAAACCTGCAAACTTCAAGTTCAAACAGTCCCGCCTATTTCGAAACCCTCTTTCATTTCCTTACCCCAAAACTATTTGAAATATCAAAAAAAGACGAAGATCATTACATATTCGTTGCCACAAAGAAGCTTGGGGAAGCGCTTTTCTTGTCTTCAGAAATCGGCGCCAAAATCAAATACAAGCTTGTAGTTCAAATTAAAAACACAGGCGGTGACACACTTGGCCGTCAGCAGCTGATTAGAAGCGAATATATAAACTAAGGGCAGTCTGCTTCTATTGCAATAATGGCGCGCCAAAAATAGTAGATTTGAAAACAGCGCCAATTTTCCCAGAATTTCATAAAAATACCAAAAAAAGAACGTTGACTCGCATGGCGGGCCAATGGCTTTAATGCTGAGGAATCTTGAGGGTGCTTTTCTGATGGCTGCTATTCTATGCTTCGTCTCGGTAGTTGTGGAGATCAGAGAAATTGGTCTCCGTTTTTGGAGATACTGAAATACTGAAATGGTCTCTTACACTATGGTTAAATTAATGCCAAATGTGGGGTGTGAGAGGAGTGATAGGGCACCAGAAATTTCAACCTTTGGATGACATCATTTGCGGACGACGATTGTTTTGATCTAATTATATGCAGGCATTATAAAATGCCACACTAACACATTATGACGTTAGTAATGTTTGTAAAGTGGACTTTTATTGCCTAATAAATTGTGTACTGCAGCTGTATGTGGATTTAATAAAATTTTCCATTAGGAAACAACCCATTTAATTGGACAACGTGTTATATATAAAATTAGCTATAACTACTTAACAATAAGTTATATATTGTCTGTAAGGAACCAAAATGACCCATATCCAATTTTAGCTAAAAGCAATATTAGCTATATACAAAAATATTCAAATATGTCTTGAGAGCATTTAAATAATACATTTTGCATTTTTCAAAATATAGAAATACAACATTGTTTACCTTTTCAAAAGCATGGAATAAGAACATTTTGCGCCTTTCCAAAAATATAGAAATACAACATTTTACTCCTTTTCAAAAACATGAAATTAGAACATTTTGCACCTTTTCAAAAATATGGAATTAGAACATTTTGCACCTTTTCAAAAATATAGAATTAGAACATTTTGCACTTTTTCAAAAATATGGAAATACAACATTTTGCACTTTTTTAAAAATATGTAACTAGGACATTTTACGTTTTTCAAAAACTCATTATTAACATTTATGTATGTTTTCCATTTTGTTTTTATGACATAGCTCATTTTTATGCTAGCCTAAATTGGAAATGGGTCATTTTGGTTCTTCACAGACGATATTGTACTTAATTCTTAACTTTAAACAACTTAAACTGTAAAACTTAACTCTGAAAATGATTCTAAACGGCATCTATGAGATTATTTTGCAATGTCACATAAAAAACAAAGAGCTATGTATTTACACTATAGGTCACAAAATAAATGGAATGATAGCTCGTCTCTCTACTGGATAGGCTTTGCCAAAGACCCTCTTATAAAATTGATGATGTTGCCAGCCTCGAATTCCAGTGACTACCGTTGCATAAAGGGCAAAAAGAAGCTGAGGAAATCCACGCGTAAACAAGGCCCAGCCCCACCACTCCATAATTTCCCCAAAATAGTTAGCAGCAGAGACAAATTCGAAAAGGCCGCCCTGAGGAATGGAATACTTCCTCCCATTGTGCAGCACACTCGTCCCGGTGGAACTATTATTCATACTGGATTTTTGACCTTCATCATCTTCTTTCTGAATCCTGAGTTGAGCCAAAATCCTGTCGTGAGTTATATTAATTGCCAGTCCAGTCACTTGTAGTATTATTGCTGTACAGGTAAATCAGGAAAAAAACAGTTGCATATTATTGACCGCATTATATCGTGTGTGAAGAACCAAAATGATCCATATCCAATTTAGGCTAGAATTAAAATGAGCTATGTCATAAAAACAAAATAAGAAACATACGTAAAATGTTAATTAATAAGAGTTTTTGAAAAGTGTAAAATGTTATATTTACATGATTTTGAAAAGGGCAAATTGTTTAATTTACATGTTTTTGAAAAGTGTAAACTATTCTATTTACATGTTTTTGAAAGGTGTAAAATGTTCTATTTTCATGTTTTTGAAAAGTGTTAAATGTTCTAATACCATGTTTTTGAAAACGTGCAAAATGTTCTAATTCCATGTTTTTGAAGAGGTGCAAAATGTTCTAATTTCATGTTTTTGAAAAGGTGCAAAATGTTCTAATTTCATGTTTTTGAAAAGGTGCAAAATGTTCTAATGCCATGTTTTTGAAAAGGTGCAAAATGTTCTAATTCCATGTTTTTTAAAAGTGCAAAATGTTCTATTTAAATGATTTCAATACGTATTCAAATATTTTTTTAGATAGTGGATATTGTTTATAGCTACAAATGGATATGGGCCAATTTGGTTCTTCACATACGATATATTATGTGTTTTCTAAAAGCAGGATCGAGTGACTCACCTATGACACTTACAAGTCCAATGTCTGGCACCCTGTGCATCCTAGTGAGATGAAAGCCGTGAATGGAGCCATGTACAATAATAAAGACGACAGTGCCAAAATGAGATTTATCCAGTGGCCATGGGGTTGAATTAGCATGGTTTTTGATTGGGTAAATTACAGTCCTACACATGAATATTATTTTACTTGAATATAGATGCTTAAGCCTAATAACTTGAGTAAAATATCAGAATGAATAAGTAATTTTCTTATTATATGTAGACAGAGCGTTTTTTAACTAAAAGTAAATATCGTCTGTTAGGAATCAAAATGACCCATATCCAATTTACGCTAGAACAAAAATTATTTATGGCATAAAAACAAAATGCAAAACATGTGTAAAATTTTACTTGACGGTTTTTGAAAATTATTAAATTTTTTTAATGCATGTTTTTTTTTTTAAATTGTAAAATGTTCTATTTGCATGTTTTTTGAAAAGCATAAAATGTTTTATTTACATGTTTTTTGAAAGGAGTAAAATGTTCTATTCACAGGTTTATTGAAATGTGTAAAAAGTTCTATTTACATGTTTTTTTTAAAAAGAGTGAAATGTTTTATTAACAAGTTTTTGAAAAGTGTAAAATGTTCTATTTAAATGTTTTTGAAAATTGTAAAATGTTGGATTTACATATTTTTTAGAAGTGAAAAATATTCTATTTAAATAATGTTTCAATATTTTCATAGATATTGGAAATTGTTTTTAGCTACAAATGGAAATGGGTCATTTTGGTTCTTCATGCTTCTTCATGTTGGAGTTTCACAATACAAATATTGAATTTAATCAACAAATAATTATTGTTCATAGTTAATTACCTGTAAAAATAATGCATGATGAACCAGGACATAGCAAACAAATTTGGAAAATTCGAAATCATGCGACACTGTGTAAAGAGCATTTGAAGGATTGGCGATAAAAATACTGGACTAAATGCCTACAAAATTACATAATAAAAGTAAAAAAATTAAATATGATAGTAAATTATATTCTTGCATATCAAATTGACAAGATTTAATTATGCTTTAAATTATTTCAAATACGAATTAAATCATGCTAATAAATATTGTAACTAAGCTGAACATCATAAAATATATAATTATTTAAATCTTTGTGCTAGGGATTGCCAACAGATGGCGTCATCAAAAATCCCCATTTTTTGACCTCATGATTTCCCTGTTATCAACTTGTGACCTCTTTCAACATAGAATGCCACCAGTACCAGTAGTCAAACACACTACTAATGACGTCATTTGTGGGCAATCCCTTACAGTTTTGTTATCAACTGCTGCGCTCACGTACGTGACAAGCAATCCGAGCACTTATGACTCTCCCATTTGATTTGCTAGCAGGGAAGTACCTTCCATAGGGAAGAGGCGACAATAAAGTGAGGAAGCTGCCAATTACAAATAACGCATACGCAACTTCAAGTATGAGCATCCAGTCTTCCTCCCATTTCAAAGGCAATACTTCCATGTTATCCATTTGTCTTATTGATAAGGTTTTGAAATCAACTTCTTTATTTTTTTTCCAGATATTTAAGTTAAAGAAAATAAAGTTTGGGGTCGTGCAAAAAAAAATGCAAAAATTCTTAATTTCAACAGAGTAGAGAGTGGCTTATCTTTAGTTCGCATATAGCTTAGAATTATTGAGCAAGCGCTTTCTTTGACAATGCAGAAATTGAAACAAACTAAATGAACATGGCAGTAGATTAAATAGTTGTCGTCAGAAATAATATTCCAGAAAATCCTTTCCCAATAAGATGTTGAATGTTTAAGTTGTTCATAAAATTATGTAATAAACTGCGGGTGCATAAGCCAACACAAAGTGAACACTTAAACGGAACAGAGGAACTTTGTTTAAAATTTTTATTGTTCTTCGGTATAGTTAACAAAATGCTCAAGTAGTAATGTCTAAAGCGCATAATCGTTAATAAAAATAAACAATAATGCTATTTTCGTATTTAACAAAATAAGGAAAAAGTTCCGCCTAACTCCTAAGTTATTGTACCGCACCCTTTAAAATCAAATTGTTACTTTTGCATTGTTTTCTGCAAATACCAATATACAATCAGCCTATAGGATACCAATATTATTATAACAATAGTTTAGTGTAGTAATTACCATAGAGTGTATAATTTGCTTATCAAATTGAGCTCACAAATTAAGAGATATACGCCTGAGAAGCCCATTAACCGTCATATCGACGGTGAAGTATCAAATTGGTTAACTTCCACGTTTTGCTAAAAGCAAATCGGATTCCTTCCACTTTTTGTTAAAAGCAAAACGGGTTCCTTCCATTTTTAGCTGTGGACAGCACTTGTACATGCATATCCGCACTGGGAATACGCGTAAGCACGGTTTTATTGGGGTGATACATAAATGACGTCGCAGAAATTAGGGGTCGTCCACAAATGACGTCAAGGCCTGTTGCCAAAATGAAAGGGGTGATCCGTAAATGACGTTATGGATTGTTGCCAAAACTAAAGGGGTGATTGATCCATAAATGACGTCATGGATTGTTGCCAAAACTACAAGGGTGATCCATAAATGACGTCAAAGATTGTTGCAAAAATTTAAGGGTTCGTCCACAAATGACGTCAAGGATTTTTGAAAAAATTAAAGGGTTCGTCCACAAATGACGTCAAGGATTTTTGAAAAATTAAAGGGTTCGTCCACAAATGACGTCAAGGATTTTTGAAAAATTAAAGGGGTGATCCATAAATGACGTCAAGGATTGTTGCAAAAATTAAAGGGTTCGTCCACAAATGACGTCAAGGATTTTTGAAAAAATTAAAGGGTTCGTCCACAAATGACGTCAAGGATTTTTGAAAAATTAAAGGGGTGATCCATAAATGACGTCATGAATTGTTGCCAAAACTAAAGGGGTGATCCATAAATGACGTCTATGGTCGTTCGAACATTAAAGGGGGTTGTCCCTTGAAACCACAAACAATGGGCCAACGTAAGATTTTGGTCGGGAAAGGCGGTTTAGTTTTAGTCAAATAAGGGTAGGCCAGCCGATCACTAATCGCGGCTCAGAACATGAAGCCAACGTCGGTAGTTCGTAGGAACGGTCGGGTGCTTGTTCAAAGGGAAATAAGCTGCTTGCCGACGTTATTCCGCTTTTTTAAGACGTCATCAAACTGGCCTACTTTGGGCCGCCCTCCGTCCGACATCCAGTACCGCTAGTATCGCAAGTCTTGCGCATTTTTCAACGGTATTTGTGATATCATGCCGCTGACATTCAGTCGTGATGTATGAACTCAGTGAAGCAACACCTCGAACTTTGAGCTTGCAAAAATAAATATGTTTGTAGAATATTTAAAAACTGAAGATTTATAATAAACTCGTAAAGTGTATAATACATAAAACAAACTCAGTGAAGTGTATAACTACAGTGTTGGCTCCGCATTGCTTTGGAAATTAAAGTATCTATTTTAAAATTAAGTTGAATAGAAACTCCGGCAAGATGTTCAAACCTAACCTTGTTTACTTGGTAGTTGGAATTTTTTAGATCTACACAACTTCTTGTCCATACCACCTTGAGCGAATTTCTATTTAACCTTATTTGAATGTAGAATAATTTTACATATTTACTTATTTTTATTACCGTCTTGATTGCATGCAAAACTCTTTTTTTCTACCATGCCGCAGTTGTTAAAACTTTAACAAAAATTTTATGAAAAATAGTAGAGGACATAATAATCTTGTTAAACGGCATTCAGAGTATTGCAGTAAGTTCTTACTTGTACTTTATCCATTTAAAGATAGCCACAGTTTTGACAATGGTACAAAAAAGAATTTGCTGGCTCCACATCAACAGTCCATGTCCACGACACATTTTTTATCCAAAAAATAACTAAAGTAGAAATATATCTTTCCCTGATTTGCAATTTTTCTAGAATCCATAGTTATGTAAGATTTTCCGAACGCGAAAGTCTAAGTTGATGTTGCTTCTTTTCATTGCTTTAAGTTTAAAAAAATTCACATGCCGCAGAAATTGATGACTGGTGTTTTTTTATTAAGAACAGTGATATGGCTATTTATTGAAAAAATGTGCAGTTCTCAATGTTTTAAGAATAATATGATGATGGATGAGTGTAATCGTTATAACGAAATCATAAAAAATAATGCATTAAAAAAAGAAGGGGCGGGGTTGGGGAGAGGAATCCCCTGGGCGAGTAAGCTACTCCCTCCAGTGGTTCGCCGTAGTACCGACGGTGTATATTAATCCGTGTAAGCAACGCACCGCCGTCAGTCCGCCGTTCAGCCGACGGTTGTATTGCCTACCGTGGACCGATGAAAATACGCCGGCCATGACTGACGTGGAGCCGCCAGTCGATCCCATCCGCTTTCCGACGAAGGCCCAGCAAACTCTGGTTTCAAGGGGTGCCTAAATGAGGTCCATGGCCGAACATTTTAATGTTTGGAATACCCACATAATTCAATTAAAAACGACCTCTTTAGTTTATGAAACAGTCCTTGACATCATTTATAGACGACCTCATTAATTTTTGCTAGTCTTTGACGTCATTTATCGATCATCCCTTAAATTTTTGCAGCAGTCCTTGGCGTCATTTATCGATCACCCCTTTAATTTTTTCAGCAGTCAGTAGCGTCATTTATGCATCACCCCTTTAATTTTTGCAGCAGTCCTTGGCGTCATTTATGGATCACCCCTTTAGTTTTGGCAACAATCCATGACGTCATTTATGGATCACCCCTTTAGTTCTGGCAACAATCCATGACGTCATTTATGGATCACCCCTTTATTTTTGCAAAAATCCATGACGTCATTTGTTGACGAACCCTTTAATTTTTCAACAATCCTTGACGTCATTTGTGGACGAACCTTTTAATTTTTGCAACAATCCTTGACGTCATTTATGGATTACCCCTGTAGTTTTGGCAACAATCCATAACGTCATTTACGGATCACCCCTTTCATTTTGGCAACAAGCCTTGACGTCATTTGTGGACAACCCCTAATTTCTGCGACGTCATTTATGTATCACCCCAATAAAACCGAACTTACGCGTATTCCCTTTGCGGATATGCATGTGCAAGTGCTGTCCGCAGCTAAAAATGGAAAGAACCCGTTTTGCTTTTAACAAAAAGTGGAAGGAATCCGATTTGCTTTTAGCAAAACGTGGAAGTTAACCAATTTGATACTTCACCGTCGATATGTTGATCGTTGATTTGGAAGGATTTAAAACTAAACGGGTGACAGATCGTGCAAGTAATATCAAGACGATATTGATGATGAATGATATTGTAATACAACGACCTGGGTTGTATTAAAACTCAGAAGTTTACCCTCAATTCCATAATTTTACTTGAATCTACATTTTTGCATGTTATTTTGTTGGACTCATTTTTGATATTCTAATACTAAATCGCCAATGGTGGCGCTAAATTTATTTTCTTTAATTTTTTACATACGGAATGTAAATAAAATTTTCTAATTTGATAAAATACTGCTTTTTCATAGGTCGTCTATTAGAATTTTGCTAAAATAAAGTTTAAACTCAATTATTCATTTTTTTAAAGTCAAAATTCGCTATGAGCTCACTAGTCAGCATCTACATCGGGCCCAAGGCCGTAAAACTTTTAATTTTTATGATTAGCGTGCATCCGCTTAAGCATTAAGATTGATTTATGTAAAATTACATTCTACTAATTGCACGCCATATTAAATCCCTAATAATTAATTAATGTATACTAAAGTATGCATATTGTATGTGAAGAACCAAAATGACCCATATCTATTTTTAGCTTAAAAGACTTTCCAATATCTACAATAATGCTAAAATACGTCTTGTAAGCATTTAAATAGAACATTTTACACTTTTTTAAAACATGTAAATAGAACATTTTACATTTTTCGTACACATGGATATCGAAAATTTCGCACCTTTTCAAAAACATGAAATTAGAACATTTTCAACTTTGAAAAAACATGTGAATCGAAAATTTTGCAGTTTTTTAAAACACATAAATAGAACATTTTACAGTTTTTTCAAATATGTAAATATGACATTTTACGCTTTTCAAAAACTCGTAATTAACATTTGACGAGTGTTTCTCATTTTGTTTTTATGACATAGCTCATTTTTATTGTGGCTTAAATCAGATATGGGTCATTTTGGTTCTTCACAGACGATATGTTCAAACTACCTACCTAGTATTATTTTATTATAATCACTTTCTATAATTCTTATGTAAAACGTAAATGGTTTTTTTCAACCCCGGGTCACCAGTGGTAAGAGAACATTATAGTAAGTATATGGCATAGAAGAATCTCCTATGAATCTCCTATATAACTGTAATAAATATGTATAGGCAATTTAATAGGCGTCTGTCGCAGACACTTTTATTGCTGAGACGTGACCCTTCGTAAGTTGGGATGAAGAAATGAGTAACTAGTTATAACAAAGTCAGCATTCTATGGCATTTATTTGTATTTTATTGCTCACACTCTCTTTTCACGTTTTCACACGTTCTATAAATACATCAATGCTTTATAATGCTGGGCGCTGGGTATTGAATTTTACCATTGACAAACACTTTTGAGTTTTGAGTGAGAGTGAGACCCGTATTACCTAGGGATTTTCCATAAATGATGTCATCACAAAATACCAGATTTTAGGACCCAATGAAGCCGATGTCATCATCTTATTCGTTATTCATAAATATATATTTTTAACATTGCATGTCATCAATACTCGACTAAACCCGCTGACCCTATCAATGGCATCATTTATGGACGATCCCTTTTACATATCAATAATTTACTGCTTTTAGTTATATAACCAGCAAGCTGAATCGGTGAACACGGAGAAAAAAGGAATTTATGATCCTTGCCGTCCATACTTTCAACAGAAACTTGGGTTAGACGAAATTGAGGTAATAGGACTTTACGTTGGTGCTCGCGGTACGATTACTAAATTTTTTATGGATTTTATGAAATCTCAAGCATTGTCCTCTTTTCTTATTGAAGATATTGTTACAACAGTCCTGAAGAAATCCGTGCAGATTTGTCAACATCATTTATACTCTTCAGTTTCTAATATATAATTAGTGAAATTAAATAATTATTACATAACCTACTAGAAAATATTTTTAATATATAAAGCATTTTGGAACGTATACTGAGTCTATTAGGCTACCCTCGATGGAGGTCAGTTGTTAAGTTTGTTCTTTTGAATAAAGTTATCGTTCTCTAGTACGAACTTTAGAAATACAAATCAGTTCGAGAAATTCATTCGACCAAGCAACACACTCTTTACTACAAAGTACAAAGGGCAGAAAATAATAATTCTTTAATTTTTATAAAATTACTAAAATCACACAGAACCGTTTTTGCTCCGCTCACCCACATTCAGTATATTATTGAACTTAAATATTTCTTTCCATTCTTACATTGTCTTATTGCGTTTGTTTGCTGCAATATCAAAATCATTACGGGTTCTCAAAAACTACAGGGAGGTAGGTACTCAATTCAAAATTTAATAACCCATAACCCCATAACGTAGTTATATAACCAAATTAATAATTTGTACACAAGTGTGGTGATCATACGCTATTATGTAGTTCTATTTTGAAATTCAGACATTATGAATCATCCAAGCACCTTGCACGAAGATGAAGAGGAGGTTGATGATTTTAAGGAAAACACTCTCGTTAATGAACCGAAAAGGGTCATTCTGCACTTGGATGTGGACTGCTTTGAAGTACAACTTTGGATGGATAAACTAAGGCCAGATTTAATTGGAAGAGATGTTCCAGTTGTTGTCGTCAATCCTGACGGAATGTAAGAGCCTTACCTGAATTAATTTAATTAATTAACATTCTTATTAAAAATACAGATTAAAAGTACACTTACGTTTAAAAACTGTCACCTCTCTTTCACTTTGCAGTAATTTAATAGCTTATTAGTTTCTTTTTAGAATTCTTTCAGTAAATTACACAGCGAAAAGTTTAGGGGTAAAACGTGGGAAAGGACGTCAAGGACTGGAGGATGCGCGCTCATTAGTTGGATCTGAATTAGTAGAAATAACTCCTGCCGAACGCTTTGGAAAAGTGGATACTTTTCTCCCACTTACTGAAAGTAACGAAATTTTGGATACCTTCATCTGGTGGCTACAAATGTGGCACCGGAGCCGAAATTCGCACAGCTCCATTACAATCGAACGAACTTGTAGAGATGAATTTTACATCGATGTAACTAATCTCGTTGATGAAATATTCAAATCTGACTCGAATAAAACCAGTTGTTGTATTCCATCCCAACAAGAAATCAATGAGCTGAACAAGCCAAAAAATCACACTCATCTCCTTCACCGTAACACACCTACCACGACTATGGAAGGTCGACGCGGGGCAATTATCGGCAAAGAATTCAGCTACAGGATCCAGCAGGCAGTCAGTAACTTGAGCCCGTTCTGGCTTCCGTAAATGATTGTTCACTTAAGCCAAGACTCACGCAAATGAGCTTAGTTGGGCTTATGTGACCTATCCTTGGCAATCCTTGGGGTTAATAAAATTTTGACCCTAGCAAAATCTCTCGTAAGGTATTTTTAAACTCATATTGTAGAGGATGTGCACGGGAAACTTGAAAAGTTGCACGGTGGAAATACGTAATCGAATACGCTCTTTTCATTGGTGAATTAAAAAACACTGAGCAACAAATAGCAACACTGAGCAATTTAATTTAGTGCTGTTAAGCCAGTACTGGCTCATGCGTAAGGTCATACTGGCTTATCATGAGCCCGTACGAGCTCATTTGCGTGAGTCTTGGCTTAAGTGAACAATCATTTACGGAAGCCAGAACGGGCTCAAGTTACTGACTGGCAGGTGTATCCGCTCCAAATAGAATCGTATCATTTGGACGAACTTCGCCTAGTTCACGGGGCCGTCATCGCCAATTCGATCATTCAGTACATCGAAGAGGAAACTAAATACCAAGTTTCTGCAGGAGTAGGCCATTCAAAGTTGGTAGCTAAACTTGCTTGTGGCTTAAACAAACCCAAGGGGATCTGTATCATAACTGACATTGCCCTTCCGCGACTCAGCAAGAAAATACCATTTCAAGATCTTCCGGGTTTTGGCCGTGGAAAAATTGGAGACACTTTACAAAATTTGTTGTCGTCCGCATCGAACAAAAATGTCAAGTATATTGATGACATTCTCCAGGCTTTAAATTATGGGATTGATTTAGCCGAAGTTTTTCAAGAACTTGGTTTTTCGGATTTCGAGTCAAGAGCTTTGGATCTCTATAACAAGTGTCAATTTAAAGATGAAAGTCGGGTCACTTCGAAAGTTCATCCTGACACTATCAGCACTGGTCTTTCTTTTAAAGGTATCGCTCTATTCCAATCTTACTGATAATTATCGACTTAAATTATGATTAATAAAACACATTCATTTTGGCTTCGTTTGTTAAAGGTTGTCAACAAAAGCGTGTGTTTAAAGAGGGTGTTTCCAACATCTCGCAAGATATTGAAGAAAGAATTAACTACTGCAAGGTGTATCTTGGAAGGATTGCTAAGGAATTAGTCGTGAGGGTTGACATGATGAATAATCCCGGCGGCTCACCTCATCCTCCCTATGTCTCTGTCCCAATGCCACTACCAAAGGAAACTAAACAGCTTGTAAGGTATGGGACTATTCGCCGATTTATTTTGGATTACATTCAAATGAAGAATTTAAATTGGAAAAATATTTTGAAAATTCATGTGACTGCCAAAAACATCATGCAAGTGAACCCCAACTGGCGTTACTTTGCTTTTGATAGTGATGAGCCTGGCATCGTGTATTTGTGGCCTACCGATGATGAGAGTGAGAGCGAGAGTGACAGTGACAGTGATGGCTGAGAATTGAGTAGGGTTATTTGTGTGAATATTACTGATTTCTTAGATTTTGTGGATAAATAAATGTCATTATGCATAGTACTGAATACAAGTAAAATAACATCCAATATAATTTGTAAACTAACTTTATTGGAAATAACAAATCACTATTGTATCGGTCTCATAGCATGTGAAAGGATCTAAAACTGAAACGTATAAAGTTTACAGTGTATGGGAATGGTAGTTAAACCTGCGAGTAATTACTTTTATAGGGGCTTCACCCTCTTCCCACCAGCCTAAAGCGCTGATGAAGGGAAATATACATCTAAAGATGTCAACTCTGTCACAGATATGCATTTCGCAATATTCTGTGCAGAGTCCAACTCCTTCGCAATATAAAACACTATAAAAAATAAGCTTACAGATCATATTACACAATAAAAAACATATATGGGAATATAAAATACTTGTAAGAATTTGAAACTTACTGCAAAACCATCTCAATGATAAAGGTAAGTATAGAAAAGTAATAAGTTATGTAATACTAACTAATAGTCCTACTGTATGTACTGCATAGCTACAACACAATTACACACTAAACGTGTACTGTATGTAACAACCTTTACCTATACCATAATAGCAAGTTTACACTTTTAATGAGTATACGCCTATCATGAAATATTTAATTTATTCCTTTTTGAAAAGTGTAAATTGTTCAATTTTCCTAACAGTAAAAAATTAAATAAATTCTATAAGCTTTTTTTCAAAATGCAAAATGTTACATTAACGTATTTTTGAAAACTGTAAGTTGATGTATTAACTTGCTTTTAACAAGTTTAAAATGCTTTAATAAAATTATATTCACATGCGTAAGGGATAATGAAATTTTATTCATTTTGTAAATAGAGTCATTTAAATTTTGTTAAAAACGAATATATGTGACATTTTGATTTTTCATTAAATACAAAATGCAAGTTTACACTGTTAATTATATATGTTATTGTTATAATGGTTTTATTACTATTGCTGTAATAAAAGGCGACGCTGGTTAATCACATACACACATAATGTATTTGTTAAATATATTAAGATACGTAATTCAATAAAATGTGAGTAATGTAATCAGTGGTGGTTTGGATTTCTTTCGATTAGTATCATTGCAGCTAGCTTGTCTCGCCTTTGCGTATGTAAGTTGTAGAATACAAAATTGCGATTTACTGTTAATAAATCAAGAAATACTGAAAAAGGCGCTTAATTTAATTACATATAAACTTAACCTTCTAGGTAAACAATACAGATTATAACTGCAAGTATATTTGCATAGTTATTGATATTACTAGTCTACTAATAATCGCAATAAGTCAGTTTATTAAGCACGTTGTTACTTCACAGTTTACAGTTTACTTAACAGTATAACATTTTATTATAAATGTTTAGAAACTACTATTAATAATCGAATAAGTGACTGGAAAATGTCTGATAAGGAAGGCTCGTCTTCGAGATATTCTTTTCCCTATGAGCCAAATCGGGTGATTCTACATTTAGATGTCGACTGCTTTGAAGTGCAACTTTGGATGAAAACAAAAAGGCCAGATTTAGTTGGACAAGATATTCCTGTTGTTGTCATCAAGCATGATCAAGTGTAAGATGTCCGCATATAAATTGCATTACTTAACTAGATTACTTTTATTCGTGCATTAATTAAATGCTCATAAAAACGCACTGAATTTTATGCCCTAAATTAAACTTTCAGAATTCTGTCTGTGAATTATACAGCTAAGAGCTTGGGGGTGAAGCGGGTAGAAGGACCCACAGCGCTGAAGGATGCGCGCGCACTATGTCGCAGAGCTGGTTTCACACTAGTGGAAATAACTGTTGGAAAACGCTATGGAAAATCTAATGGGTTTTTCCCCATGACAGAGAGCGACCGAATTTTAGATGCCATGAATAATTGGGTTTCAAGTATACAAGACGTGCTCTATTTACCCACTCCAAATCCTATTAAAATAGAGCGGACATCCCGCGATGAATTTTACATTGATGTGACGGGCCTCATTGACGCGAAAATACAATATTAGTAGGTATATATGCCGAATTTGCCTTTAAAAAAAGATGGCGGCCGTGGGGGTGGGGGGGTAGGGTGGGTGGGGAGGGGTGATGTCTTAAGATGTTGGTCTTGAGAGGTTGGCAGGTGTCTTGAGAAGTGGGAAAGGGTCCTTAGAAGATAGGGATGAGATGTTCTGGGGGGCTTGAGATGCTGTGGTAAGATGTTCTTTAGATCTTGAGATGTTGAGTAAGACATTGCTAGGTACCTTGAGAAGTGGGAAAGGGTCTTGAGAAGGTATGTATGTATGTATCTTTAGGGTCTTGAATACCGTTATTGTAACAGCACCAAGTTAGCGCAGGCCATTACTGACCCATTGCTATCCCTATTTAAGACTTAACCTAATAATTAATTAATATGGCCCCTGTCGAAGCGACCTGTAGCAATTGTATATGCTAACACGTCTTTCCTAGGGGCTTCTGTGATTATTTCATGCGAGTCCTTACTGGGACCGAAGAACCAGTTTAAGCTTTGCATGCGATGATATCTATGAATACGACACCTTACCAAATAATGAAGTACCGTTTCGTCTTCCTCACCACACTCTTGGCATAGCGGGGAATTGACAACGCCCATACGGTGGAGGTGCTTTTGTAGCGGGCAATGTCCTGAGTAAATGTACGTCAGTAACTGTATTGCCCGCCTCGATAGTGACACAGGTGAGGTGGAGCCGGTTGAATAATTCGGCTTTACAGAAAGTAGTTTGGCGACCTTGCAGTCCTTCCTTTCTTCCCACCTGCGCAGATGTAGGTTACGCTGCCATAACCGTATTTCGCTGTACTTTACGCTGTTAGATACAGGAAGTATAGGTTCAGGCCCCATTTGAGCTTTCTTTCTCCCCTCCTTTCCCATATGCGCGCCACGGGCTAGTTGATCGGCAAGCTCGTTGCCCTCAAAGCCCATGTGAGCTGGTAGAGTACTCCCCCTCTCTGGACTCTGTCGTCGTGGTATCGTTGAGGATTGCCCACGATGTTGTGTCTAAACCCTCGTTCATAGCCTTCAAGGTCTTCAGGAGAACCTTGAATTCATGTTTGACCGTGGATCTAAATTTGACTCTGAACTTGTGTGACTTAGGCTTAACCGGTGCTTCAGGAGCTAGGTAACACTTGAAGTAGGTGGTTCGATTAGGCCCCACCCACTCCCATGCGTCACCTTCCCGGATTACCCATTCAGCTGTTTTCGTATCATGGCAGTCCACACAGGCCCATCCATGATGAATGAGAGTGCTGTAGATGCGATACACTGTCGGTGGTTCCGCCTGTGCCTCAGCAAATACACGTGTGTCGAGGGTATCTCGGACAAAGCGATGCTCATCTTGAGACAATTTAGTCCATGGATCGTCTCGGATGGTGATGACTACCTGGACCTCGCCTCTAGCCCCCTCAATCAGACCCTTATGCTTTTTGGGTTCTTTACCCCCTGTGGATGGTGTCAGCATTTCTCTAGTGCGTTTGGGAGTTGATGCCCCAGTTACTTCTGCCCCACCCTTTGAACTACCTTGAGCTGACTGAAGTTGCCCTAAGCCGTCAGGTTTGCTTGTGAGTCCGCCACTAATGGCTCCTCTACCTTTTGCCACACCCTGAGCTGCACTGGTTACGCTCCTGCGGAACCCTTGCCCCCTTGGTATTGACCCAAACCCAGTCCCAGCCCCATGACTGATCGCCCTGGGTGCGCCACTGAGCCCTCCTCTTGCTGCATGTGGGCTACCCGCCACGAACTGTGATGTGCCAGGTTCACTACTAAAGTACCCTGAGGTTGTTGTCGATCTGATTGCTCCATGGTTCAGTAGCCTAGTTCCACTCATGCTCGTGGCTGCTTTTGGTTCTATCATCCGATTTGGATTAAAACCCGTAAACCCACGAGCAATCCCACTAGTACCGCCCCTGTAATGTAGCCCGGTCCTTATTGCTGGCCCTCCTCTAATGATCCCGTACCCGCCTCGTTGTGCGGGAGTCGGTAGTCTTGATGGTCTATTATAAGTTCCTTGGAGTTCCATGGTTTTTTGTCCTGTGTGGTCCATGGCTTCAGACCCTGAAATTACACTACCAACACCTTGGTCATTCAATCCACTCATTACCAAATTCCAGAGAACCGGATCTTCGTGAGCCATTGGAATCCATGAGGTGTTGTGTGACTGCCAGTTCATCGGTCCACCATGATTAAATTGCGGTTGCCACATGTGTATGGGAATTGGAGTTAAGTTGGGCTGAGTATGATCGGCACTGGGTTGTGACTTTTCCATGGCAGCCCGTTCTTTTTCCTTCCTGTATTTTTTCCGTTGGGCTCCTGAATATTTTACTCGCTTTTTGACAGTCTTAATTTCAAGCCCATCAACCGGAGTGTCTTCGGAGTTTGTTTCATTATTACCGAGATTTTTTTCCTTTTCTATTTCACTTGCAATTTCTTCTTCCATGGATTTTTGCTGCTCGAGATCGGTCTCACTAAACTGAGAGGCATTACTGTCCTCATTTATCCCGATGCCCGAGTTTAAGCTCATTTCCTCCAGATTTACAGTGATTTCAGTCCCTGTTACTGGTGCAACTAGTGCAGGAATTACGAAATTATTGCAAGTGTTAAATGAAAGTTGGTTTGTACACAGGTTCATATAGCCAGCCATAGGCCCGACCCAACCCTGATTTTCGATTCAAAAGAAATGAGTTATTTCTTACCTGATTCCATTGCTACTTCCACTTAATTTGATCACGGGGGACTAATTAAGGTTGTGAGAGCACTTTTTTAACTTTAATAAGTTTTTTGACCACAAAAATGTGAATTTTGAAAGTTTTAAATTCGAGAGGAACAGAGTGTTCAGTACATTCGAATCTCGCGCTTCGCAAGGATGTCTTGAGAAGGTAGGGTAAGATGTTCTCTGGACCCTGAGATGTTGAACGAATGTCATAAGAAGATAGGGTAAGACTTGGCTCTTGAGACTGGGTACCTTGAGATGCTGGCCTTGAGATGCTCGGGAGCGTCTTGAGATGTATAATATGTAATACGCTATGTAATATGCTATATACTATATAATATAATATGCTATATACTATATAATATAATATGCTATATACTATATAATATAATATGCAATATAATATTCTATATAATATGCTATTTAATTACAGTTCCTTATGCTATGTATGTGTAATAATATGCTATATACCATACAATTATTATGTATAATTAAGTGATCAAAATGATATGCGCATAAGATGCAACTTAAAAGAAACCGCATCAAAATCCGATGAGTACTTTAGGAATAACATGTATTTCCCTTCTTTCCTATGCTTTATAATGGTAGGGGCCAGGGGGTGGGGATATGTCATGTTATGGTAATTAGTGGACGGATTGAGCCCGGACTACTTTTAATGACCTTAAAAAAGTAAGACTTACAAGCCTGTTCAGTCTTAGTCTAAATCCCATTAGTTACTAATGGGACATTTAAAATTTGGAGACTGAGGGAGCATGCATAAATGACGTGTTGAGGGTGGGTGGGGTATATGCATAAAATCGTATTTACGTCACATATAATGTATGTATATGCTAATGTAAGGTGTGTAGGTAGCTTTATTGTGTATTACACATAATATATGCACGTACCCTATGGTGAAAGATGGGATAAGTCGTATTGATTGTATGAGTCATAGATTCAAGTTGGAGCCGGCACTATTGTAAAAAATCGATAGAGAAGGAGACCGAACGATCGATAGTGAAGAAGGCGAGGGGCTTTACATTCTATTGTAATCCTGGAGAGCAGTTGATGTTGCCCGGTCGAGTTCTAAAGTTGAAATGAGAGGGTTAGCATTGCAGTAATAGGGAAATTTTTAGTAGGCAAAGTCCTTTACATTTTATTGTAATCCTGGACAGCAGTTGATGATGCCTGGTCGAGCACCAAAGTTCGAATGAGAGGGTTAGCATTGCAGTAATAGGGAAATTTTTAGTAGGCAAAGTCCTTTTCTATTCTATGACAGATACAAACGAAACTCAAAGTTTGAGAGATACTTACGTAACTCAAAGAGCTGATAAATGAAATCACTGTTTACAAAATTCAAATGTTTTTTATTGTGTCTAATTACAAAAGTACGAATTGTTTTTTATTGTCACTAATTACAAAAATACAAGTTATTTTTTTTATTTTTTTTATAAATGTTTATTTTAAATTACAATACATATTGATATTTTATTTTTATTTTATAAATGTTTATTTTAAATTACAATACATAGTTTTTTTTATTTTTATTTTATATTACAATGAATATTATTGTTTTTAAATGTTTATTTTAAATTTAAATTACAGTTTTTTTTAATTTTATTTTAATTTGTTTATTTTAAATACCAATGCATATTGTTTTATTTTAAAATAGAATACATTTATTTTGTTTTTTTTTAAATTACACTACATTTTGTTTTATTTTTTTTTTATAATAAATTACAATACATATTGTTTTATTTTTAATTAAAATACATTTATTTTGTTTATTTCTTGTTTGTTAATGTTTATTTTGTGTATTTGTTTTTAAATGTTTATTTTGTTTTACAATACTTTAAGTGTAATTGTTTATACATCTTATAAAGTATATTGTAAAAATATGCTACACATTAACACATATAATGTGTGTATATACACTTTACGTATTATCTAATGCTTTATATTCATCTTGTTTGTATTTGCGAATATATTTTTGTACAATCTCTAAAACTTTATAGTTTTGCCAAAACATGCAATGTCCACACATTTTTATTTTTGGCTCGTACTTGTACATGAAAATTCGTTCACCATATAGGGTTATTTTGCGAATATAGTTTAAATCTGGGTTTTTTGTAGTGGCTTTTATATTGCCTGGGTTGTAAACGCATACAAAGCATCCATTGTTTTCCACTAATTTAGTTACCTTACACCGGTTTTCAATATTTGTAAACTTCTTCAATTGAATCCATACATTGTATGGTGTATTCAAGCTATTGGCAATTTTTATTTCTTTTATCTTTTCTTGTTCTTCACAATCTACACAATACCGTTTGTTTTTATGAATTACGGTATGTAAACTTGTTGGCCTAAAGTTTAACCAGCAAAACTGGCACGACTCACACATCAAACTTTGCAGTGTAGTCATATTGTTTTTAACATAAATTACATTTGTTCCATTGCCATAGACAATTGCAACGCTTTATATTCATCTTCTTTGTATTCATAAATATATTCTTGAACATTCTCTCAAACATTCAAGACTCGCCAAAACATGCAATAGTTGCATACTTTAATTTCTGGCATATACTTGTAAATGTACACAGTTTCCCCATACGAAGATATGCTGTGAATATACTCTGCATCGGGATCGCCTCTGACTGAAGAAACATCGCCAGGATCGAATTTACACACAAAACAATCAATTTTTTTAAAACATCGGGTTACTTCACACCAATTGTCAAGATCGTTAAAATCATCAAAGTCAATCCACTCATCGTACGGTGTATTAAAGCTAGCAAGTACTTGTTCATCTTCTTTCTTTTCTTGCTTTACACATCTTGCACAGTATTGTTTGTTTTTATACATGACAGTTTGCAAACTTGACGGCGTATAGTTGATACTTTGCAAATTTGACGGCATATAGTTCAACCAGCAGAACTGGCATGCCTCACACAACAAACTTTCCAGAGTTATTGTACTCATGTTTTTTGCACAACAAACTTTACAATTTGCAATCTTGGGTTAAGAACAACACAAGTTTTTCAATTTCATCATTATTCATTTCAATTTGCGGACCTAACCATCCACCATACTTGACTGTTGTTCTGTCTGAAACCGGGCAATGCAGTACAAGGCTTGAATTCTTTCCGTCGTTATAATATGTAACGTTCAGTTTTTCAATTTTGTCCTCTGGTTTTTGAATGTAAACGTTTTGATCATGTACTCCTTGAATGAACTTTAATATCAGCTTGCCTGTCGCCAATGAAAATTCAACTGTTGTGCAATCAATTTCGTTTCGAATTCGACCAATGTAAATGTAATTGCTTTGCTTGAAATTGTTCCAAGTTTTTCGAGCCAAGAGTCGAGTTCCAATCTAAATTCATTTTAAATGTTTACAATACAACAAATTTACACAAAGTATATAAAAACATTACACTAGCCTACATTTTAATTCAAACTTACAATTGTTGAATTTGGATTCTTGGAAAATGATGTTTTGTTTGTGTTTTCATTCAAAGGAGTATCCTAATTCTTACACAAAATCGGATCGTACGATTCAAGAGTCACTTGCTCCATATTAGATGTTACCAGCTCGGCTTTCAACTCACGACTGAATAAAGTTCGTTACTTGTGCTCTATTTATAGACTTTCAGACTGCAAAGCTCAAAATGTCAGCTGGGTATTGAGGGGAAAGGTTGACATAATACGTTGTAGTTTCCGTATGTGAAACGTTTTCAATTTTATTATATATTCGACAAACTTGCGGGAAAGTAAGCTCCCACTTTTCCCATCTGTTTTCCCACTTTATAATAGGTTTAGAAGTAGGATTGTCCACACTACGTGTTTTTATGACAGCAATGTTTCCGTGAATAGATATGGTAAAGTCCACAGTGTACAGCTCATCCTCCATCCTACACTTCTAGACAGCAACTGAACGTATAAATAAAGAGACACATGTACTAACCCATCATTCATGCTACAATGGCTGACCCTGCTATTCCCCGCTCCTATCTCAATTATCGTTTAGCTGGAAGTTTTTCTGGTTTAAGTGGATATCTAGCAAACAGAAAAAAATGGAAAAATAAAAAACAAGTTGAACAAGAGCTCCAGAAACTACAAGCGTACTCTCTGCATAAAGATATAAGACGAAAGTTTCCTCGCAGGAAAGTATTGTTTAATTTTATTAATCAAAACTATGCCTCTGATCTTAAGGACATTAGTAACATTGCAGAATGGAACAATTGCAACCACTTTGTGCTAATTGTTGTTGACGCATTCAGCAAAAAAGCATATGTACGTATGTTAAAAGATAAGTCGTCAAATTCGATGATTCGAGCGTTTAAGTCTATATTTCGAGAAGCTGGAACAACACCAATGACGTTGTTTACAGATATGGGAAAAGAATACACAAACACAAAGTTTAGAGAGTTTCTAAAAGAAAACAGAATTGTAAATTACCACATTTATTCATACATCAAGAGTACATTCAGTGAACGCTTTATTCGTACACTGTTTACAAAACTAGAACGTTATATGACCGCAAAAAACACGTTAAAAATTGATGATAAAATACAAGACTTTGTCAAAGCTTACAACAATACAATTCACAGGACTATACAGACAACGCCTAATAAAGTGACAAAAAAGAACGAGTTTGAGATATGGCATAGAATATTCAAATCTTCATTGCAAAATCAAGAAACAAAACCACCAAAGTTTAGCATTGGAGATAGAGTTAGAATATCAAGAGCTATAATTTTGTTTGAAAAAGGTAAAACAAGCTACATATTTTCACATATAATAACAAGTTATGCAAAGTTTTATTTAGTTATGTACTGGCTGTTGACAGGATATTCTGAAAATTGGAGTAGAGAGGAATTTGTCGTAAAAAGTGTGCAAAACACTTACCCAACTACCTATTTATTAAAAGACTTAAACAACGAAGGTATGCTTTAGTTATCGTCATAACTTTTTTGTGAGTTATCGTCATAACTTTTATGTTTGTTATCGTCATAACTTCTCTGTTTGTTATCGTCATTTCAGCTTCTTTTTTGTTAGTTATCGACATTTCAGCTTCTTTTTTTTGTAAGTTATCGACATATCAGCTTCCCTGTTTGTAAGTTATCGACATATCAGCTTCTTTTTTTGTAAGTTATCGTCATAACTTTTTTGTGAGTTATCGTCATAACTTTTATGTTTGTTATCCTCATTTCAGCTTCTTTTTTGTAAGTTATCGTCATATCCGTTCTTTTTTGTAAGTTATCGACATTTCAGCTTCTTTTTTGTAAGTTATTGTCATAACTTTTATGTTTGTTATCGTCATAACTTCTCTGTTTGTTATCGACATTTCAGCTTCTTTTTTGTTAGTTATCGGCGTAACTGTTCTTTTTTCTAAGTTATCCTCGTAACTTCTTTGTAAGTTATCGTCATAACTTCTTTGTAAGTTATCGTCGTAATTTGTTTGTAAGTTATCGTCATAACAGTTCTTTTTTCTAAGTTATCCTCGTAACTTCTTTGTAAGTTATCGTCATAACTTTTATATTTGTTAACGTCATAACTTCTCTGTTTGTTATCGACATTTCAGCTTCTTTTTTGTAAGTTATCGTCATAACAGTTCTTTTTTGTAAGTTATCGTCATATCAGTTATTTTGTGTAAGTTATCGTCATAACTTTTATGTTTGTTATCGTCATAACTTCTCTGTCTTTTATCGAGATTCCAGCTTCTTTTTTGTATGTTATCGAGATATCGACTACTTTTTGTTAGTTAACGTTGTAATTTCTCTGTTTTGTTTGTTATCGTCATAACTTCTCCGTTTTGTTTGTTATCGACATAACTTTTATGTTTGTTATCGACATTCCAGCTTCTTTTTTGTAAGTTATCGACATTTCAGCTTCTTTTTTGTAAGTTATCGACATTTCAGCTTCTGTTTTGTAAGTTATCGTCATAACTTTTCCGTTTTGTTTGTTATCGACATAACTTTTATGTTTGTTATCGACATTTCAGCTTCTTTTATGTTTGTTATCGACATTTCAGCTTCTTTTATGTAAGTTATCGACATTTCAGCTTGTGTTTTGTAAGTTATCGTCATATCAGTTACATTTTGTCTGAAATCAACGTTTGAGTTTCTTTAGTATAAACTGTTGTATGAATATCCAAATCTCGTTTTTGTTTATGATATTTGTAAAGTAACATGCTTTTATTGTTTTTCAGATATTACAGGCGCGTTTTACGAACAGGAACTAAGTTTGGTTTAAAATGCTTTCAAGACATGCATTAGAATCTGCAGCGCCTCCTAGCGTATGCTGTACACTTACTAGCAAAAGCAAAAATTTGACAGCAAATACAGCCACTAATTTTATAGCTGAACTCCCAAATGAACTAAAGTTGCCTCAATAATTGTATGAAGTGGGTGTTGTAAGTTTGAAATACAAAGCAGCAAAACCATCTCGAAAGACTCGTGAAGTGCAAGCTCAACCCTTATTCCCAAACTTGAAACCATCCAAAATAGTATTCGGAAAAATTAAGAAAACAAAAGAAGACATATTTAGTTTTATTACTGATAACAATATTGCATTACAAAAAGAAGGAGTTCGATTTGGGTTTTCATTTTTTTACGTGTCAAATGATGCTATATTTATATCTGCAAAGAATACATATGGTGAAGTTTATCAGTTTGTAGTCATACCAGACGAGTTAGCTGTTTTTTATGGATTCAATCGAAATCAGTTTCCGTTTGGACAAATACCAGCTTTAAGTAAAATATCACTCGAATCTTTTGCACGAATACCTATAAACACTGAATTTGAAATAAAACAAGAAACATTTCAAGATTACCAGAATTTGATAACTATACAACAACCATTTCAAAGCGTTATTCCGTTTAGCCGACAAAATGCTCAAGGAGACGAAGATCCTAAGATATACTTTAAGAGATTAAATGAAAGAATGATGCCATATTTTCAAAAATTTGAAATAAATATAGAATCTGATGGCAAAGCTAATTTTGAATTCCAAGATGATTCTAAAGAATCTAAAAGCTATTGTGTGCTGCCTGTAAAACTACTTGAATGCTTGGGGTTTCTGGACGAAAAATTTGCCACAGGGCTTTATGTATCTAATGCAACGTTTGATATGGAAAAATTCAACGAAATTAACGATCGTGAATACTTGGATTTTCGTTTCTCGATTGACAATAGATACTATGCGCCAATGAGCGAACCAAAATCTCTAGAAATTGATTATGTATTAGATGATATAAATCACAGTATAGAGCAACGTATTTTCAATGATATGGTTATAAACTTTGTAATTAAAGACGGAGACATTTACATAGAAGATTTAGATGAAAATATGTCTGTCCAACTACCTGCAGCAGTTAACCGTCACCTCGGCATTCCGGAAAATCAAGTGTTTGTTCGCGATACAAGAGTAAAGGTAGGCTTAGATATTCAAGTAGAAGAAGAAAAAAAAGAGATTGAAAAAGAAGAAATTGGTGAACATGACGATCAAATATGTCCAATTTCAAAACGAATTGTCGTTATAAGTGATATTGTACAGAACCAGTACTATAATCACCACGTTTTGCCCATTCTTCAAGATTCAGATCTAGTTAAAGACGATATAAACGAGACAATTATCTATTTCAATCCAGTAATATTTCTACCGTTGAGCAGAGCAGACATACGTCAAATTCATGTCAAGTTAGTTGACGAGTTTGCAAGACAGCTTGATTTTGGAGAAGACAGTGAAACCAATATAAAATTGCATTTCAAGCCTAGATATTAGACATCATGAGGCAAGTTAATTGCGATGACGAAAAGTGTATTCTACAAGATCCAACGTATATTCAAACTGGCAATGGTGGTGTAGCTGGAGGCATATACGCTGGAAGTTCTGGTATTTCACCAGACGAATCTTCATATTTGATTCCAATAAAATCTATACATCTATCTCAACCAACTTATAAACCAAGAAAGATACGAGTCAAACGTATGCAAAGAAAACAAGTGGGCGGAGCTAAGAAAAAAAGAAAAAACGTTAAAAAAATCAAAACAATTCAAACCGGAAGAGGTCGAAAACCCAAGAAATCCCTGTATTATAACAAAACAAGTACAGCCAAGAAGCAAAAGTGTGTTAAAAGATCCAAGAAATAGTATAAATAGACTTTTCTATTGATTAAATCTTCAGTTAGTGACTAACCTTCGAAGCGTACACATCTCTCAACATGGATATCAACAATGTTTTTGAAGAAAAACCAACAATCTACGAAACATCTCAGAAATCATTAAGTTCAGAGTTGAATTTGGTGGAACTGCCCCCTACAAATATAAGTGAACTTACAACAACAGACTATATTCAATGCTTCTCTCTATTAAGCACAAAAGATTCACACAACCCATTGGAATTTCGATGGATATATGATAATTATGGCTCGCTACAAGAGTCCATGTTAAGTTTAGGCGTAAGGATTGTCAAACAAGACGGTACGAGTTGCGAAGCAGCTGACATTGTAGCACCAACAAACTTGTTTTTTCACGCACTGTTTTCAAATTTACAACTGTATTTGAATGGCCAACTTGTACTGGATACGTCAAACTTTTATCCATGGTCGGCATACTTGCAAAGAGCGTTAGGGACAAGTCAACTTGAAAAGGATGGATACTTGAAGGATGAAATGTGGTATCCTAATGCTGTCTCTAATACATATGCAGTCACTGACGCTGGATTTAACGCAAGATATCTGTTGTCTCAAAACTCAAAGCAATTCTTTTTACTTGGATCGCTGCTCGGAAACTTTTTCAACCAAAACAGATATATTCCTAGTGGGACAGAATGTCGAATTGTCTTGAAACGTAGCGATCCATACTTGTACTTGGACTGTTCAAAGAACGATAAATCAGGATTTTCTGGTTGTCCGTATAAAGCAGAAATAACAGACGCCATATTTTATGCTGCTAAAAAAAGCGTTTCGCAAGATGTTGTGAATTTGCACAGACAACAGTTAATGAACAATGAAACATTCAAATATGTAACTAATGAAATCCAAATGAAAGCCTATCAGTAGCAAAAGGATTAACATCGGTAACGTCAGATGGAGTTGTCATAGGCAAAATACCAAAACTAATGGTGTTCAGTATGGTTGATACTGAATGGTTCAATGGAAATATGATGAAATCAGCATTCAATTTTGAAAATTTTAATATCAGCGAGCTGAATGTTACTTGGAATGGCGAAAATGTGGAAAATCGCGTTATTCCATACAGTTTTGCAGGTGATGACGCAACAGCTGGTAACAACTTCTTAGTTGCTCTCCGATCGTTGAGAAAGACAGTCGCATCTGAGACGCTGGGAAATGGAATCTCGAGAGACAACTATCTCAAGGGTAAATTACACAAACTCGAATAATATTATATATGAAACAATTGCTTGTATGTATATGCTTCATATTTGGGTTTGTATACTTTACAGGTAATGTATTTACTGCTGTGGAACTTTTACCAAACAATGGTAACGCTCTTTCCGTGAACCGAAAAGGACAAGTAGAAATTGGTTTGAAATTCAAGAAACCGTTGGATAAAGCCATGACCGTACTCGTCTATTGCTTGTACCAAGGAGTATTTGAGCTCGATAGAAATAAACAAATACATTTTGACTATTGAAAATATGAATACAAGTTCTATTCGTGAAGCACTGCGACGATTAATGTTAGATGTAGATATAGATATACCTATATATGTTGTAGCTGCAGATACATTGTATGAAGATGTTAAATTTGATAGTTTTCCCATAGCTATTGTACAGAATGTAGATACAATTAATAATAACGGATCCCATTGGATAGCTTGGTTTATTATATCGAATAATGAATGTGAATACTTTGATAGTTTTGGAAATTGTATAAGTAAATATGTAAATATAGAGATACCAAATATACCTATAGTTAGAAGCAATTGTAAACAACTGCAAAGTGACTTTTCTTATGTGTGTGGACAGTACTGTATATACTTTTTGTATGCTAGAATAATTGGTATATCCTATAAGAAGATAATATATTCGTTGACAGTATATTGTAATGTTAATGATAAGAAAGTTGAACGTTTTGTAAAATCAATTCCAAATTTCAATCCATACATGTTATACAATAGAAATGAAAAATGTCTTGTAAATTCATGCCGTTATATGTTTTTCAATTGAATAAATACGTATATAGCTTTTTGTTTTTATGATTTTAAATCATTTGTTGTTGAAACATCATTGAGCATGGATATCATAAATTTTGATCTCATTCATCCATTTACAATGTCAGTCATAGGATGCACTGGCTCAGGAAAGACGTTTATGATTAGAGAATTCATAAAACGTAGACATGAAGTTATAACACAAAAGTTGGACAAAGTTGTGTATGTGTACTGCGATTTCCAACCAATATTTCATCAAATGCAAGCTGAAAATGATAACATTATATTCACAAACAATATTCAAGATTTAGAAGAGCTTGCTACTGATTCTTCATTGGTTGTTGTTGACGACCAGATGGATTTACTAACAAAAGGCGATAATTTGGAACTCATAACTAGATTCTTTGTAAAGCATGCGCATCATAGAGGCGTATCAATTATACTTATTCTACAAAATGCATTCAAAAAACAGTTGCGAGAAGTCAATATTAATTCACAATATTTGATAATGTTTGATCAACCACGTGACCGAAGTACTATTAGACGATTGGCATCTCAGATATGTCCAAATAATATAAAGTTTCTTCAAGATGCATATATAAAAGCAGTACAATTGCGAAAATTTGGTCATTTGGTGATGGACTTGCATCCAAGAAGCAGCAACGTAAAGTACTGGTGTCGATCACATGTATTTCCTGATAAGGCTTGTGAAGCATATGCTTCAATATGAGAACTAGATTGAAGACAGAATGCGAGTTTTTAAACAAGCTAATTACAGACAGAAATATAAAAATTGTTATTGAAAGTGCAACTCAAAATCAATTATATGCAATAATTGATTGTCTAAATAATTATCAGCTGTTTTGTAATACCGAGTGTATACAATTAGATACATTGATTGAACAAATACATTCAAATAACGTTAAAACAGTTATAAAACAGAATTTAAAGCTTGTTCGCAAAATACTTTGCACTATATTTTGCGAAGTTATATCTTGTGAACTATTTTTACAATGGCCAGAGTAATGAAGTGTATTGATCCTGAACTGTATAAAAAACTAATGGAAATTTATTTAAATATGTCAAACTTTGAAACACAACCAAGCAAACATGTAGAACATGTATCAAATAAGATTGCAATAACAAATGAAGAAGAAGATTTAGATGAAAAAACGTTTGCTGAACGATCAAAACATAATTTCTGGCTTCAAGTACCAGATGAAAAGTTGTATAAACCAAACAAGAAGAGGAACAAGTAGCCAGTTCTGTGTGAGACGTTGAAGAGTGAACATGAAATTTATAGCTCTCTGTATAATTGCAATGTACATAACATGTACATATGGCAATAACATTGATGTTGGTGAGTCGGAGCATGCGCAGTTGATTAAAAAGTATGATCAAATTCGAGACAACTTGTTAAAAGGGGCGGAGCAACTGGATAGTCAACAGTTGACTCACTCGCTCGCGGACTCAGTTCAGTTTCTGCTGTGGAACCTGCTCAACCAAAAAAAGTTTGCTCCCGACGGAAAGCCTGAAAATACGCAAGATACTGGACTTTTGTATTCATCGTTTGGATTGCTTTTACTTTTGTGTATACTCAAATTGTACAAGTGTATAAAAAAGATTTATTCTGAGTGGCGCAAACCGACATCATTGGAATAATGGAGGATACATATACATTTCCAAGTGCTGTAAAAACTCAACCACGAGTAGAAAATCCAACATATGTCGTAAGTGTTAATTTATTTCAATTTTCCATTTTACAGGGGACGCACGCCATCTAGTTGTTGTACTTAATACTAATAATTCGAATTTACAGTTACTTAATTGTCCAATGGCAAGATGTACTTACGATACTCGTAAATGGTATCCATATTACCGGCATGTTGAGCTTACACATCAATGCGAAGACTGTGCAGTGTATACTCTATCTAAATCTGCGCATGCGTGCCTGCGTATTGGGCAGCGTGGTGGACACGTGGACGCTGGACATGCAATTGATTTGTCATTTTTCAAGGAAATTTCAAGATCAAACCTTGGCGCGGTCAAAGAGTATTCATATGAGCCAACAGATGACTATATTAGTGTTGAAGATATGTTTGAATTTGTGAAGATTCCAACTGAGAAACTTTTGAATGAAAACTTGGTTGTATATAATGCAATGAGTGTAATTATTGGAATTAACATTCTTATGGAGAAAGATATTCAAGATGGCGACTACTCGTTTGAACATCAAGAAACCATATTTTTCGAATCTAAACCTTCCGATCTTCATGATTCTAATGGAATTAATACGATTATGCTTGAAGCTGCTAATGAAATTATTGAAAAAAAGAATAGTTTCACTGAACTAGGAAGTGGATGGAGAATAATTAGAATTGTATCTTTTCAAGTGAAAATAGGTGAATTATCACTCTTGAAAAACTCGAGAATACGCGGTCATCTCAAGATGCCGTTTACAAAGCAAGGAATTGTAAATATCAACAACACAGATGGAAAATGTTTCCATTACTGTATTGCTGCTGCTTTGTACATGGAAGAAGAGATAAAAGAACATAAGCGATTACGTGATGAAGATATAAAAGTCATCAATGCTATTAAGAAGCCACTACAATTAAACCTACATTATTATACTAGATGGAAAAAATATCTGCATACCTTTGACTTTTCAATGATAAGTAACGCGGGAGTTAATGTACATACGGATATTCCATTGTTTGAAGAAGCAAATGATATTCGAGTTAATGTGTTTACTCATGAAGAAAAAAACATTGTTCTAACCTACAAGAGTGTACATACATCTACAAAGATTGTGAATTTGTTCTTAATACATGAAAACGACGAGCAAGGAAAACGATGTCATTTTGTATTAATTAAAGACTTGAATCGTTTTCTTGGACATATAAAACCAGAACGGATGTTTTTCTGTCAAGAGTGTTTCAGGTTCAAGAAAAGTTATGAACAGCTATTGAAACATAATTGCAAAGAAGTGAAAGAGCAAATATTTGATTTTCCTGATACAAAATTTAGAATAAAATTCAAGAATAAACATATGACATTGGCAGTGCCGTACATTTTATTCTATGATTGGGAGACGTTTGCTGAAGCAATGGGACAAAAGAAAAACGCAACGACATTTGTCTTACAGTTCAAACCAGCAAGTTATGCAATTGTTATTGTAAAAACAACAACAGATGACATGAAAGTTGTTCATGCAAGCTATTACAATAAAGAAAACCCAGTCAAGCATTTTTATGAGACTGTTTTCTACTGGGCGGATAAACTTGTCGCTAAAATTCGAAACACTAACAATTTTAACAAACCGGATGCTGAAAAATTAAAAAAACATCAAGCTGCAACAGCATGCAAACTTTGTAATCGAAAATTTACGGTTGAAAAAAAGAAAACAAAGAAACGAAGCCGTGCAGAAGCATTTGATTCAGAAGATGAGATTACTGCACTTATTGACGAACTTGGAGATGAAATTGGCGGATTTGCTGGAGCAGTAGATCACGTTAATGGAAAAGCAAAGGCTCCAGTCGTGAAAACGTATCACCATAACCACACCGATGGTACATATATTGCAGCTTTATGCCAGTCATGCAACCTCAAGATAAAATACAAACGTGAGCTGGTGTGTGTTTGTCATAATTCAACCGGTTTTGATCTACATTTGCTTGTAAATTCTTTTGAACAAGAGATGTTTAATGCTGAAGATGTTGAAGTTATTGCCAAATCGTCAGAAAAATTTGTGCAAATGACTATTACTCACAAGAATAAAGTCTTACTAGCATTAAATAAAACATTAGGAAGTGATAATACTGAAAAACCTGAAGAAATTGATCGAAGAGTCAAAATAAGATTCATTGACAGCTGTCAATTTGTCAAAGATAGTTTGTCAAACCTCGCAGATGTAATTGTGAAAGAAAAAAGCAAAAGCTTGACATTAATTGACCAATGTTTCAAGGAAATGGTTCCAACTGGTGTTCCAAATACAACTGAAAATAATGAATTGCTGTTTGCAAAAATCCCGTTTCCGTACAGTTATCTTACATCGCCAACTGTATTTCAAGATGGTCATCCTATCCCAGAACGCAAATGGTTTAATAATGATTTGACGGGAAAAGAAATTACAGACTCGGAATGGTCACTTGTTAACAAAATAATCCAACAGTTCAATATTAAAGACTTTAACCAGTATTGTAAGTTATATAATATACTGGACAGCGTACTTTTGGCTGCTGTGTGGGAAAACTTTAGACGAATTGGAATTAAAAATACAAGACTAGATCCTACATACGTCTGTACCACTAGCGGATACGCATGGCAAAGTTTTTTAAAGACGAATGGAGTTAAAATTGACGTTATACGTGACTATGAAATGTATAAAATGGTCAAAAAGGGGATCCGTGGCGGCATTTGCTATGCCTCGCAGAAACTTGTGGTGGCCAACACTGAACGAGATGCGGAGCACTACACTGCTGAGCTACCAAGACAGCACATTCTCTATGTAGATAAGAATGGAATGTATGCTGAAGCTCTATGCAAGAAGTTTCCGCTTGGCAACTTTAAATGGGAAATTGTAGATACATTGAACAACATAGACTGGATAAATCGAGATTTTGAAGCTGGAAACAAAGGGTATATTCTTAAAGTTGACTTGGAATACCCAATTGATGTCCAAGAAAGAACCAAGGAAATTCCACTTTGCCCAGAAAAACTCAAAATCCAAATGAAAGAGCTGTCAGATCGACAAAAAGATCATGTTTTAAAGCTTGGACCATTAGGAAAATCTTTCATGTCTCAGGAAAAACTTATGCTTACATGCTATGACAAGATGCAGTATGTTGTGAACCATGCATCACTACAATATTATTTACAAATGGGAATGAAACTTGTGAAAATTCATCAAGGATTCTCATTCTCCCATCAAGCTTATATTAAAGATTATATAACAACAAACGTTGAAAGAAGAAGAAATGCAACGTCAAAATCAGACAAGGATTTCTCGAAACTAATGAACAATGCTATCTACGGAAAGTTTTTGCAGTCAAACGAAAATCTTATTACTGTGAAATTTTGTTCGTCACGTGTGAGCGTTGTGAAAACAATTGCAGACGAAAGATGTATGGGATTCAAAAGTTTATCTGATCATATCAATCAAGTTGTACTCAAACCCAAGGAAGTTACACTTGACAAGCCAATTCAAGGAGGTTTTAATTGTTTGGAGCACTCAAAAGTAGCTTTTTACTCTGGGTTTTATCAAGAATTCCAACCAGTGTTTAAAGAAAGGATTCATCACCAATACTCTGACACTGACAGTCATATTTTCCAGGCAAGTAAATTACGTATTTCATAAACAAATACATTTAAATCAATAAAAGTATGAAACATAATAGATAAAGTTGTAATTTTATATAATTTTGTAGATTTTGGATCCAAATAATACATACTTTGAAGACTTGTACAATTGCAAAAGCTTTGTGGATTATTCAAAATTACCAGCGGGACATGAATTGACTGTGAAATATCCTGATTTTGTCAATCATAATGCTGGAGTTGGTAGAAAATGGAAGATTAAGGATATGGATATTTGGAAAGTTGCCGCTTCCAGGGCAAAGGAATATGCAATTCGATCATTTTGCGGACGTGACGAATTAAAATGCAAGGGAATTCCCGCTCAAAGCTTGAACAATTGTACGTTTGAAACATATGAAACAGCAATTAGAACACAACATGTCAAAAGATTGCCTGTGAATTTGATAAGATCAATTGACCACAAGCTCTACTTGATGAAAGTCAACAAAATTGCTTTCCATGGATTGGATGTGAATAGATACTATCCCGATGATAATAATTTAAACTACAGTCTACCCTACGGATTCCATACTTTGTGCAAATAACGAATAAAAAAATGATAAAGTTACAACACAATATGTGTAGAACATCTTTTAAAACTAGTGTAACAAAAATACTTAAAAAAATAAGAATAAATAGTAATGTACGTATGAATTAGAAACAAAAAGCACTGAGATTTGTATTTACATTTATAATAAAAATGAATGTTGAAAATACAAGTTAGTAAACAAATATACAAAATGTAAAGTAATTTAAAATAAACAAATACACAAAATAAACATTTACAAACAATAAATAAAAAAAAGTATTGTAATTTTATATACACATTTACAAAAAATAAATAAAAAAAGTATTGTAATTTTAAATATACGTTTAAAAAAATTAATAAAAAAACAAATACACAAAATAAACATGTACAAAAAATAAATATACAAAATAAACGAAAACATAAACAAACAAATACACAAAATAAACATTTACAAAAAATAAAAAAAATTTATTGTAATTTAAAATAAACAAAATAACAAAAATGTATTGTAATTTAAAATAAAAATAAAAAAAACAATATGTATTGTACTTTTTAAAAAAAATAAACAATTTAAAATAAACAATTTAAAATAAACAATTTAAAATAAAATTAAAAAAAAAAGTTTTGCACTTTTGTAATTAGCGACAATAAAAACATTTTAAACATTGATATCATTTCATTGCATTTCTTTAAAACTTTGAGTTACGTAAGTATCTCTCAAACTTTGAGTTTCGTTTGTATCTGTCATAGAATAGAAAAGGACTTTGCCTACTAAAAATTTCCCTATTACTGCAATGCTAACCCTCTCATTCGAACTTTGGTGCTCGACCAGGCATCATCAACTGCTGTCCAGGATTACAATAAAATGTAAAGGACTTTGCCTACTAAAAATTTCCCTATTACTGCAATGCTAACCCTCTCATTTCAACTTTAGAACTCGACCGGGCAACATCAACTGCTCTCCAGGATTACAATAGAATGTAAAGCCCCTCGCCTTCTTCACTATCGATCGTTCGGTCTCCTTCTCTATCGATTTTTTACTATAGTGCCGGCTCCAACTTGAATCTATGACTCATACAATCAATACGACTTATCCCATCTTTCACCATAGGGTACGTGCATATATTATGTGTAATACACAATAAAGCTACCTACACACCTTACATTAGCATATACATACATTATATGTGACGTAAATACGATTTTATGCATATACCCCACCCACCCTCAACACGTCATTTATGCATGCTCCCTCAGTCTCCAAATTTTAAATGTCCCATTAGTAACTAATGGGATTTAGACTAAGACTGAACAGGCTTGTAAGTCTTACTTTTTTAAGGTCATTAAAAGTAGTCCGGGCTCAATCCGTCCACTAATTACCATAACATGACATATCCCCACCCCCCGGCCCCTACCATTATAAAGCATAGGAAAGAAGGGAAATACATGTTATTCCTAAAGTACTCATCGGATTTTGATGCGGTTTCTTTTAAGTTGCATCTTATGCGCATATCATTTTGATCACTTAATTATACATAATAATTGTATGGTATATAGCATATTATTACACATACATAGCATAAGGAACTGTAATTAAATAGCATATTATATAGAATATTATATTGCATATTATATTATATAGTATATAGCATATTATATTATATAGTATATAGCATATTATATTATATAGTATATAGCATATTATATTATATAGTATATAGCATATTATATTATATAGTATATAGCATATTACATAGCGTATTACATATTATACATCTCAAGACGCTCCCGAGCATCTCAAGGCCAGCATCTCAAGGTACCCAGTCTCAAGAGCCAAGTCTTACCCTATCTTCTTATGACATTCGTTCAACATCTCAGGGTCCAGAGAACATCTTACCCTACCTTCTCAAGACCCTTTCCCACTTCTCAAGGTACCTAGCAATGTCTTACTCAACATCTCTAGTTTTACTAAACCCCTGTAAATAATAATAATAATAATACTCAACATCTCAAGATCTAAAGAACATCTTACCACAGCATCTCAAGTCCCCCAGAACATCTCATCCCTATCTTCTAAGGACCCTTTCCCACTTCTCAAGACACCAGCCAACCTCTCAAGACCAACATCTTAAGACATCACCCCTCCCCACCCACCCTACCCCCCCACCCCCACGGCCGCCATCTTTTTTTAAAGGCAAATTCGGCATATATACCTACTAATATTACGAAAATAAATCTGAAAAAAGAAACTGCATTTGTATTCCATCTAAGGAGCAAATTGACAGTCTCGTCAGGCCAAAAGTTCATCCTACTGCTGAGTTCAATGGCAAATCTACAACGCTACTAGAAGGTGAGTACGGAAATATTACCAGTAACGTATTCAGCTACATGCGTCAACAGATGTTTCCGCTCGAGTGCAAAGCTGCAAACGTCCATCAGCTTGACCAAATTCGTTTGATTCATGGCGCCATCATAGCCAACGTGATGGTTCATCACATCGAAATGAAGACAAAATATCACGTATCTGCCGGAGTTGGTACTTCTAAGCTGATTGCAAAACTTGCGTGTGGATTTAACAAGCCAAAAGGGATATGCATCATAACGGATATTGCCCTCCCTCGCCTTAGCAAAAGTATTCCATTTCAAAAACTCCCGGGCTTTGGTTCAAAAACTGGAGACGATGTTCAAAAGTTAGTGTCATTAAAATGGGGAAGAAATGTCAAATACATTGAAGACATATCCATCAGGCTTTAAAGAATGGCATTTCCTTGGAAGATGTATTTCAAAATATGGGGTTTTTAGATTACAAGGCAAAGGCTCTGGACTTCTACAAGAAATGCCGATTTAAAGATGAAAGCAGTGTCACATCGAAGGTTTATTTTGAAACTTTCGGCATTGTTTACTCTTTTGCAGGTAATTTATTGCTATGTAATTCTAATTTTATCTTTAGAATAGAAATCAGTAAATAATTAATAATTATAGATAGTAACATGTGAGTGCTATTTATTCCCGCCAACTTGATCTTAATATTGCTCGTACATATGTAATTCATAAAAATATTTGTTTGATTTCGTTTTTTTCAAGATTGCAAACAAAAGGATGAATTTGAGAAGATCCAATGGAACATGTCAAAGAATATGAAGAGCATAATTAACTACTACCGGCGGCGGCGGGGGAGGATTGCACAGGAATTAGTTATAAAGGCTGACTGCTGCATCAACCCATCTCGCAGGGAATGTCACAATGTTATTGCATTACCAGTCAAAAAAGATGGAGTTTTTATTAATCGTCATTTTATTTACCACAAAGTTGATTTTTACATTGAGCAAAATGGATTGAGATGGGATAGAATTCTGAATATTCATTTGACTGCGACAAACATTATCGACGCGTGATGTATAATGAAAACTGCTTAGAGAAATACATAATGATTGAATTTTAAACTTTAGATTTTTAAATTTACTTCCGCTAATTGCATGACATTTAATTGTTAAGGAACGGGGTTCTCTTTTCCCGGACTGGTCGGTCCAAAGTCAGAAACGGAGTGATTTCTTCCCTAAACTGATCCGACCGGGGAAATTCTCTTTCCATTTCATTCAACATAAATTTTAGTTAGAGATTTACCGATACTGCAGTTAAATTACGCTTACAGAAATTAACATTAGATCACACAACAGCTTATCCTGTTGCGCGAATTTATTACTTAAAAACTAAAACCAAAAGTTGAATTTGAACCCGCAACCTTCCTCATAATATGTAGGTACCTTCTAGCCTTACCCACTAGACTGACCACTTACACAACACATTTTGTAATGTACTACTAGTTTATGCACGTACAGTGACATAAATAAAAACAAACCCCATTCTCACTCTCAAACATTTTAAAATTTACTGCTCAACCTGTTAACATCTTAACCTGTTAGCCCCCTCGTACCAGATTCTTGTTAAGATCTTGTCTAAGCGTGTATTTACAGTGTTTGTGGAAAAAATCGGATTTAAAGTAATAATAATAAATACAGTTAAAAGTAATCCTTTTAAAACTTATTGTCCCTGTAAAATTCGTTACGATGGATGACCTATCGCGTTTTTTCAAACAACTCTTCATGTGTTTATGCAAAATAGTTTACTATAGGACAAGTGACTTTTAATATATTATGTCGTACGTAATAATTTGCAATGCATGTCTATAATATTACTTCATACTGTAATTACCCAGAGCCCAGAGCATTATTATTCATCTAGTTGGCCAATAAGGTAGTTCCGGTGAATGGAAATAAACTAATAAAGCTATGGATAAATGTGAAATATTCGTTATGTTTTAAGGTGTACAGAGTGACACAATTTATTTAACTATTTAATAATTTTACATACTGGATTTAATTTTTAATTATTGCTCATCGAACTACGACGAAAAACAATAAAATATAATTGTTGTAATAATTACTTACTAAATAGTAAATTGCTAATTATTTACATCGATTAAATAATAAAATATTAGGAAACTGGGACCATTACGCAACCAGTGCCAAATTGAGCATTAATTTATTGCTTGCTACCTAATCGAAAATAATTTTTAATGCGGTCAACTTGATATGTTTAACTTCGTGATAATTTAGGTTATTTTGGTTAATATAATCCTAAATGAAGTTATTAACACAATCGGCGGTCAGAAAATATTCTACTGGTAATGTGATTCTGTTAGCAAAATTACGAGGTGAAGTTGTGCAAGTTTGAAACACAACAGCTTTAACTACCAGTTCCGTCGCCTGCCTTCCTCGTTGTGTGTAGTAGTTAATTCTGCTTCCCATATCATCAGCAAGGTCCCACAATCGGTTTTGAAATAAATCCAGTCGGCCTGCCAAACCTTAAAAAACGTAAAGAAACCACTAGTTATTTTACAAGTTTAAGATTTTAGATCTAACTACCTATGCAAAATGTATACATATACATACACATCCACGTGCTGCAAAGCTGCTCTAAATTAAGTTAGTAGTATATATATATATATTATATTTATTCATCTAGTTGATATTTGGCCTGAGCCCTGACAACCTCTTAATTTTTCAATTAAATGTTACTTATACAATACATGAATTAGATTAGTAGTACGATTAATAACTATACCTTTAAAGGACAAGCCAGTACTAAATCTGGGGTAATACAGCCGCGGAATGACAGGGCTGTCATCCTTAAAATGACACATGTTGTAAAGGTCCATAGCACTTTTGACTGGATCAGAAAAATTAAGTTTTTGGAAAATTGGAACTAAATTTTTATAGTCTTTATTTATAGATTGAAAAAGGTCATCAATGGAAATTTCATCTTGCATCCACTTCGAAAATAACAGACTTTGAATACGTTGCCCATCTGGTCCTGCATAACCCGGGAGATCTCGAAATGAAATACTTTTACTGAGCCGGGGAAGGGAGATGTCGGTCATTATGGTGACCCCTTTTGGTTTATTCCGTCCACAAGCAAGTTTTGCGACAAGCTTCGAATGACCAACTCCAGCTGAGACGTCATATCCCGTTTGACTTTTGATATACTCAATGATGGCGTTGGCTAGGATACTCCCTTGGACTAAGCGAAGTTCATCAGTGTGATCGGCTGCAACTCTAAGCGGATACACCTGTCGGACTCTCCAACTAAATTCTTGACCCGAAATCTGAGCTTTCTCATCTTCCATTATCGTTGTATGTTGGCAGTTGTATTTTCTATTTGGATGATTCTTGAGCCGGTTCAGATGATAGATTTCCTCAGGGTCCAGAGTAGAAACATTGGTTGGATCTGCATAATACGCTTTATTACCCTCACCTTCGTTAATAAACTGGGTCACATCGATGTAAAACTCATCGTTGCCATTTCGCTCGACTGTGACGGAAACAGAGGGTGAAACATTGTCCTGATTCAGCAGCATTTTGACATAGTTAACTATCGCATCCAGAATCAAGTCGCCTTCTGTTTGAGGAAAAAAAGTATCGTCTTTTCCATAGCGCTCAGGAACAATAATTTCAATCAATGGCTGTCCTGCTTGTAGACATCGAGATTGTGCATCGCTAAGGGCTTCCTTACGCTTTACACCTAAGCTTTTGGCTGTGTAGTTCACCGAAAGAATTCTGAAAAAAATAATTACACACGTGTGTTGTAGTTTGAAACTGATACCCAGCTACATATGTCAAAACAAGGTATGATGCGGGAGTTAGAAATTAAACATGTAACACAAATTAAATTATTAGTTTATCTAAACATATAAATGTGAAGCATGTAAACGCACTATTAATTGCAATTTGAAGGGGTTGTTAGGGCTCAGGCCAGATATCAACCAGATGAATAAATATATATATACATAAATGTGAAGCATTAAAGTATTTGCGTCTTACCTTCTATCGGAACTAATGACGACAACAGGAACATCTTTTCCAATTAAGTCCGGACGTAGTTTTTTCATCCAGAGTTGTACATAAAAGCAATCCACATCCAAAAGTATAATTATCATCTTCCTTAGTAAAGCAACGAAAGCGTGATTTGTCCTAGTGGCAGCAGCGTTGTATTTACTGTTGCTTGGATTCATTATTACTAAAATATTAACGTAAAAAAGTTGTGCAGTACATTATTATTTATTAATTTAAAAACAATTACCACGACCAATGAATTGTCATAAACCCAATAATACAAGCAAATAATGGTTACTAATTGTAAGTTCACTCTGGAGAAATACGGAAGAGTTGAAAGCAAAAATTACTTGAAATGCTGCTGCAATGCGATGTGAATACTAGACAACGCGGATGTAATTTAGTAAATCTCGAGATTTTTTCTCCAGCTCCTTCGAATTCCAGTTCAAACTGTTTTCTATCGGGGTCGGTCAGACTGGGATTTCACTAATATTAGGATTACTATTGTTGCATGTGAACGTATACGTGAACTATCTACAAACAATACTAACAACTAAATGGGGCTTGACAGCTGTGAACTGTGAAGATAAATCAAAAGAGAAAAATTCCTGGCACAAACAAAGGCACGGATGATGAACTTGAAGAAAGAAACTGACTGCTACTGTTACCTGCCAAATGTCAACTATGAGTAGTTTTAAAGTGCAATCAGAGACGAATCCCGCCTCTCAAGCCCAAGTTTTAAGCTGTTGTGTCGTGAGGACGATGCATGTGATGACCACGACCAAAAGGACATAATTATAATATGAATGAGTAGTATTCGTATTTAAATTACTAATATTAATATATATACATCTCGACTTACTATTATTTTTAGACCTGTACTATAGTAGTTACCTAGTTACTAGTGGAATGCAGGAGTGAAAAACCTGTGACGCAAAAGTTAAGCTAAAGCGAACGAAAAACTATAAGAAATAACTGCACTACTACTTTATTATTAAAATCAAGTTCTTTTGAATACCAGAAAATATATGTTAAAACCAAGATATATACCTTGTAAAAGTAATTTTAAACCAGTGAATTATGTAGCTAGATAAAATGTATATTTAGGAACTGCACTCAGCACCTACTGAATATATATGTGCATATGTATGTATGTATATTGTATGTGCATACGTGTGTGCTATATATCGTTTATGAAGAGCCGAAATGACCCATTTCCAATTTATGCTAGAATTAAAATGTCAACAAGAAAACAGTAAATAAGACACATGCTTACAATGCTAATCAGGAGTTTCTAGTATGAGCAAACAGCAAATTGTTCTATTTACATGTTTTTAAAAAGGTACCAATGTCCTATTTAAGTGTTTTTGAAAAGTGTAACATGTCATATTTATACATGATTTTTGAAAAGTTCAAAATATTTTATTTACATGTGATTTGAAAGTGCAAACTATTCTATTTACTAATTTTTTGAGAAGTGCACGAAGTTCTATTTACATTTTTTCATAGCCAACAAAGTTATTCTAATTTTTTCTGTAGATAGTGCATTTTGTCTGAAACCAAAAATGGATATGGGTCATTTTAGTTTTTCACAGACGATATTATGTGTTTTGCTTAAAACTGTTGGCAATGACCAATGACTAATGACTAGGCAGACGACATGTAACAGTACTAACTAGTAAGTACGATAAAAACAATTGGTATTATTATTAAACAAATTAAATAAATCAATGCCAATGCCAATACATTGTGCTGTGCATAGTATCTTTCCTACCTAGACAATTCCTAGCCATGAAAATACAAAGTAACTACACATAGAACGCGATTTCAATTTGATTATACTAAAACCATAGAGCTAACACGCAGAGGCAGTATTTTAAGCCATATAATTAATCGTTAATTTATGCGATTATTTATCCCATACTAATAAAATTACGGAACTACTTCATAAGAACTGATTGGTTTATAAGGCTTGGTGTGCCTGCATTTATTTAATTATTATTGTACTTTTTAGTATAAAATCAATAGAAAATGAAATAACCAAAATTAACTAGTAATAAATAAGTTTACTTTAATTTTGAAAATTAATAAACTATAAATTGCTCTGCAGCTATCAATTATTTCAATTAAACTTCGTTAAATATTATGAATAATAATTCAAGTTGAAAGCGTACCCGTTCTTGGAGAACTAATCACAATTGTAATTGTAGGCTTAGTTTTCCCTTAGCTCGCTTCTCGTCTTTTGATCTGACTTATAAGTTTCACTTTTTATTGTCTTGGATAACTAAACTCTTGGAAAAAGCATTAGAAGAAAAATCCGGCGCTTCGCGCCGGATTTGTCGACCGGGGGCGGGCCCGAAATAGATGCTGAGCTTCAACAAATGCGCAACACAATTTATGTTACGCTAAAAGATGATATTAGATTTATGAAAGCTCCCCTACCATCAATAAGCCATATACGAATGTGCGTAGCATGTAGTTAAATATAGCTGAATAATGTTAACAAATTGCACTATTCACAAATGACGTCATTTATAGAGGCTCTTCTACCATCAATAAGCCATATATGGAAGTACGTGGCATGTAGTTAAATATAACTGAAAAATTTGTTAGAATTGCCTAATTCACAAATAACGTCATTTATAGAGCCTCCTCTACCACCAATAAGCCATTTAGGAATGTACGTTGCAAGCAGTTAAAAAAATAATAATACTTCGATAAAGGTATTTATAAACGATCTGTGTATGTATTCTTGTAACACCACTGCGTTCAAAGTATCTATTTGCCTAATTTTTAAACAAATGCAGAGCGGAACCCTAAAATAGTGATATTTGGATGACGTCATTTATGGAAGATCCCAGTATGAATACTGGAGGCATTCCATAATATGGGTACCCGTTTACCTCATTTTAAAACTAAAGACAGGCGGGATACTTGAAATATTATTATTTAAACAACGCCATCTATGAACGATTTCCGTATAAATACTAAAAAAATCATATGTTGAGGTCATACGTCTACCTAATTTCTAAACTATTTACAGTGGGGATCTCTAAAATAGTAAAATTTAAATGACGTCATTTACGGACGATCCCCGTATGTAAGCTTGAAAATTCAATGTTAAGTATATAAGTTAACTTAATTTTAGAACTAAAGGCATGTGAATTTCTAAAACGGTAAAATTTGTATGACGCCCTTTATAGACAAACCCTGCATGCATACTAGTAAAATCTTATGCATGTCAACCTAATTTCTAAACCTTTGACAGTGGGGATCCCTAAAAAAGTAAAATTTGTATGACGTCATTTTTGGACGATCCCTGGATGCATACTAGTAAAATCCTATGTTAAAGATATATGTTAACCGAATTTCTGAACTGTTGACAGTAAGGATCCCAAAAATAGTAAAATTTGTATAACGTCATTTATGTACGATCCCTGCATGCATACTAGTAAAATCCTATGTTAAGGATATATGTCAACCGAATTTCTAAACCTATGACAGTGGGGATCCCTTAAATAGTATATATTTTTATGACGTCATTCATGGACGATCCCCGCATGCATACTAGTAAAATCCTATGTTAAGGATATATTATGTCAACGGAATTTCTAAAATTGTGACAGTGGGGATCCCTAAAATAGTAAAAATTTATATGACGTCATTGATGGAAGACCCCTGCATGCATACTTGTAAAATCCTATGTTAAGGATATATGTCAACCGAATTTTTATGCTTATGACAGTGGGGATCCCTAAAATAGTAAAATTTGTATGACGTCATTTATGGACGATCCCTAGGCTGCATTGGTAACGTCTGTAAAATGATGAGGAAGGAGAATTCCGAATGCCTGAGCTGGTATTCGAAGAGTGGACCCCCGTCATGAGAACGAATATTTTCCAATTTTACATTGCAGTGTCAAACCAACGACCACTATACTAGTCTGCCCTGTGAACGTACATATGTCAGCAGTACATTTACTTGTAATGGATATTGGTGAAAATTTTCCATGTGTATTTCTAACGGTGAAACTTGACAAGCTCTCAGCTCCATATGTACCTTCCATGTATTTTCAGCCCTTTTTTTTTTATCTTGAAACATGTATTTCATTCTTTGTCAGTTTAACTGTTAATTGCGAACAAACTATACATTCAATAATAGCCAAAAACTATACAGCACTTCTCCCTCGCTTTTCTGGGCTAATAAAAGTTGTTTCAATTTAAAATCTTCAAAAATGCGACCTGTAGCGTGCGACCAACACCCCTGGGACAGACAGACAGACAGACGGACAGCAAACACCAGACCAATAGATGCTTGCTCAGCATCTAAAAAAACGATAGTTTAGGATTTGTTTTTTTCGCCTTTCGTTACCTATCAATAATGTTCTGGGCAGTCAAACGGATTTTTGAAATGTGATCCCAATTTAAACCATTTTTCTCAATATAGTCGAAAATAAATTCATAAATGGACCCAGGACTAACAAACTGATTACTGTTCTCTGGCAATAGCATTGGAATATTTGGAACAGACGAATCCCGTTGACGAGGTGTAATGGTAGGATCATTGACCATCTCAACCTTGACGACCAATTCCTTGGCAATCCTTCCGAGGTCCCTCTTGCAGTAGTTAATTCTGCTTTTCATATCTTTTGAAATGTTCAGAATTCCTCTTTCAAGTAGACCTGACCGCTTGCTTCCTTCAAAAATAAAATAAAATTCAATACATCTATTAATTATAAAATTATTAAAGTTAGCAATTATTTTGGTAGACAGAAAAAAGACTAATATTATATTCAACAATTAGAAACCTTTAAAAGACAGTACAGTGCTAATTGTGTCTGGATGCACGGAATTAGTGACCTCACTTTCATCTTTAAATTGACACTTGTTGAGAAGATCTTTAGCTATCGTCTCTGAATTCCCGTAATCGAGTTGTACCAAAGAATCAATTAAAAAGTTTAAGTCTCCATTCGTAGCTCGGGTGACGTCATGAATGTATTTCACAGTTAGACCTTGTTTCAAGAACATTTTGCTAACAGCTTCCCCAATTTTTCCACCAAACCCAAGAAGATCTTGAAACGGAGTACTTTTGCTGAGTCGCAGGAGGGAAATGTCAGTAATTATTGATATTCCGTTAGGCTTGTTGAGGTCACCCGCAAGTTTCGCGATTAATTTTGAATGACCAACACCAGCTGAAACTTCGTAGCCTGTTTGGCTTTTGATGTGTTGAATGATCAAATTGGCCATAATGGCCCCATGGACCAAACGCAGTTCGTCCAGATGGTACGATTCAATTTGACGAGGATACACCTGCTGAATTCTGTAGCTCAGTTCTTGACCCGTGATTTTACCTTTTCGACCTTCCATGACCGTGGCAGCTTTACCGTTGTACTTGTACTTCCCATTAGGATGATTCTTCCGCTGGATAAGAGAATTAACTTCCTCTTGTTTTGGACTACACATGAAATTTCCATTTTTAGATATTCTTTTCAACGATGTGATTTTTTCTTCGATGAGGTGAGTTACATCGATGTAGAGCTCGTCCCGGCAATTCCGCTCCACTTTGATAGATGAAAGCCTGTTCTGGAATTGTGGAAAACTAAGTATGGCTTTTAGAATACGGTTCCCTTCAACTAAAGGAAGAAAACTATCAACTTTGCCATAGCGTTCCGGAACAATGATTTCCAACAATTTGGCTCCAGCTTTCTCACACAGTAAGCGCGCATCGATGAGCGACCGGCTTCCTAACCCCCGTTTTACCCCCATGCTTTTTGCTGTGTAGTTAACTGACACAATTCTGTGAGACAAAACAGACACAAGAGATCATATTAATTAATTTTACTTTGATTGTGAGCCGTGAGCCAAGCGGCACATAGCTATTGATTGATGACATAACTTACTTAAGAATTAATAATCACATTACTTACTGTTGACTGTACAAGACAACATATGTCTACTGTATTATACAACATTTGGTGGCCTTGCGATGCAAATACCAAACAAATACCTTTAACTTGTATAATGCTAATAATTCCACCGTCTTACATTCCATTAGGATTGATGACAACAACAGGAACATCTTTTTCAACCAAGTCTGGCCTCAGTTTGTTCATCCAAAGTTGTACTTCAAAGCAATCAACGTCAAAAAATAGAATGACTCGGTTATTTGAACACACGACGGAGGCAGGATTATTCTTAAAGTCATCCTCCTCGTCAGAGATTAATTCATCTTTCCACTGGGACGGAAACATTATGCCTAAAATATGCAATGAAACAAACCTTGATTTTAATTTTGAGCTGAAACAAATGTTTCTCACACTTTAAAATGGGTTTATGAACAATTTTTACTGGAATATTAACCGCGACCGCAGCCGAATTGAATGAAATTATAAACACCCAACAAGTTCAAAGTTGCACGTGGCACAAATGTTACCACTAACTTAATTACCACAGTAACCTATAAATTGCTAATAAAGTGCTAGGGATTGAAGAAATTATAGTAATTGATAATAGATATATTATAATTTAGCCCTGAAGCTGATATTAAAAAACAACGACCTTAATAGGTAACTAGTTTTAATATTTTAAAAACCTAAATTCAGTTTAAATATTGCTATTGATGATTGATAGGATAATATTAAGGATAATCTACCTTTACTTAAGTGTGAAGTGTAATTTTTTAGGTCAGTTGTCAGTATTTCCTATTATTAAATTTTGAATAATAACTTGATAAGTACAAAGTAAATAAATAATACAAATACAGGAATGAATACTCAAGACTCAAGACCCAAACCAAACTTGAAACTTCAAAATCCCAAACAACTAACTTGAAGCGGTGAATAGTTTAAATTGTTCAGTCTGCACTTTATATTTTGATGAATTTCTTAAGTACTTACGATTTGTTTTTCCAAATTAGAATTCCGTTCAAAAATTATATGAGCAACTTTTTCAGATTTCGATTTCTGTATTCTATAATTCTATTTCTGATTTCTACACAAAGATTAAAATGAAAGATGAGAAAAGAATGAATTTGAACTTGAGAGCGAATGAATAGGCACAGAGCAGGTGAAACAGGTAGATCTTACAGCTATTGCTAGAGGTCACAGAAACCAGCTGCTAAAACAGTGAAGGAGTTCAAGAAGTAAATTATCAGGCTTCAACGCTGCCACAATAATTTCACTTTGTGTAGTAGTGGAGTGCGTATATGTGATCATGCCTTAAGTGTGATCAGTGGCTGGGGCTAAAGCACAAGCTGCATCAGAAATCCTTTACTAGCCGGTAATGATAGCTTGTACTCTTAACTAACGACAGTATAATTTAGGGTGCGAAACTTTGAAAACCTGGGCAGAGTAAAATCGCCGAAGTCCGAATATCAGAAAACTCGTATTCCGAATTTTTTTCCGAGTTTTCAAATTTCAAAATTTCTAGTGTTGTACATTTTAGAATTAAACAACGTGTGCAACGTGATTGATACATTCATTACCAACTAGTTGAAGATACTGTTTGAGATTTTCGTATGGAGAGTTCCCACTAAAATAGATGAAAGGTCAAAGTGTCAAATCCGGGAGTTGTGCTATAATGTGATCATTCTATGAGCTCTAAATGTGATCAGAGCTGCAGATGGCTAAAAGCATCGAATCAACTCAGTTTATCAAACAGCTTATTAAAATAAGTTGACAATGCTGTTTTACATCATTAGGGATCGTCCATAAATGATGTCGTCCGGATGGGTGTGGGTCCAGTCAGATTTTGAAGACATATAGCGGTTTAAGTAATGTTGATGTCATGACAATCATGACATATAAGTGAATGGGTCCTAATAAAATTTTAATTTGGGTGACATTATTTATGAACCATCCCTTACAGCAAATTTTGATTTTTTGCAAATTAGAAAAATGGGTGGGTATTAAAATTCAGTGTATCGTTAGCATTATTGCTCAAGATAAATCCACTAGTTCAGGAATTCCTCGATCATTTATGCAATTGCTGTTATCACATGTTACAGATGCCAAATTATCGTTTATTTTATTTTTACCCACCAAGATGTGGACATCATTTATGGGTAACCCCTTAAAAATCGCCAATAAATAATGTCATCGTTCGGGTCAGCTGGTCTAGCCAGATATTAATGACTGATGACATTCCATTTTAAAATAGTCGCTTACTCAATGGTAAGAGATCATCCGTAAATGATGTCAGGGGTACGGTTAGTGGGTCAGCTAGGATCTTAGTGACAACGTATTTTAAAGATATCCATCTATTCTACACAATGGTTCGGTTGATGACAGGGTAATCATAGGGTCGTAGAAATGGAGAAACTTCGATGACATCATTTATGAGCAACCCCTAAAATGATAAAATAATGGTGGGACAAAATGTCATTAATTTTGTGACGCCATTTGCAGACTACCCCAAAACATGTGATTTTGTATTTTACGCATGTAGTGTTATTTAAACTCTCATAAATGGAACCTAATATCGCATTATCTTTCATTTTCCATCTTATCTGAAAGTTTTTTAGTGTGATCACATAAAAGGCACTAACTTTCACTGTAATATTATTGCAATTTTAACATGATCACATTTTGGGACACGGTGATCACATAAACAGCATTTTTGTAATTTCGAAAATTATCGAAGTTATTTCATACAATTTGGTACAAGTCTTCGAATTTTCAGTTTATCGGTTTGATATTTTAAGGGTGTATAGAGAATGAACTGGCTAGTATTTGAGTACACAAACAGTGAATTTGGAGGAAGTACAAAAAAAGTTACAGATTTTCAAAGTTGAAAAAAAATGAACCCGATCACACATACGCACTACCCTACTATCGCTTATTTTCACTTTACTTTTTGTGCATCCTTTTTCAGTTCAGTTTACAAGTTTAGCATCTGAACTGTCCTCATTTGTGATTCGTTAGAGTACAGTTAGAGAAACTCGTGAGTGAAGCAGGTCCGGAAATTCAAACTTATGATTTTCTTCTTATTTGGGAAAATTCTGTAGTCGTCCAGCTAAGCCAGCCATATAAAATGAGTTTGTAATTACAAATTATGATTAAAGGACATTCAATGTTCAAAGTTGCAAAACTAGTTGTAATTGTAATTAAAGTGGTCGTGGAAGTACGTCGTTTTGAGGGTGCCTCCAGTCAGTTATCAGTGAATATTTATATCTAAATCCCTGAAATTAATTACTTTTAAATAATTAACCTAATTAACCTGCCAGGTTGGTCGACAGGTTCGGGGTCTGCAGTTTAGAGTTTGACGACTTCCAGACTCAGACCGTCTCCGATTCGATCACCAGCTCTGGTAGGCTAGTCCTGGTTGGCTCTGTGTATTAAATTAGTACGGACCGGGCCGCAGATACTAGTACCTGTGCTCTCTATAGTCACCCATGGTTTGTGAATAGAGAAAGAGTGTTTCTGGCGGCAAAATTGAGTAATTTGAAGGGATTACTCGCCCTGAGCATTGGCCGAAATAGAGCAGAGGTGTTTGTACTCTCCCTCGCATCCAGAAACACTATTCGGAGTAAGTCTGGGCTACTGTAGCTCTACTGACTAGTAGGTACCTTCTACTGACTAGTAGTACTATTGAAGGCCTGTCGAAAAAGAAAGTTAAATGCCCAGTATTTCCTATCCGCTCAAATCAGAGGATAAAGCAGAGAGCAGACTGACAGCGCTTACATTTCATGAAAATCAAGTCACAAAATCATCATATTTTAAATGTGGATGTATTTTTCTTACATAAGTGAACTTTTACTCTTGTGACAACCGGTCAAGAGACCATATCTCAAATCGCTCGTCGATTCTTGTTAGGAAATTAATTATTATTATTATTAGTTGAAATATTGGCGTAAATATATCCCTCAGGGATCTTGTATAAGTCCCCACAGGTGTGTATATTTAGACCTTGTTTGCTGGCTGTTTCTAATCGTAAGTAGTTACTGTAAAAATGGTTTGTGTTTGGCTGGCGACGTAAGCATGGTTGAAGTGCTCTTGAATTGCTACTATAATATCTCACTAAGGAAGGTTGAACTTTGAAGTGCTCTTGGATTGCTACTATAATATCTCATTAAGGAAGGTTAAAGTGCTCTTAAATTGCTACTATAATATCTCATTAAGGAAGGTTAAAGTGCTCTTGGATTGCTACTATAATATCTCATTTAGTTTTAACTGATTAACTAAATCAGTTCTAGTGCCTTGACTAGCTCATAGTTTCAAAGGATCAAAGCAAGTGACTAGAATTTTTAAAGTTCATATAACTTTAAAATGAACTCCGAAATACAACTGACCAGGCATATTCAGCAATCATTGGGGGAATGCGCAATTGTATTGACTAACCATGACGTAAGAAGATATGACTATGTAATAACTAGCATTGAATCTGTGATTGAGAGAATTGATGTGGAAAATACAATAAATGAACTACACTGGGCACCATCAATGATTACTAAACTGGAAGAAATAGTTGAATGAATTGAGGAAATGCTTGTCAAACCCGAAAGTAGTAATTTAATTCGCCGGGGTAGGGCAAAAATTAGAATAGATGTTTCAGCCCTTGAGGAACTATTGTCCATGAAGTTTACTGTTCCAATGATAGCCAGTATGTTTGGGGTATCTGAGCGGACAATATTTAGAAGGATGAGCGAACAAAATCTCTCAGTAAGTAATTTGGAATAACCTTTAACGTTGTAAAAACTATGTAGAGTGAGGGTGCTTATCTGTGGCCGGTATCATAAAAATTATGACACCGGGCACAATTAGGCTTCCTCGCCCTAATTGAAGTTTGAATTAATAGCAATCTCGCACTTCATAATAATTTGTCACTAATTTTTTAAGGTTTCTGCAACTTATGCTTCAATATCCGATAAGGAGTTAGAATATGTCATAGCGGAAATACTATTGGACCACCCTGACACAGGCTATAAATTAATGAAAGGATTCTTAAAGAGCAGGCATGATATAAAAGTGACAGATATACGAATTCGGCATGCGATGAAGGCAGTAGATCCAGTAGGTGTTGACGAAAGATACCTTTTGAATCGAGCGATAGTTCGACGGGTTTATTACGTTGAAAATTCAAATTCTTTATGGCACCTGGACACGAATATGAAGCTCATAAGGTAAAACATTTAAGCCACTTTGAGTTGCGATTCTACATACTGTATTTTCACTAATAATGCGCGGGTCTTCAATACTACTCGGGCCTATTTAACACACCATTAAATAGCAAGAGGTCGAAGCTCAAGTTAAAATAGTAAGCTGGGCGTACTATTAGATAAAAAACAATAAGTTGAATAATGTTATTATCCCTTTAATATAACTAATAATGCGTTTTTTTAAAATGGTTTTATGCAGATATAAAATGATAATACGAGGTTGTGTGGATGGAAAATCACGTTTTTGTCAGTACTTGGACGTAGACGACAATAATCGTGCCAATTCTAATTTACAAACATTTATGGCTGCAGTAAGAGAATACGGGGTGCCATCGAGGTGCAGAGGAGATAAAGGGGGTGAAAATCGATTAGTGGCAAGACTCATGATAACAGCCAGAGGGATGAAACGAGGGAGCTTTATAGCTGGACGTTCAGTGCATAATCAGCGGTATAGTGCGAGTCTGTTTTTGACCAGTGCTATTTATATGTAACTAGTATTGTAATTTTTTAATGAAATGAAGTAATTAAAATGTTTATTTGTAGTATCGAACGCTTCTGGAATGATGTCAAGAGAGCGACAAAGTTCTATAAAGATGTATTTAGTAAAATGGAAGAGGATGGTATCCTTAATGTTGAGGATTCAAATCAGCTGTACATACTGCATCGTGTTTTTCTCCCACGTCTACAAAATACGTTAACAAGTTTCCGTCACTCTTGGAATGGGCATCCTGTATCTACCGAGCACAACTTTTCTCCTACTCAAATGATGCTTATTCACTTGGCACCAGAAGATGTTATCGGTTGGGTGGACCAGGTAATCTAATATATACTTATAAAAGTTAGAAATTATGTAACACTTTTACCGGTAATTATATGGATTTTAAAATTAGAATCTTTTGGAGGAAACTTATCTTGAATGTTTGGACCATTATGGAGTTGAACCGGCCCACGAAGATGAGGGAAATCCAGTTCGAAATCCTTTCGCTGTTTTTCACTCCCTCTCCAGTGAACAACTCTATTTGTTGAACACTGTAAATGTGTTTCACGAGACCCCAGACTACGGTGTTAGCGTGTTTCAACACTGCATATCACTTCTTAATGTGTGATTCCCTCAAGGACTTTTCTTTATTCCTATTCATGTTCCTGGCTATTTCCCCGCCCTTCCAAATCGCATTATTATTATTAACAAGGAAGATTGCTTTCCATCGAATCGAGATGATTTCTTTCTTCATCCAAGTCCCCATCCGCCGTCTTTCTCGTACAACAACAGTCACTGTGCCGGTACCGGTAGTTGCCCAAACCATAGCTCAAGTCACAATGAAAATCAGGGCAGCAATAATGAGAGAGGGAGTGGGGGTGGGAGTAGTAATAGTAACTCCAGTAATAGCGGGGTGGTCCTTGGAGAAAATCTAAATTTTAATCGTATGGCGGTGGAGGGAAAGAGGCGGAGGGTGATTCCAAATATGGATCTGAGCAAAGCCCACTCCTTCAAGACCTTCCACTACATCCACAACAAGGAAGGAACTAAAATTAATTTATTTGGGGATCGATCCCCTTTCTCTGTCACCCGTCGCGTTGCCCTGAGATTCCCACTCGTGTCCAAGCTCACTCTGAACAATATGACGGCGGAGTCCATGACGTGCATCATCAAATATGTTCCTCTATTGGAGGAACTCAATGCTCTGGGGGGTTTCTACAACGACTCCATCGTGGGGGCATCGTGGAAACAAGAAATGAAGAGCCTGTTCCCTGCCACCAGAAAATTACCATTTGTTTAAGATCTCATTCGTAAGCTCCTACCTTTATATTTTATGAAAAAGGCAATAATTAATAAATATCGTCTGTAGAAGAACAAGTATCAGCTGTCTTTCTTTAGTATATTATAGTGTAGAGTGAATCACTTTTACTTTTTAAATCCACGTCGAAGAAACATTTATGTACCTATCTATTAACTCAAAGTATTAAATCAATCTTATACAAAAAGTGCATGTGCATCGTAATCATAGGCATAATTTCCACAGGGGATATTATAGGGCACTAACATGATGATTTTCCTACCTACTTTTACAAAATGAAGTTCCCCTGTACTTCTTATATTTGTATTTGTATTGCACTTTCTGCCTTTGCTTTGCCCCTAAAATACTCCCGATGAAAAGCAGGGCGGTATATAAGCATATAAGGCATGGGTAGGAAAAGTCCTAGGTCTGCTCATAGGTAGAAAAACTCCGGGTAGAAAAAGTCCATGTAGGAAAAGTCCGGGTAGGAATAGTCCGGGTAGGAAAAGTCCGGGTAGGAATAATCCAGGTAGGAAACGTCCAGGTAGGAATAGTCTGTTTACCGAAATATCAATGCCAGTTAAATACAAAATGTGCTTTAAGGTATTATTTTCAGCTTTACAGCTGATTCTTGTTGTATGTTTGCTTGCAGATAGGGGACAGAGCCCTAAAAGATCTGATAGACGAGCTCAACTTAATCTCACTGAAAACAGTCCGATGTCCCATGACCGCCGTCGTTTTTCGTGAGATTCTACAGACACTCTGAGATCGTGGGACCAAGTACAGCATCAACAGTTACGAAGGGCCCATGCTCCCGGGTTTGAAAATACCTTTGGTGAGCCTTCTTTTTCTGTATTAACTGCTAAATAGGGAAACTACGTTAAAATCTTTAAAAATTTGGTTTGTTACCTAATCAACGGCTCTAATGTTTTCCTTTTTCTCTATTTTAGATCTGTTGACTGTGCCCAAAACATCTAACGAGCCGTCAGTGGATGATCCTGAAGTTTTGAATAATTTGGCACTTGAAGCCACGTTCGTCTGCACTACTTCTCTCATCAAGTCTTGAAGATGGTAAATATTCATTTTGTTGCCTCTAATTCCTACGAATCGTCTCTTGTAGTGTGTAAAGATTTGGAAATCACTCAATTTTGTTAACATTTTGAACATTTTGACTGTGGTTTGTAGGGAGAAGACAGGGCTCTCCTTATGCTTGTTGTGATATTTAATGTCTTAATACAATTGTTCATAACTGCATTATTTGTGTGGCCTCATATATTAGTATTTATAGTTTTTATATTTACTTCTACTCATGTAGCAATACGGGACAGCTATTGCAAATCTCTGCTCAGAGGCCGCTCTTGAACAGATTCGTGAGAAGGTGGATGTGATTGACTTGCAGGACGACCAGATCGACGCAGAGGTGCACAACTCCTTCGCCGTCACCCGTCACCATGGACAACTTCCGCTATGCAATGGACAAGAGCAGTCCTAATGCCATGAGAGAAACTGTCGTCGTGGAGGTGCCGAATATGTTTTGGTACGACGTCGGAGGACTGAAGAATGTGAAGCGAGAGCTCCAGGAGTTGGTATCAGTATCCAGTGGAGAACTCGGAAAAGTTGCTCAAGTTTGGGATGCAGCCTCCCAAGCAAGGGTGTACTCTTCAATGGCCCTCCTGGGTGTGGTAAAACAATGTTGGCCAAGGCCATTGCTAACGAGTGCCAGGTCAACTTTATCAGCATCAAAGGCCCAGAACTTCTAACTTTGTGGTTTCGAGAATCAGAAGCTTATGTTCGAGATATTCGACAAGGTAATGCGTCTTTCATGTCTTAATTTATAAATTCATAATTGTATTTAGTTAATCATAGTTAAGTAATTCATTGTAAGAAAGTTTTTTTCCTCCCATTTTCAGGCTCGTGCTGCAGCTCCATGCTTTTCTTTGATGAATTGGATTGTATAGCAAAAGCTCGTGGTGGAATTGTTGGGGATGGATTCGTCAGTCCATCGATGCTGAGATCCGGAAGGAGAAGGAGCGAGCGCAGAACCCAGACGCAGTCATGGAAGCGGACGACGAGGACCCAGTTCCAGAAATCACCAAGGCTCATTTTGAAAAATCCATGAAGTATGCTCGACGCTCCGTCTCAGACAATAACATTCGCAAGTACGAAATGTTCGCTCAGACTCTTCAGCAGTCTCGTGGCTTTGGAAGTAACTTTCGGTAAATTACCCCGGAATGAAACCAGCTAAATTTGAATTTCTATTTTTGTGACTTCAGATTAGCTGGTCAGCAAGGAGGAAGTGGAGGCGGTGGGGCAGGAAATACTCCCCAGATTCCCCAGTTTGGTAACTTCAATGAGAATGAAGACGACGATTTGTACAGCTAGAGATGTTCCAGTTGGAGTCATTCAGTTTACAACAACAACAACAAAATATATTATTACTACATATTACTACGTTGTTTAATTATTACGAGTTTCAAAAAATGCATGGAAAATATTGAGAATATATTAAGCGTCTAATAGTAGGAATCGTCTATACTCTACAATACGTACCTATTATATTACCACTAATATTTATTATATTTATATTTATATATTTATATTTATTTCTTAAAGACAGACCATGAGATCCAGAGGTATAACAAAGGCAAGAAACTACTAACTATGGAGGAAAAAGTATAGGCTAGATATTAATGAGTAATATTACGAATTGGATCAAAATACAGTTTGGGATTAGAGTCTATATGCTAGACGTATTGAAATAGTGTAAAGTAAAGTATAATTGTAATGACATGGTTGCTGGACAATTATGGGATCTGGACGTTATCTGTTTTATTTACATCCTAAATAGGATTGAGCTAAGATGCTTGAATTATATATTGTGCCGATAATTGAATTATCCGAAGCTGCAGTTCTGTTTAGCAGCGACGATCTGGCTTGATTGCATAGTTCATGCAAATTTCTGATACCATTGTCCAGAAACATCTCCGTAGCACTACAGTCTCTACTATACCCGCACACAATCCGAAAAGAGTCATTGTAGGCCACCTTTACACGAATTAAGTTTTTGCCCTTTATATTCCAAAGGCTACAGCAGTAGACTGTGGATAGATAGGTGCGGAAAAGATACGTTTTTACTTCCGAGTTGCATCTTTGGAATCTAGACTTAATCATGTTCGCTCTTTTATATAATTCGCTGATGCGTCTATAAATCTCCTCATCATCAGAATTGATAGTATTTTTGTGGTATGATTTGATCTCCATGTCATAGCCCAGGTATTTAACCGTCCGCTCCATTCTAAGACGTATGCCTTTAAAAGTTATAACTTCCTCACGATCCCAGTGATTAAGCCAAGAGGGGAGGTATGCTTTTAGATGAGTTTTAGCCGGGTTGAATGCTAGGTTGTGGGTGTCAGCAAAGTTTTCGCAGATATTAAGTAGTCGTTTCATGGCGTGCATTGAAGTTGAGATTAGACAAACGTCATCAGCATAGATAATGTTGTTAATTTGTACGTCTTCCAGTATGCAGCCAATAGCTTCCGCGTTTAACGACTCGCTAAGAGTGTCCATATAAATTGCAAAGAAATAAGGTGAGAGGATACTGCCTTGCCTCACCCCTTTTCTCACATTAAAGCACTCACTAGTCACTGTACCCCATCTTATACTAAAACTCTGATGTTTGAACCAGAACTTAAGAAGCAGGATGAAGCAGCTGGGTAGACCTCTAGTTATTAGCTTGTTGATAAGGATGTCATAGCTAACATTGTCAAAGGCCTTTGAGGCATCGAGATAACATATATAAAGAGGAGTATTCTTGCGTTTGTAGTAATTTATTATCTGTTTCAGAGTAAATATGCAAAGTTCACATCCCAGTTTTTTTTTAAAACCGAATTGGTTAGGTTTTGTTTCTAATAGGCAAGCATACTGATTTAGCATTAGCATCTCCAGTACTTTTGAGCACACGGTAGCCAGGGCGATTGGTCGATAGTTTTCTTTTTTTGATAGGTCGAGACCTTTTTTTTTGAGGATAGGAACAAGATTTACCATCATAAGTGACTTGGGTATCGTCAAGTGAGAAGCCATGTCACTTAGTAGCCTGGTGAGCAGTGTAATAGTGTCCGGGTGGGCAAATTTAAGGTGCTAAACTTTAATTTTATCGTGCCCTTATTACTAATACCATTTCTTAGCAACCTACCTTTTGTTTTACTTGATATTTATTGTTAATGTTTGCAGGTACTTATCTGCACAACACACTGCCATTTAGTTAACCTTAATTTACTTGACTTTAGTGTAATTAACTGTACTTCATCTTATACTTATGAATTGTTATATTTGAATACAGCTACTTAACTATTCTGACATCAATGTAACGTAAAGTCGAAATGAGGTTTTTGCCTGCATATTTTTGTGTTTTGCATAGCTCCAATGTTAGTGTTGACAAATGTACAACTACTGACATTGTCGTTACAAATGTATTGCTTCATAATTTGGTTGTTGACAAAATTGTCATTATCTGTTGTTGTCCTCAAAGCATACCATATTTGTACGTAAATATTTAATTTATAAAACCAATATTTCATTACAATGCCAAAATAGTTAGTGTAATAACAAAAATAGCATATCTACTACAAATTCATAGTACTGGTTCTTGTGTATGGTAGCGCAAAAATTCTTATTACATAATATATACATTATGCACTTCTACAATCTACAGAATTAAGTAATGTTGGATGTTTAACCAAATTCTTCTACGCATTGTTGTCAACGATGGTGAGTTGAGCAAAAAATGAATTTATTGAGGGGCGGGAACATCAATAGCACTAGCGAAGAGACAAATGAAATGTGTAATGTGATTAGCACTACGAGAGGCTATTGTGGTACGCTAATTATATTCTGCTAAACCCGAACTTGCATTATTAGCTCAACTACGACCATTCTGCTGGGGAGACACTTACCGTACCTTTGACACAAGCATGGAGTAACTACAATTCGACGAAGCATATTCTATAAATAATTATTTATATGATCGATAATCACGCATACTAATGAATTAATTAATTACTGAATAATTAGATTATAAAGTGTAATAACAATTTAATGCGCATTTCAAAAATATGTGTTGTCTCTCAAACGCACGTGATCGCAATATTGGAACGGAACAAGTACACAAGCCTAAACAAATCGCAAGGAAATGGAGCATATATGAAAACATTATTAAATGAAACAAAACATAAACGAATTATTGTAACGGTAGATTCGTTTTCCCGGCAGGCAGAACATAAATACTCTTTGTGAGTACTTGCATTTCTATTCACACTTCCTCATCCAGAGGAATTGTGGAATTATATTACCATGCAAGTAGGTGAGCGCACTGTCCAGAAGCTCGACTTGATTCAAGATTTCTTTTTTTAAATTATTAAATTTCTCAACTCCCGAATTTAAATGCTTGCAAATACGGATCGCAAACTGCTTGGCACCTCAAGCTTGTAATTGTCCGCAATAAATGTTTTGATTGCTGAGAGGGAAGAGCCCTTCTTGTCATTCAGTTGTGCCAAGGCCGTGTTGACCATTTGAGCTGTGGTTGGATGAGGCTTGTGTCCGTAGATCTACCATCTGTCCCTTTTTTCGACACCTTTAAGGCTGGTCCTGGCTGCTTCTCGGAACCGGGAGAAATGTCAACATTTTCAACGGGGTACACACTTCGTGAGTTAGGGTCGGGTGATTCAATGCCAGAATTGTCGAAAGCTATAATATGATTTAAATTTTAAAGCAGGTATACCTACGTATACTGTAAGTGGTGATGTTGAATTGTTCTACATAAGCAGTAATCTTATTAAAATTTGTAAGTTTCCACTTCATCCACCAAAGACCTAGCGTCTTCATACTGTCCCACAATGCTGCTTTTCCATCTTTTACTTCAGGCTCGACAGACAAATTGTACTCTGCCAATGACTTATTGCTTGCAATCATGACTTCTTTCTCGCTTTTTAATTTAAAAAAAAAAATAAAAAAGCAACAATTTTAAATTACATTAACTTTGTTATGTTATTATTACCAAAGCAAATTTAAATGTCAATATAAGGTGATTGCTTTGTCAAGTTTGATATTTTACACGGTTCATTACGGCGTAGCCAGCAGTGTTGGTACCACACACGACATAAACCGTCGCCACATCTGTGCGATGTCGACAATCTGCATTTCGAATTTCATGAGTAATTTCACTTAATCCTCCCGGTAATACGTAAATGTAGACGATTTTTGATGAAACAACATGGAAAATAGGCTATAAAGAATTCCCAACAAAATAATATAACTTAAACACGCTAGGTCACCGTAGGTCATTACAGGTAGGAGCCTCAAAGTAGGAGATACTTGAACAAAGCTATAACGTGACCTCGGTGACCTAATAACTTTCTGAAAAATGAAACCACGGTCAATGTTAGTGTAGCATGTTGCAGGCCATCATCAAATCTATAGGAACAAATGAGTTTTAATATTTGTTATTATTTCTTGAAAAAGAAATAAACAGTAATCTTTACCATTACTGTATCGTTGAACAGCTCCATTTTGTACCAAAATGTTAAAAAAATTTTTTTTTGTTTTTTTCATTTTTTGTGTATAAACTAAACCAGTGCTCAGGAGTTCGGATCCGTTGTTAGAATTAACATCTGATAATTATTCACTGAGTAATGAACTTAAATATTAAATATCATTGTAGGTAATATTGTATGTCTGTGCACGTTTCACTTTCCCCCCAGAATTGGTATTCAGTGAGGAAAGATTCCATGTAGAAAAACTGATATATTTGTCAAACAAAATGACCGAAGTCTATATTTATTGTTGGTATGCACACAACTAGGTCACATTTCGTCGTAAAAGATCTTTTTAAAAAAATTTTTAAACCGAGGCCTTTTTTTTCAAAATTTCGAAACGTTTTTAAAATTTCAGATTACTGACGGTTTCATTCAGTGTCTGCGCTGTCAATTTATTGTTGTGATGCATAAGTCTCATGAAAATATTTTTAATGTCCCTTAAATTAAAATGAATACCTGTGTGGGAATGTTTCCATGAATGTTTCTGCATTTCATTGTATACGTAAGCTTATAGACTATGTATTAATAGTACATAATTATTGTTGGGGCGAGATACTTTTTTCCAGATGAAACCGGCCTATAATGGGTGTGGGTGTATATTAACTTTGGTTGACAGTTGACACCCACGGGTCACTTGGCTTGGATGCAGTTAATTATAAACCGAAAAGCAGGTCTCTCAATGAAATAGAAAATGGGCCAAACAAGCTTCCATTAGAGCCCATGTATTTCATCCACTGTAAGCCTGGTACAGCTCGTGTGAGCTTATAAGTTTGGCTCCGGCTCCGGAGCCAAACGCCAAAATTATTACAGATGACAGATTCAACTTCTCCAGGATGTTAAAGCTGACGTGTATACTGTATGCATCTATTTTGTTTTGAATGTTGAAATAAAAATTCCTTATTTACCTTTTTCAATTCTATTTATTTATTTATTCATTTCTATTCTGTTAAAGCAGAAAGTACGAATTATGGCGAAAATGAAATGGTTGATTCGTGTCGACGTCGAGAGAGAAAAGGAGATGCGATGAGGCAAATTTGACATTTTGTAGAAATTATTTTTATTTTACCCGTTCATTTCACATATAACAGAGTTGCATTCATTCATTCATATTATAATTTATTCATCATTTATTCAATCAAAAATCTCATTTTGTAGGTATTTATTTAATCTATTCCCCTGATTTCTATTTCGACTTGGATTTCGACTGTGACATAGGTAATTACTGAGATGATCCATATTAATTTGACTGACCTACTACTACTACAACTGTATACATAATTATCTGTGGACCTGTTAGGTCTAACAAGGGAATGACGCGACATGACCGACAGACCGACCCAGAATTTGGAAATACCTATTTAAAAAAATCAGGCTGCTTTTACATAATCCTAAGTAACTCGATTGAACTTTGCGTCGTTTGCCTAGAATTGCGCTGCAAATTTTAAAAAAATTCAAATTTTAAAACTTTGCCGCCCTGTAGATTCTACAGTTTTTAACCAATTTTGATTGCAGATAACAATTGCCAAACTCTAACCTCTATGTTTAATATTATTTTATTGCAGATGTCATAAAGGCTGTGCCATGACGGCATTGTATATAATTATGACGTATATGTTACTGGGAGAGGTACGGTATCCTACTTCAACGGCAGTTATTCGTGGGCTAAAGCATCGAGTCCAAATGAGATTCCAAACCCCACCCTCGCCGGATTCCTACTAGTCTCTCATACTTCATCTTTAATTTAAGTTTTTATGTTCAAGATACTTTAAGGAATCGTTGTATTTATTTTATCATTATCGTGCTTACGGCAGCGTAAAATATATAACTTTGAAGATCACAAGTGCATACTTAACTTAAAGCGAAGCAAACTAAAATGTTAAATAAATACAATTAAATGGAAGTTTGTAATTTCATATTGGAAATAGTTGTTTAATTTTTCTCAATTCAATTCAGATGAATTTTTCACTTTAAATTCCATAAAAGAAATCCATATCTTTCAAAAACAAATATATGTTCGTAAACAAATAATCCTTACGTTCTCGTTCGTATTCCTCCACGATAAGTGCAACAGCTGCCCCCAGCGAATAATTTGTGCTGTCCACATCTTGATTTAAATTACAAAATGGACCAACAGCCAGAGACATGAGAACTCTTTTCAGATCCGATCTTTGATACACCCAGCAACGGTAGCGACTGAAAGCATCCAGCTCATCGTATGTAATTAAGTAAGACTTGAGATTCTCTTTGAAATAGCCAATGCATTTCAACTTGTAGTCGGGGTCACCTATCCAGTCATGTCAAGGAGAAAGGGGGGAGGGCAAGGTAAGGTAAACGGCAAAAAACAAAAGCATTACGTCTGAATCAATAATTAAATTGTAATGGCATATAGGTTAAACATACAACCATAATTGTTAATTTTATACTAGTTATTACAGTACACATAAAACACAAAAATTAAATTATAAAACATTTAAAGCGCACGCCACGAACCAAAACCAAATTAATCCCGAGCGACTTTCACCCTATACTTAACTTCATATTTGAAGTTTGACCCTTGACCCTTGTAATTAAATCTTTTCTAAATATTTAAAACCGTGAATTGTGAATTCTATAATAGTACGCTCCGCGTACTACCTAAAAACCGTATCCCACCTTTGTATTGTTACACATGAAATGAAAATGTGGTGATCCTTCATTAGAACAGTGCTTTACATATGTACGCAATTTATAAGCTTACGTTAAATTAACATGCTGAAACATTCACAGAAACATTCCCTTGTAGATGTTAATTTTAATGTAAGGGTCAGTGACGAAGTTTTGCCGAAATTTATGCCACAGAACAATGTACTGAAACTGCAGGCACTGGATGAAATACTAAAAAATCTGAAATTTCGAAACTATTTCGAAATTTTTCAAAAAAAAGTGCCTCAACATAAAAATAAAGTTTTTCCGGATTTTATGCAATAAAAGGTGAGATTTTTGACTAAATTCAACACAAAATTGCAGTTTCATAATTTTTAAAAAAAGTTGTGCCACTTTTATAGCACGGATTTTTTCCTCGCAAAATTAAAGTGCTATGGGGGAATGTGAAACGTACAATAACATATACAAAAATATGTTTTTAAAATTGTATTACTCACTCAATAATTATCGGTTTTTAATTCCAAGATCGGATTTGAACTCATCACAGTTGGATTAGTTTACATACAAAAAATAGAAAAATCGAAAAATTTTTTTTTTGTAATTTTGTTATAAAATAGAGCTATCTCACATTGCAGTAATGGTCAAGTTTTTTTTAAATATATTTTTCAAAAAAAGATAAATTATATTCAAATTAATTTTATCCTACGGATTTTGCGATGAACAACAACATTCAACGCTCACCTTGAATGTAGGTTGATGATATTGAAAGTTATGAGGTCACCGAGGTCACGTTCTCTCTCTCTGTACAAGTACCTACTATGTTCACGCCCCTGCCTCTCGTGACCTACGGTGACTTTACATGTTAATTTAATATGTTTTTGTCGTAGAGAAATTTTTACAGTTTATGCTCCTTCAAATTTTATCGAAATCCGTTCACATTTGCTCATCAGCGGAACGATTTAGTAAAATTAGTCATTAATTTGCACGCTTCTCATATGCTTACCCACTGATAGTGAGCGAGGTGTGAAGGCTGTAAACATAGATGAGTTAGGGGTCGTCCTTAAATGATGTCATTGTTAGGGTCAGTGGGCCCAATTAAGTATTGATGACATGCCATGTTAAAGATAGCCGGTTAAGTAATGCTAAAGTGATGACACAGGGGTAGGGGTGGGTGTCTCGTGAGGGAGTGATAATTTGGGTAGGGTAGGTCAAAGCTTTCTAACTAGATTTTATTACGCGTCAACTTTAGTGAGTGCATGATGGAATTCCAGTTGTCTCATGATTTCATTTAAATATATAAATTGCAGAAAAATGGGCTGGAGTATCTGAAGCGAGAGAATTTTGACGTGATGTGCTTGCAAGAAATCAAGTCGTTCGAGAAAACTCAGCCATTTGAAGTGAAATCCATTGAAATCTACCCGCACACGTACTGGAGCATCTCCGAGACAGCTGGTCCCTACGAAGTTGGAATCTTGTCCAAAATCAAACCTGAGAATGTCACGTCTGGCCTTCCCATCAAAGACGGTGATTCTGAAGAGGAGAAGAAGTTGAAGGAGGGCTTTAACAAAGAAGGGCGCCTTCTTGTCACTGAATATGACAAGTTGATCCTCATAAACGCGTGTAAATTCCTCAAAATTTATTATTAAGCCCGTAGTAACTTAACCTTAGTGTCAAGTGGCATTTCATGGATTTCATTTATGATTTTCATTATGTACTTTTGGTAGATGTGCTGAACGGTAGTCGGGCTGTGTAACCCGTGGACGGGATCAGGAAGCTGTTCCCCCCACCGGTGACAGAAGGAGATCGAGGTAAATGGGACAAGTTTTGGAAAATTACAGAATGTTCTATTTGCATGCTTTTGTGATCATATTTTAATTCTTTTGTAGATAGTACATTTTCATTTTTAGCTAAAAACATAAATGAGCCATTTTGATTCTTCACAAACAGTAAGTACTGATGATATGGAATGGTCTAAGAAAAAAATTACCTGAAACGAATTTGAATCTGAAAATGAGTGGATAAAAAAGTTCTATAGTTGAAAGCAGAATGACGAGTTTAATAAGACTATAATGTAGACAGCGGAATGGAGCATGTACAGACATTTCATTGCTAATCAAGTGTCAAGTCAACAAGTACTAAAGTACGAAAAAGGTTAAGTGCAGTTTTAAGAAAATTATGATGACAAGTATCTAAATATTGGGAGGATAAAAAAAATGTAATATGTTTAAGTAAGTAAATATATTTAATTTTAGTGCCCAGAATGTAAGGCAAAGTAATAATTTTATTAATTATGTCAAAGATGTTTTGTTTTTTTCTGGAAAAGTTCCCAAATTTTTGTTTGGGAAATAAAAAAATGTGGAAAGAACTGAAAAAGTAATTTTTGAGACTTGAGAGAGACATTTTGAGCGGTTGCTTCATTTCCACTGATTATATCAAGAATTTAGTATATACCTCTAACCTCCTCCGCCACACTTCTTCCCCCTCTATTTCCCTTTTTTTATTTTTAAGGTGTGTTTGTGAATGTGAGTTTGACTGCGACCGACCTCCGACGTCGACCTTTGACCCTCCCTCTCTTCTGGGTTGTACGTAATTGGACTTTTTGCAACTGGTTTCTTAGTTTTATTATTTTCGTACTTTGGTCTTGGTTAATAATTAATAGTGTGTTAATACAGTTAATTTTTAAATATTGAAATTGGATTGTTGTGTCTTCACAAAACAATTAAAATATAAGTAAAATAATAATATCAAGTGCTTGTAGAAAAACATTGAAAATCAAAATTCGTTGACGATTTGATTTTAGTACTGCGAACGAGGTCATCTGTTTACAACAACTTTGGATGGAATATGGAATGAAAGCCGGTAGAACGGGAATTGCGTTAAGCACATAAGTAGTTATAAGTATATAGTATTTTCATTTTAATTAATTGTACTGTAATAATAATCTTTAAGAAATGTGTAATATCTTATTCTTGACTCTAAAGACACTGAACTTGTGGCGTTTGGCTTCTCAAAATATGTGACTAATGTTAAATGAATAATGGAGAATTAATTAAGTAATGAAAGTATTGACATTGAAATATCTTCTCATCCAATTATTATATTTTTTTATATCAATAAATCAATCCTCATTTTACAATTTACAAATTACCGATATCGAATTATCTGTGATTTGTTGTTTTTTTTTGCCTTTTCATATTATTATATTTTGTTGTTTTTGTTGTAAACTGAATGACTCGAACTGGAACATCTCTAGCTGTACAAATCGTCGTCTTCATTCTCATTGAAGTTACCACCCTGGGGATTATTTCCTGCCCCACCGCCTCCACCTCCTCCTTGCTGACCAGGGAATCTTAAATCAAGAAAATACAGATTCAAAGTTAGCTGGTTTCATTTAGGGGTAGCATGTAGAATGCGCTGTCAGTTAAAAAAAGGGTGATATGAACTCACCGAAAGTTACTTCCAAAGCCACGAGACTGCTGAAGAGTCATTTCGTACTTGCGAATGTCATTGTCTGAGACGGAGCGTCGATCATACTTCATGGATTCTTCAAAATGAGTATTGGTGATTTCTGGAACTGGGTCTACCTCGTCCGCTTCCATGACTGCGGCTGGGTTCTGTGCCCGCTCCTTGTCCTTCCGGATCTCGGCATCGATGGACTGACGAATTGCCAATTTGCACGCATGCTGACATTTCTCTGTCAGATCCGCACCTGAAAATTAATAAAACGATAGCAGGATCGATAATGTCTGCGAGTAAAATATGCAAAAATAATTCGTCAAATTATGTAAAAGCATGTTTTATTACATTAAATATCGTGTGTGAAGAACCAAAATGACCCAAATCCAAGTCAGGGTAGAATCAAAATGAGCTATTTCGGAAAAACAAAATGAGATACATGCGTAAAATGTTGTATGAGTTATTGAAAAACGTGAAATATGCAATATACATGTTTTTAAAAATGTTGTATTTAAATGCTCTCAAGACATATTTACATAGTTGTGTTGATATTGGTTTTAGCTAAAAATGGATATGGGCCATTTTGGTTCTTCACAGGGTGCTAAAGATAGGATTGTAAATGTCGAATGTCTCCCTTTTCAGGGCAGAGTAGTTTACCTGCTGGTCGATTTGTAGCTCCGATAATGAAGACATTTTTCTAAGCGCCGATGCCGTCCATCTCTGTGAGGATTTGATTAATGACGCCAGCAGCTGCACCAGCACCACCAGCATCTCCAACATTTCCACAACGAGCTTTTGCTATACAATCCAATTTATCAAAGAAAATCACACTTGAAGCTGCAGCACGAGCCTGAACATTGGAAATTAGGGAAAAAGCTTCATTGTTATTAATTCAGTAACTACATATTATTATTATGATTAATTAATTTTATTATGAAATTAATATTTATATTATTTTTGTAAATAATTCAAAAATAATTCTTTACATTCCTCGGTAGTGTCTTCTGGGTGAGAGGATTGGGCTAGAGCACATGCCCATTAGGGTCTCCTTGTTTAACTAAATCTTGCAACTGCTTTCTCGTTAGTATTTGGTATAAATAAAATAACTAATTGTACTACAACTTTGGTCAGCCAAATCATTCAAATTTAATAAAATGAAGTAAACCTACGTTCTTACAGTACCCATGGCAGCTTGGTTGACCAACCGTGTAATATATAATTTTAGCGACAATTCGATGCACAAAAGTGAGTATATCTCCTAACATTTGTCGTCGATTTTCGAAATTTTTGCACACGATGTTCCTTGTATGTCACACTACCGTTTCACTAAATTTGGGAAAAACCCTTTCATTATTTTCTGAAATACACGTCTTGGAATGAAGCGGAATGTCAACACAAAAATATCGCTAATCCACTTTCACTTTGAGTGTATATATTTCAGCAATTAACAAAAGCGTTTCTCTCAAATTTTGAGAAACGGTAGTTACATTTACAAGAATCATTGTGTGCAAAAATTTTTTAAATCGACGACAAATTTTAGAAGATATACTCAATTTTGTATTGGCTTACTTTGCAGCTTGATCGGCCCATTATTTATTATTCAATTTCACCGATCAATAAATGCACAAAGTTAACTATATCTCCCAACATTTGTCGTCGATTTTCAAAATTTTTGTACACGATGTTTCTTGTATGTCGAACTACCGTTTCTAAAAATTTCTGAGAAACGCTTTTGTTAATTGCTGAAATAAATACAGTCAAAGTGAAAGTGGATTAGCGATATTTGTGTGTAGACATTCTGCTTCATTCCAAGACGTGTATTTCAGAAAATATTACAAGCGTTTTCCCCAAATTTTTAGATAAGGTAGTTAGACATACAAGGAGCAGCATGTTCAAAAATTTCGAAAATCGACGACGAATGTTACGAGATATACTAAATTTTCAAGCTGGGCTTTTTCCATTTCTTTACAGGAAGGGGGCAGGCTTGTTGTTGACCACCAGCAGACAATTTTCTTAGCTCCGTTTCATCAAATTTAAATAGTTCAGTATTTTAAACAAACTCTTTACCCGGTCTTCATAGTGAGTTTTGGTTGAGGATACATAAGGAACGGAAAGCGGAAACCACGTACACACGTTGACATCTGAATGAGAGTTAAGTTGATGCGAAATGGCACTGGAATGTATTTAAAGTGTACCGATTACAATAATAACAGCATCATCTTTAAATCTGCATCCCAGGGACCTCTTAGCTCTCGTGTTGTCCAACGTTTTGGGTGAGCAAAATTTCCAAAAATGACCAAACTGCGTGACTATAGCCGCATACGAAAACCTTTATATAAAACATAGTTCAATATAAAGGTATTGGCAAAATACACAACACAACTTTTATCCATTATTTATAACCAAAGTATACGGAGTGACAGAGGCGTAACTATCCAACATATAAGGCAATGGTGAAACATTAATCAGTGTAAACAATTCTACTTACCATTACAACGTTTCCGCTACTAGTATTTACAACTTCTCTTACGTATGAATAATCTACATTTTGTGCCATTACAAACTAGTACTACGTAAACCCAATCAAAACTAAGATAAATTGACTAATTTCTGTCTTTCAAATTATTGTGTAAAACTATTTTTAGAACGTATAATCCACTAACATAGGCTGCACAACACCGTAAGCATTACTAACATAAAGTAAGCATACCCCTGAAGGCATTAGTTGACAAACATGCGATTAACAGAACTATACTTCCTTTATAAGACCAGTAATATACTAGTATCCTGTACTAGTATCTATTAAAAATATAAATAGGTACGCAATTAGGCAATAATTATAGTTTATTATTAGCAATAACTTTAATGTAGCAAATGTAAAAGCCAAATAATTATTTTGTAAATATAAATCTTCCAAAAGCCGTAATCTACAAATTGCAAGGTATATATTTTATAAATAAGAAAACCATTATTATCTATACTCCCAATAGCAGTGCAAAGCAGAGACATTCAATTAGCAATATAATAGCCAATCTTCACCCAATTAGTAGAAAAATAAATAACTACAAGCTGAAAATGCAAGCACAGTTGTATAAAATTAATAACATATTTAAGTACTTGATAATATGTGCTCAGTAACTTAGTAAGTCATGCAATACCACCCCAACACCTTAAAGTGTATAACGAAATACAATAATAATTATAATTTTATATATAAATACATGCAAAATGATAAACGGTCTAAGCAGAGTCAAAAACTTGCGGAGCAACAAAAACTCCTGTGTAGATTTGATGTACAAAGCTTTCTTCTGTTGTTCCTTCCGGTACATCTAGCTGCATAAAGCAGGCGTGGGCTAGGACTGAATTATACTTTTTAACTAAGCCTTTCCCTGGAGTTTCAACGTATTCGAATGCTGGGACAGTAAAGAAATGTAGAGATGGTTCCCGTATAAACGGATATGACGTAAGCTAAACCCGAAAATCTTGTAACTTCTTCTTTTCTATTTTAAAATTAAAAACAAGCATTGAATAAAAAATAGCGCCCTATATGACGAGCGTAGAATTTTACAACAATTTTGGTATACATTAGTTCATTCATTTCATTCGCTACATAATTCTTATTGTAGATATTAATAGTTGCAATTACCAGAGACACATTTTTCCAAGAACGAGCGTAGGTATTTTGTCAAGAGAGGGTGTTCATCAGCATTTTTAAATGTTCCGATAATTATCTCTACCGTAATAGGGTAATCCTCAATTCTTGGGAATAGTTTAAGTAGTGAGTAGTATTGGTGTTGACCCCATGTCCAGAAATGATGATTTCTAAAAGTTTCCCTCAACACTGTCAGTGCCTTTAGTCTGGATCCAAATATATAATTGAACTTCACAAGTTTTAGAATCTCCTCAGATTCCCTCTTTGACAATTTGCTGACGTCTACAAATATCTTCAGCTCGTCCAAAGTGTCTTGTATCATGTCGACATCACTACATTTGGAACCTTGTGAAATTTCCAGAAGCTGAAAAACAATTAATTTTCATACAATCACAAAGCTAATTATGTATTGAAGCCAGAAAAACATTACATTTTCCTAAATTAACAATCGTTGTGCAATTATTGGTAATTATAGCTTATAACATTACGTTTTAATAAATATTTTGTATATCTGAAAAACTAAACTTACACCACGAGCAACTGCTTGGATTTCCGGGTCTGGCAGATCTTCAATTTCAATATCCCATGTCAGAAGCTCTGACCTGTCCACATTGTCCTCCAGAATATACCTTTGGCATAATTTGTGGAGTCCAATAAACGCACAGTCTACGTGTACTCCAAAGAACAGCATTGAGAATGCTACAAGCTCAAAAATCCCTTGCTTTACTGGTTTCAAATTTGTGGTAGGTAACTACAGATCTTCCCGTCCGTCAAACAACAGAATTGGGTTAGGTTTTCCCCAAGGCTCCGTCACCCAGCTGCTAAGACTTTGAAATGCAAATTCTTTGCTTAATCCACCCACATCAACCCCTGAAAACGTAAATATACTCATCTTACTTGTCATTTAGTAATTAATTACATCATGCTGCGGATGCATACTTTTATTTCTGCATAGTTCTTTATATACAAGCTTTATACATGTAAACAATTTGACCCACGTGCGTACACGTTATTTGAATTTTTATTATTAAATTACCTGCTTCGCCTTCAAAATGTATTCTAGGTTGTAGATTGAACTTGCTTTTATCAAAATGTTGAAAAATAGCAATTGTTTCTTCAAGAGAAATTGGTTTCCCAGTTTCTCGGCAAACAACAATAGTATTTTGACCGCTATTTGCGCTGTATAACTGCTGCCGGTAAGCTTCCAGACCATAAACTATTAAAGAAAATATAAAAGTTATTTAACACCATATTATCATTTACGATTTTAGTATATATATACAAGTTTAATAGTACCTATTTTCATGCACATCTGATAACCGTTTAAGTTTAGATTACCCAGTGGTTCACGTTCAAGCTCAATATTTTAAAAGTCATTTAAGTCCATTGAACGCTCTTCGTCTTGAACCTCATATGAAGCAGCTGTTGAGTTTAATACTTCTACAGTAGAATAATTGTTATCATTCACAATTGTTGTTTCCCATGAGTTAACTGAAGCTCCGTTGTCAGAATCCTCTGAATCAGAATCCTCAGACTCTTCCACGCCTTCGGGTTTCTACAAATATATAATAAAATTGATTACTAAGCAACATCCTGTATGCATAACAAATTTTGTTTTGACGGCAGCATATATAGTATAAAACTAGGATTGCAAAAACAAGCCCGTCAAAATAATTAAGGAACCTGAATAAACAAAGTAATATTAAGTTAAAATTTAATATATTTTTACTTTACCATAGGATACAGTTTTTCTGATGGACGACACCATAATGACTGGGCTCCCCTTTCATGAATTTCAAATCAACTTGGATCTTCTAATGTTATACTCGATGTACTCCCTAATCCGCTTCTATAGCCTATTTTCCACACTACAGCTGCTGGATTTCTGCAGAGATTTTTTGCTTTACGTTTTGATTAAAACTTTTCACTAAAAATTTGACGTACTTTGTCTCTAGTTGTTTCAGTACCTAAAGAAATAAAGATAAATAATTATTAACCTTTTCGACAATGTAAAATTATGCATAAGGTGGCTTACAATTACAGGTTTTCTAATGAATTTGGTTCTATATTTTATGAAAATACATTCCACTAACGAAACAACAAAAAGAAAAAGGTAAATAATGCACACATATACTTAGAATAATCCACATTTATTACTTAATGTGATGAACCCCGCTTGATAAAGGTCCCACCGTTGTAGTTTTGCTTGTCTTTTGGGTTTTGGTTTTCGTTTTTCTTTAGGATCACCAGCTAGAAATACTCTCAAGCTCCAAGTTGTTACAGAACGAAGATTTTGATTTCCCCGAGCAGCAACACTGTTATTTCCTCTTCTTCTTTTCGGTGTTAATCTTTCTCGCTCACCTCCCGAAGAAGAAACTGAATTTCGTAAAGAAGCAAGAGCATTCAAACTTGTCCTGTTGCCTACAAAGGAACAAACATCATTATTAATAACTGAAAACATTTACTGGAAACACGAATTACGTACTTAAGTTTATTATTTATTAGTCACATCCTCATCCTATTTCCCTTCCTTCAATTTGACTACTATTTATTCCACTCAAATGTGTAGTGTACAGCTTAATTAAAATCTTACGAATGGCTCTTGCTGACACTTTTGAATTGTATGACGGATATGAAGCCCTTGGTAATGTTGACTGATGTGATTGTAGTTGGTAAGTTGGCAAAACTGCAGATTCACCTACAAATTACAAAGCTTTATCAGTTTCTATTGAAAATGACGAATGCACGTATATATTATTACACTTTGTGGTTAGAAGTGACACAATTATGTTGCAGTTTAGGATCTTAGTGTTTATAATTTTCCTCAATTGTGATATTTTAATTGATATAAATTATCTACTTTCGTAAATACATGTATGCAACTTTCTTAATTAAAATTAAAAGTAGAAATTCAAAAATTTTGATCTCCTTAATTTACAAAATAACTCTTACGCGCATCTTCTCGTTCCATTCCAGGATAAGACTGATTAACCATCGTAGTAAATGACGCAGAATTATTAGTTTGTCGGGACCCTAATGTAGTTGACCCAGCTACGACATGCAAATAATCAAAATTGTTTAGTATTTTAATATTAAAAACACCAAATTTTTAACAATTTAAGACCATACATTAAACATATTTGAACTGCAAGCCTTCAAGCCGTGAACTAGCAACAGGACTATATAGCAAGGAATTTTGATTTTCAGTCCCAGCATAAGCCCTTGCTTCTTGGCGATGAGAATCAATATTGTATTGCTGATATGCTCCTGTAAATATTCCAGTTAATTATTTCTTACTATCTAAAATTACCTCAATTTACGTAATATTTAAACTTTGCTAACTATCGTAGTGTACTACCGATCAATAAAGAATTTGTAATAACATGTATAGACTTACGACTTCCTCCATCACTGTAGGGGCGAAATACGTGGTTAACCTCGTCATTTGAGTGAAGTTGGATCTTGATTGATTTTGAAATGATGAGGACGTTGTTGGAGTGTTGTTGACTTGATGAATTGGAACAGGATAACTTTGGTTCATCCTTTGTCCCCGTTCGAACATAATTCTTGCGTCAGTTTCCAATCTTCGCGACTGCACAACAAAACTACCTAACTCTACTCGCGCACGATCACTAGCTAAATGGTTTGATAGATTCATCTCTGCAAGGACATAAAAAGGGGAAATTGCTTTATCACTCTATCTATTATTAATTGTCGTGCTTATAATAATAAATACGCTTAAAGTAAAAAGCACTTACTCAAGCTTCAAATTGATGTGATGCAACAATCTTTAAAAAGAAAACTCCTACACCTTGGATGTCTTTAAATATTTTGACAAATTCAGACCCCAGTTCAAGTTCCAAATAAACAATGAATGCACTGCCAAAGCTACAATACAAAAGACAAATAAAATATGAATTACAATTTTCAGTCAGGTATTTTCAACAAGTTTTTGTTGGATTTGGACGGCTTTTACCTTGTGTGTTAATTAGTCGAATTCCGACGGGTTTTCGTCGGCTCAAACCAAAACGCGTACAATTTCAACTGAAAATGGCATTCTCCTACCCTTTACGCTTCAGCGTACCGGGTGACCAGAGGGTGGGTAGAAACAATATAATATATTTTTCTTCGTTCAAAATAATAAAATTTTGTTTCACATGGCACAGAGAGTTTGCTACCCTACATTTTGTGGTTTTTTGACGGTCAAGGAAAGTGTATTTTGTATTTTACATTTGTAAAGCATTAGACAGGTCGATTTTAAAACCCGTAGAAATTGCTAATTTTCATACGTTCTACCTATTTGAGGAATATCTTGGGTCCATTTGAAATCGAAAAAACGGTTTTTGGTTGAAAATCGACTGCTTCTAGTTTAAAACAAAACGATTTCGTGTTGAAATTGTGCGTTTTTTGGTTTGAGCCGACGAAACCCCGTCGAAATTCGACTATTTTACGTACAAGCTAAAAGTAGTCGAAAACTCGTTGAAAATTTTCTACTGACTCACACACCTCACTTTCATTTTCTTTAACTTTTATTTTCTTTAATTTTTTCCATGCTTGTTTTAACATTTTATTGAATAATATTGACTAATAATCAGCTTATAATTGATTACTTACGTACTAGCACACATTTAGTTATTATAAACCTGAGAAAGGCAATTTAATTGTTAATTTTTGCTTTTTATAAACGAGAAAACGGATGTAAACCGAATCTTAATTATAAAGCTAGTATCAACTTCTTGACACTACACCTGAAAAATACTTTGATTCAGAAATATAATATAATGTCAACTGACACAAATAAATTATGAAATATATAATTACCGTATTTAGTTAAATTTTAAACCAATTTACTGTCAAGCTTATTACTCATTAGAGCTAGTAAAATTTCAATCCCAAGTTTTCCACTGAGTACTTACAACGACCCGTTGGGCAGGACTACACTGGAATGACAGTACCGTTACCACCACCGGTTTTAATCTGTAAAGTGTGGGATAAAAAGTAATAAAACGGGATAAGGACGAGGGAGGAACTAATATCATTGCGTGGCCCACGTGACGCTGAGAGTCCGTGCAAAGATTTGAAGTGAAGTGAAATAAGAGATGAGCATGAAGTGAAATTAAGACATTCATGAAGTGAAAACATACTGTCAGTAATACTCCCCGATAGTAAATAGCCGTTCACCCTAGTAGGTCTGTGTCGGTCCGATATTTTGGCATTTTGAATCAATTTGAATGTGAAGCGAAATTAAATATTTGATTATTTGATAAACATAATATTATAATAATATTTACCTTTTGCCGTTTATGATATTTCAACTTCTGTCAAATGCAATACAATGTATTAATCAGAATACTATAGATACGTCTTTAGGTAACAAACAATAACATAAATATAAATTAACGTTAAACCAAATTACATCTATATTGATAAATTATCTACCTACTGAGAGTCACACAGCGTTAGACAAACCGGATGGACGGTGCAGAATGTTGACTGTTGTTAAGTACGGTTCTGGTCTACTCGTGGGATGCAATGTAAAATGAGTGTATGTTTCTACTGTGGAGTAGAACCGTAGCCTAATCGTTGTAAGTTGGTATTGGTTTTATTGGTTTCTCGCAATGGCAATGTGAGAGGTGCAGTTAGTGGTCGAAGTACGACTTCTGTCAGTAGAATGTATTGAGCCTCTCATACACAGTACTGAGAAGGACTTGGTTGACAGTAAATGTTTACATTATAGAATGCAACGCAGTGCATTTCTTGTCACATCTACATCTTATGGCATATGTACATACAATGACATAACACTGTTGACTATGACACGGCAAGTATGGCAAGAAATTGAAAGTAATTATGCACTATCATTGCATAAATTTTAGTAGGAATGCAATAATTAGTGCAAACAGGAAGAGAAATTTTGTTGTACTTTGCATTCATAATAATTTCTAACTAAAGTGATCTATTTAATTAATAATTATTGGATCTATGAATGATATATTCTGCATAATGTGTGCATTTGCAATTATTAATTATGCGTGGTAGTAAAGTTCTGCACCACAATGACTTTCTCGTCAATCCATTAGTTAGGTAAGTAGTAAAAAAAGCTGACAACAAACTTGTTTTAAAAAAGTTTACATTATTTGCATTAGGTTTTCGAAATAAAAAATGTTCTATATGCAGGTTTTTAAAAATTCGAAAATATTTATTTGAAGTTTTCAAAATGGCAAAACCATTTTGCGTACAGTTTTAAAAATAGAATTATGTTTAACATATAAAGTACAGTACAGTACAACCAACGCAGCCACGTCACGTGATCCAATTAATTACACACAAAAATTATAAATATTTACAAGCGCTCAGTTAACTTTAAACTAAAAGGTCTTGGGTGGAGGACAAAGCCAAATTTAACATCCAGCGAGGGAATCTCTCCTTCTTCCTTTGTATTGTAGGAAACTGTAAATTTTTGAAAAAATCTTGTTGCAATTAAAAACATATTATCCCGAGCAAAACTTTCTCCAATGCAACCTCGTTTCCCACATCCAAACGGCAAAAAGTTATCACTTGATTTTTTGGGCTCAATTCTGTTCGTTTCCTTGTCAAGGGATTCTTCGAGGAATCTCTCAGGTCTAAATTTTTGAGGCTCTTGCCATACACTTGGATCATGCTGAACTCCAAGGAGATTTGCTAGGACGAGCGTATCTTTTGGGATTCTGTAGCCATGAAAATCTGGAATATCAACTGTGGCTCTGTGAAACATTCCAAATGGGGTAATGGACGACATACGTAGACATTCTTGGAAGACTGCTTCTGTATATGGCATTTTCGTTCTGTCCGAGAGGAGGGAAACTTTTGAAAAACTATAATCTTTGTCAGTTTCAGTAGTTGTTGTAGACAACAATGTGTTTCCACATACAAGATCAATTTCTGCTTGCATTTTTTTCTAAACCTCAGGTTCCCGCGCCATAAATAGGAGGACCCAGTCCAGTGCCACTGTCAAATTGTCCAATGCACCAGTTAGAATGTCCCCAGTTGAGATCGGCTGTTCGTTACCTGTAATAATATAAATATGAATGCTTTTAATTACGATTGCAATAACGATATATACGTGTAGATGTACTGTATGGTTACCCAAAAAGGATTGCCACACGAAATTTTTAAATGTCCCGCGGTTTTCGTTCTCGTTCTCGTACTACTAGATGCTGCACACTTACGAGATACGTGAAAGCTGGACTCAGTGTCTGTTGTCTTGGCAACCTTATCAAAAAAGGCATGAGTAAAATTTTAAGGTTCCCCTGGGACATGAGTTTTTCTTTGCATCTCAATTTCCTTCCCACAGTGTTCGTAAATAGCATGAAAATCCTTAACTACTCCGTCAGGATTGTAACCAAAAAACTTTAAGATTGATGTTAACTGAGGGAAGAACCATGTAAGTAGAGTCGCTGTGGTTTTGCTTGTGTGCACGAAACTGCGGTTTTAATTTGTAAGGGATTTAATTAAACACAAGTTTATGTCCATTTAAAAAAAATACAATTAGCGGTATTTACAGGTAATTTGTCAGTTATCATTAAAGTAAATACGAATGTCAGTCTGTACAGTCTTATGAGCGGTAGTTAAAATACAGTTAATGGCATGTGAATAACAGTTTACAGTAGTGACAAGAAAATATTAGCAGCAAAATGACAATTAGCAGTAGCTAAAAATAATTAGCAGTAGCTTAACATCAATTAGCATGATATAATAAGTAAATATCAGCAGTGAAAGGACAATACGCTAAAGTTGAGCGGCAATTAGCAGTAGTTAAAAAACAGTTAACAAACAAGAAGATTAGCAGTAGCTTAAAGACAATAGGCAGTAGCTAAACATCAATTAGCATGATAAACTAGGTAAACACTTGCAATAAAAGGACAATACGATGTAGTTAAACGACAATTAACAGTGATTTAAAACCTTTAACAAACAAGAATAACTAGCAGTAGCCTATTGACAATTTTAAGGACAGACTAGCTAAAAAGCAACAGAGAAAAGACAATTAGCAGTAGCTAAACACCAATAAACAGTAGCTAAACATAAATTAGTAGGATGTACTAACGATAAGTAGGTTTTAGCAGTAGAAGGACAATACGCTGTAGTTGAACGACAATTAACAGTGGTTAAAAAGCAGTTTAATAACAAGAAGATTAGCAGTAGCTTAATGACAATTATTAAAACAGACTAGTTAAAAATCAGCAGTTAAAATACAATGGCTATAGTTAAAAGACAATTACCGGTACATAACAACCAGTTTACAGTTTTTACAATAAAGTTAGCAGTAGCATAAATATAATTAGCAGTACAAGCATAGTAATTGGCATTTAAACTCTATACTTTGAATTTTGTTAAACATTAAAGCTTTACTCGAGGTACATCAAAGCACAAATTTACTTCAATCTTATACTTAGTTAGTACTACACTTTTACTTGTCAAAAGTAGATAAGAATAAATTTAGCGTGAGATCGTCCTCGCTAAATCTCTGCCCTGTGATCCCTTCCCAAATACAGTTTATGACCGGGTAGCGAAAAAAACTTTCAATAGGAGTGATAATGAAGCTCTCTTGGTTTTTGTCATTTTTAGCTCTGCATTGTTCTTTTAAATTATTAAGAAACTTTGAAATTTCCTTATCCAGATGAAATTGAGATCGAGCGCCAATTCCAAGCTCCTTCATAGTCTTTTTAGCAAATTTCCGCTGTTCAAACATTCTTGGGCCATCCGTCCAGTTTATCCCTTTTATAAGCGAAATTTAAGTAAATCGAACGGACAAAGGATTTAATAAATAATAACATAAGTCAGTAAAATAATTATTTTTATCTAATAATTATTATAAACAATAGTAAACAAAAATTACTGTTCAATAGATACCTTATGAGTTTACATAATTATATACCTTTGTGATTAGACACTTGAGCGAATAATTTAAATCGAGGACGCCCTGAGAATTCTTCCATAGCCCAGGCCTCTTTGATTATTTTCCCATCATTAAGAATAACTGTGCTAATAATTTATTAATAAAAGGAATATAATTTAAATTATGTTAAAAAACAAACCGTTTAGTATGAGTCCCACAACAATATATAGCTATACGTAGCCCATAATAGCTTTTAATTATTGTAAAAATAAACTGCTTTAGTTAAACATTTCTAGGACATTTAGATGACATACGGATAGCTAGCAAATTTAATAGAAAAAATGGGTCCATAGAACTTTGACCACTTCAAAAATGTCAATGACATATTCTTGCCGAGAAGCGGGAGGTGACCCAATATTGGAAAACCCCATGGTCCTTTTTGGAAAAAAATACGGAAAATATGACATATTGAAGCATACAATTAGTCCATTACATCTTTTAAATTAACACCTATATATAGCATGCAGCATATAGTACCACAATGCTAATAAATAATGCCATAAGAATTGATTTTTGTGCTTTGGAATTTTGGAAATATATAGAAAAAAAAATATGAAATTAATTTCACCTGGTGGAATATTCTTGACAGTTGTTTTTTTATTATTCTGGGAACAATAATTTGAAATTACGTCATCTACAATTATTAGAGTTACAAGCAAGGAAATCAGTTCAAGTAACATTATCGTAGCTTTAGCTTTCTAATATTTTCCCATAGATTTATTTAATATGTTGTAAAAAATGTCTATAATATAATAAAGCTAAGTATTTGCTTAGTTGATTTAAGTCTGTTTTTTCACAATACGTTATTCAAGTATATGGTACGTATAAAAGTGTTGTTGTCCATAACGCTTTGATACTACAAACTTCTGGACTTAAATCAACGCCAGTTTTAGACGTACTGCATTGGAATTTCAAATAGGCCAATAAAAATTTTCAATTTTCAATTGGGTAATAATGCACCATTTACTTCAACGTGGTAATTAAATGTGATCCAAAACGCAGAAACAGAACTCAGCAATAATAACTGACTTTTAAACAATGATGAATATATATGGCAGTTTCAAGGCAGAATTTTAAATTATACATGCTTATTCACTAATATATAATAATTTATGGTGTCTTTACAGAATTAAATATAAAAATCCGCGTTTTGACGGAATTCGTCATATCAAACGGCGCTGTATTTTTCCACGAGAGAACGCTCAAGGTAAAAGTTTATATAAAATAAATTATCAAAAGTAAAGAAATAGAAGGAAAGGGTAAAATAAAATTAATCTGGTTTTATTGTAGATGATTACATTTTTGTTTTCTTGGAAATAAATACTGTTTTAATAGCAGTGTCCATAAACAACTTCATCTAAATGTTTACTATTTTCAAGCTCACCCACCCATATATGCTACAACTTGAACACTATACAAATAATAATAATTGTTTAAATGCCTAAAATTATCACAATACTGACACAAACTTTCACTACTGGGAACAAGCTCCCTGATCGACGAGAAGTTGCGTGGCCGTGATTCTTGAAGACATTGCGCTGGACAAAAAAATGATTGCATCCGCAACAGCTTCTGGCTCAATTAATTCATGAAAAAGTAGGCGGTCCAGCCAAGGGGCAAGATGCTTCTTTTTAAACTCGTCTGATAGGTTCGCCAGTAGTTCCGTGTTGACCGTACCTGGGCTTACGCAATTAACCCGGATCCCATACTCCGCTAGCTCTACTGCCATTGATTTGGTGAGCATTTTGAGTGCTGCTTTACTGGCGCAATAAAGTGTCGCCATTTCCCCTGCTATTTCGCTCACCTATTAAAATTACATATAGTAATTTAACTAAAAAGAATTACGGTGACACAAATACAAACAATCCAATAAAAAGTTGCACCAATTGGTGTCGGCATATAGCACTATATGTAGAAGTTATGTGGGTTTCGGTACAAATAAATTAGTATAGCTGGGCTTACAATAGAACCTGTGTTGACAATGGTCCCATTTCTAATGTTATGTTGAATCATGCCTTTAGCCACCACTTGAGCAACGTTCAGCGCAGCTTTGAAATTTATATCGAAAACCCTTTTTATAAAGAAACATAATATAATAAATACAAGACAAAAATTTAAAGCGACTAAAATTTTATATCGTCGGTGAAAAACTAAAATGACCCATATCTTATTAAAGCTGGAATCAAAATGAGCTATATATGTCATAAAAACAAAATGAGTTACATGCGTAAAATGATAATTAAGAGTTTTTGGAAAGGTGCAAAATAGTAAAATGTTCTAATTCCATGTTTTTGAAAAGGTGCAAAATGTTCTTATTCCATGTTTTCGAAAAGGTGCAAAATGTTCTTATTCCATGTTTTTGGAAAGGTGCAAAATTTTCTAATTCTATGTTTTCGAAAAGGTGCAAAATATTCTAATTCCATGTTTCCTAAAAGGTGCAAAATGTTTTATTTAAATGCACTCATGACATATTTAAATATTTTTGTAGATAGTAGATACTGGATATTGTTTTTAGCTACAAGTGGATATAGGTCATTTTGGTTCTTCACCGACAATATACAAAACACTGTGTTATTAAATGCAACCAACTTTTGTAGGTATTATTTTAGGTACAATATTTTGCACAAAATCTAATAGGCAAACCTTACTTACTTGTCAGTAAGGTTTAAGTCAATGTCCAAGAAATATCCTGTGTATCCAACGCCCACATTATTTGCCAAATGGTGAATGGGCAAAATGGACGAGACTGCTTTCCTGGTATCATCCCAGTCAGTCAAGTCAACTGTTACTGTGAGTATTGCAGGATGTTCACTGACTAGTTTCTCTAACATGTTGACATCTTTGTCCAGGACGATCACCGTCGCATCCAGCTCCAGAAACTTAATTGCAGTTACTTTACCAATTCCTAATAGTCAATTTGTATAGAAAATTAAAAACAGGCAACCGAAATCTTGCAGGTAGAAAATCATACATACAAAAATTATACCTATATACCTATATACATTTTGTAAAAGAGGCCCGTTATTTATTACCTGCTGCACCCCCAGTTACCAAAACTCGCCTCCCTGTAAAATCCAAAGCTGATATTGTACTGTTTTTAGAAGTCATTTTCTTCGTTAGAAGTGCAATGCGTTTGTGAGTGAGTAGGTGTGAGGAGTACAACGGTTAAATATTACCACAAGACTATGGCGATGCTGAATGCAGAAATAAATCAGGGAATTTATGTAAAAACGTTTTAATGATGCTCAAATCGTTAGAATAGAATGACTTCGTATTTTGCATATAAAAGTTTGAAACAATGGATTTCACTTCAACGTTAATTATTATTTAAGAATTTCCGGTGCACTGACGGCGTTCGAAGAAATTTTGGTTCACAGAAACAAAGGAATCATAAATAATGATTTATTGATGTCGGTGCATTAAAACATTTTTTATTTCAAATTCAGAATCAACGGATAGGTATATTCCTTATCCATATTAGGCGCATAACAATAATATCCACTACAGCTTCACCCAAGCTTGAAAATAACGTCAGAACTTATAGGAGATTTTCTATCTAGGACCGGTATGCGCATGTGCATTGCGTTAAGTTAAAGTATGTTGAAATTTTAAGTTTAAAGACTAGTACCCTAGGTATTTGATGCCATAATACACTTCACTAACGACAGGCAGACATGTGAACCTGAAATTATGTGTACCCCGTCCACTAGTGTCATTAAAATTCGCACATGTCTACTAGTACCGGTGTTATTCATAATGATGTGTCTCGTCCCAGAAAAATGTGTATATAACTCGTTTTAATCGACGCTGGCTGTGACGGTATCATGTTACTACAAAAACATTATAACCCAGTAATTTATCCAACCTGGGATAGGTTTAGCATCTTTTTCGAGCCCACAGTAAACAATCTTAGAAATTTGGAGACATTGACTTATTTGATAGGGCATGATATTAAACAGTGTCACTAATAAATGCGTCTAAAAGAAATTTCTATTAGACTTTTCTACGCATATGGTAAAATTTAAATTTAAATTGGTAGTAGCCCTTTTGATAATTGAATTGTCAGTGACGAGATTTATTTATTTTACTCTTCTGTGGGCTGTAATGTATAGGTATCTCAGATAGGGTTAACTATTGCTATTTAATATGTACTTTGGTTAGTATTTACCAATACTAACGCCATACACCAACCACGTGTATGGCATCGGCCATCTTAGCTTTGTATCAGAAAACATTTGTTTAATCAACGATATTTACATATAAACTAAAAATAAAATAACGGCATAAGATACTAATTATTTTAAAGTTTTTGTTTTCTATCAGATACATTCAAATAGCATTGGCAGGCTCTGCCTAATGCTTAGCTGCTTTATTTATTATGCCATGTCATATACATTCTAATAAAGCTACAATGTCTGGTTTTATAATGCAACCATAGGACTAGTTTCCTTCATTCTGGCGTATCAAACTACATTGCGTTGAAATAAGAATACCCCCAGCAAAGTTGTGTACCACCGCCTTTAATATCCTGCATCACATTCTTTCCCACAGCGTACACTTTTCTGCTTCGCCCAGAGCTTTCAATGCATACCAATATTTACTTTAAGTTTTTATTTGATACAATTTCCAATTCAATTACCAGCACTTTGGGCCTAGATTTATAGTGAAAATATTTAATGACAGTAAAGTATGTATCATGCTAAGATATTAAAACACAGTGTCATTGGGTAATATCTCCTATACATTATCGTTTATAAGTTAGGCCTTGATTAAAAAGTCTTTAAAAACTTTATTATTATCTGTTTAATGTAGTGAATAAACAATAAAATCATTTATTATAAAAATCAGCATAGTGAAGCAGCTATTTAATTACATTATCATGTGTTAAAACAATAAGTGTCAACAATAAAAAAGCCAACAAACTACAAATAGTGTTTATATATTTATCTTCTGAAAGCAATACAGCAAAATAATTCAGATGACGCAACAAATACCTAATTTAAAATAACATAACTTACATAGAAAGGCACACCTATTTTTCGTATTATCACCTTCCAAATTTAAAAATAAAGAATATGAACTTCATTACCCGACACCGACTTGTTGTCGTCATTGTCTTTTGCACGTCGCGTGTATATAATTTCAGTCCAGGTAAAAATTATTAGTTTATAAGGTTTTATGCTATACCACAACAACTTCTGAATTTATTATGTTTAAACGTCTTATATTGTAAATAATCACTTTAATAACTTATGCCATAGATAATCACAACATAATGAGGTACTTTGGATGCAACGGCGAATTATCTTACAGTTTTGGACCGCAGATGAACAAACACACATATCCAAATTCTAGTGTAATCAAAAGACACGCGTTACAAACTCGAATTATATCTCCAAACTATGAAGGTGGATACGATCGTGAACACACTGTTCGGATTGCACTAAAACATGAATTTCAGAAAGCACATTGCGCAGGAACGTTGCAGAATGCGCTGTACGTTATCACTGCTGCGCGTTGCGTGTACCTTGTTAATGCTTCGGACCTAATCGTAACCGCAGGGATATTCACCTTTGGTTTGGAACAAAACCGTTCCGTTACATCATTTGAAATTCATAAGGGATGGAACAACAAGACACAAAAAGACGACATAGCGCTTCTCAAGCTTAATGCTTCGCTAGTACTTTCGGTAAATGAGGTCATACCAGCTGAGTTAGGCCTACCACAACTGCCAAATGCAAGCTTCTTGATTGCCTGGATTACAGGCTGGGGTTTGAGTATCGACGTAACACGCCAAAACCTTTCATATTCTAAATATCCTCAACAAATGGCGGTGTCGCTGATTGATCTCAAAATTTGCAAAGATTTGTACAATAAAATTGGAAAAGAAGTTTATGAAAATCAAATATGCGCCGGAAGAGAGAAAGGATACGGTCCTGGTACAGGTGACGTTGGTACTCCATTGACTGTACAAGTTAAAATTGGCGCTCAAGCGAGAAACTATGTGCTTGGTATTTTATCATCATATCAGGATGTTGCGACAGGAATTCCGCACATCTACACTGACCTCGAGAAATATAAAAACTGGATCGAGTCAAAAGCTGGGTAATAAATCTTTTCTAATCTTGTTTAAATACAACTAGAAATAGCTGATGACGATATTAACTTGTTGTTTTCTATTTTACAGACAGTTTAAAGTTAGCTTAGGCTCTGTAGTGAAATAGGGTATCCTAAAATCCCTTTTAGTAGTCCGTTATAAAAAAAAAGTGAAAAACACGCCTATGTGTACTTTTTTGGAAATAAATAGATAATTATTGTACATGTTTGGCTTGAAATTTGATAGAGTTGTGAAAGTGAACATGAGCGACTGCAACGAAGCCACTGCCAATACATTGCTTCACATAATTTATGAAATGAGTCCTAAACATCTTAGCATGGTGTCCGTATAGCCTAAAAAAATATGCAGTCACAAACCTAAGGTATCTTTCAATTTAAAAGAGTTAGAGTTATTCGTTTATAATTGAATTGCATGATAGTCATGTTCAATTTTGCAGCAACATTCAATGCATGCATGCAATGACTTTCATTTAAGTTATATCATTATATCATATTCAAATCTGTATTTTATATAAACTTTGCGCGTTTGCTTAAAAAAGGTTAGAAACAAAGCAGGGCATAATTTGCTAACCAGATTATAGCATATCAAAAAGCGAGCGCTTCGCGCCTGTGTTGTCAACTGTAGGCCTAAAGTAGATGCTAAGCTTAAAGCGCGATTTGGTTGAATTAAACAGTAGAACCTTACGACAGCGCTTAACTCACCTTCCACCTTTTACACCTTAATTTTTGATGGTAATAATCGCTAATCATTTGGAAACAATGCTTATATAGTAAGGCTAACAAAACACTATCTGGGTTAGTGCCCAAAAAAGCAGGTTACGTGCGAGTCTTTCTGGTTTGAATTGAAAAGATACGAGCGGTGCTGGTACGATTGGGCATAAAAAGCGAAGGTACAGAGAGCCTAGGTACGAGTTATAGAGTACACGAGGGAGCTCGGTGGAAGCAAAAATAGTTTAAGCTTAAAAGATACGAGCAGTGTAAATGGGTTTGGCACGAGTTACAGCTATCAACAGTGAATAAATTACAAGTGGGCATGGGAAACATGGAACAGCAGCGCCGGTAAATACTGATCGAAATGGTCTAGTCTGGACCATGGAAATCTGGTCTGGTCTATTCTGGACTGGTCTAGTCAAATCAGGTCAGGTCTGGTATGGTCTAGTTCGAGAATTATAGACCAAGCTAAACTAGAACATACTTTTACAGTAAGATCATTAGCAAAATTTTTGATGGAGTCCAGCAGGATTTTTTTGTTTTCCGCTGTATTTTGTTGAAATATTTATATATGTATATGCATTTATACATCACTTTTAAAATATTTTTTTTGTTAAGTCATATTTATTTTTTGTAAAATCTGATAAAACGTTTTAGTTAAATTTATCTTGTCTGGTCTGAAGGCCGGACCATACTATAAAGTGCAGTCAACTTCATTTAAAAGTTAAGTTCGTTGTTTCAAGAGTGATGATTTAGGCGGCCTTTATGGATTATCCTCATAAAAAAGTATTACATTAGGTGACGTTGTTTATGGACGCTGCTAATTTAAGAGTAATAGAGAAGATCCCAATAAAGTATTGAAAATTTAGTTTACGCCAGAGTTCTTCATTGAATAAAGTTCTACAACGAATAATATTCAGACTACAACGTAAACATCTTCAAATTTCTGGTAAGTCCTTACCATCCCTATTTTTACCATTACATGCGTATGCCTATGCAAGGCACGCATTTGGAATCGTACGCAAATAGCGCCACTTACGTACAGAGTGCATGACTTTGAAAAAGGTGACACGACATGTTAACGATATAGCCATGTACGCCACTCTGAAAAGGCTGACAAGTTAGGTGGGTGGGTTAAAAAATTTAGTTAATTTGGCTAGCGCCATTTGTGAGCGGCTCCCTTACCGCTTTTTCTTTTCATTCACCAAAGTTATTTTTAACATGGGTTCATACAACTTTTAATTGTGGAGAAAAGGTCAGCTCAAGTAAAGTAAAAAAAACAATACATATCTGCCTGCTCGCTTTTTTGGTTGTTTAAAAGAAGTTTCAAGAAAATCCAGTAGACGGTTTGACCTGTAGCGACGTGCCAAAATACAGACAGACAAACAGACAGACAGACAGATAAACAGACAGACAGACAGACAGACAAACAGACAGACAGACAGATAAACAGACAGACAGACAGATAAACAGACAGACATACAGACTCAGAGATGAAAACCAATTAGAGAGAACCGAACTAGAGAGAAAGAGATCAAAAACATTTAAGATAAATGTGTTAGTAGTACGCGCCGCATAGTATTTAAATTTAAGTTTCTGAATCTCCTTGCAATTAGAGACCCGCAAAATAAGTAGGACCCACGTAATTCAATCCTAACAACATAAGGCCTTCCTAAAATAAGGAAAATGTATATATAATGCTTAACATTGTCAGTGAAGAGGCAAATCTAACTATCTCCTTTTAGTGCTAAAAGCGAAACTGACTATTACCAGTTTTTGCTAAAAGCGTAAATGACTATCTCCATTTTTCTCGAAATATCATGAAAAGAAGGCACAAAAACTATATGTACCAATGCAGCATGTTATAAAGGAGACGTTTTTGTTTAGGGGTGTTCCGTAAATGACGTCACAAAAAATATTGCTCTTTAAGAACCCACCTACCCCATTTATAAAAGCTTAGCTATCGCAAGGAGTTTTATTATTACAAATATATTTTTCATTAAGCCTTTAAGTTTTCGTTTAAGTTAATTCAAAATTTAAATTGAAATACTTCCTAATAATAAAATCAAAATTTAAATCTTAATATTTTCCATGAGTGAAATTGGAATTTAAATCTATATATTTCCTAACAACGAAATCAACATCTGAATCCAAATATTTATCTACATCAAATAATTCTGTCCGAGGACGTCTATCCGCTGCCCCCCCCCCCACATCCGATTGCTTTGCGACACATTACACCAGTACTGGCAATCTACATCTACATAATAAACTTCTAATAATTCGGTCCAGCGTCGTCGGCTATCCGTCTGCTTCTGCTGCCGCCGCCCCCCCCCCCCCCTCTACTTTGCATTCGATTGCTTTGCTGCATTATATACTTACACTGGCAATTATACTGCAGATCTGAATAATCTAACGATAAGTAGTAATAATATATGTACCTGCATAATCATAAAATTGTTAAAATTCTATGCAAAGCAATCGGATTTTAAAAAAAGCGGAGGGGGAGGGGTGGTAGCGAATGGGCAACAGACCTCAAAGGGCAGAAATATTTAAACTACGTGAATGTGTAGATAGTTCAGTTATTTCAATAAATCAAAAAATTAACTAACTATTTGCTTCCGTTCGCAGAACGGGCCGGTTTACTATTTTATTAAAAAATGATAATTATTGCATAGTTCAATAAAAATAAAGATTAACGATCTGACTATTAAAATTCTTGTGAGAGGATAAAAAGCATACTCAAATCAAAAACATAAATTGGCACATTCCAAAATTGAAACATAATATTGTTTTATTTCTGGGGTACGAATGGTCAGGGTACGACTGGGACCAAGAGTACGAATGGTCAGGGTACGACTGGGACCAAGAGTACGAATGATCAGGGTACGACTGGGACCAAGAGTACGAATGGTCAGGGTACGACTGGGACCAAGAGTACGAATGGTCAGGGTACGACTGGGACCAAGAGTACGAATGGTCAGGGTACGACTGGGACCAAGAGTACGAATGGTAAGGGTACGACTGGGACCAAGAGTACGAATGGTCAGGGTACGACTGGGACCAAGAGTACAAATGGTCAGGGTACGACTGGGACCAAGAGTATGAATGGTCAAGGTACGACTGGGACCAAGAGTACGAATGGTCAGGGTACGACTGGGACCAAGAGTACGAATGGTCAGGGTACGACTGGGACCAAGAGTACTAACGGTCAGCGTAGGACTCGGACCAGGTTACGAATAGTCAGGGTACGACTGGTCAGGGTGCAACTAGCAAATGAATCATATTAAATAGTCTTATACCATGTAGCTCTATGGTTGGGTTCAAATTTACTACTTTTAAAGAATTTATGTTTGCTCTAGGGTTGTCCACAAATAGTGTTATCGAACAATATTCATTTGTATGGTTCGATGGTGCTCCTATCAACAGCCTTATTATTTGTGAATAACTACCTCTGACATGAAATGCCATTAAGGAGACTTTGTAACTTGCCCTTAGCCCTTTTTGTCCAGTGGAAGCTTGGTTTGAGCAATCCTGTAGCTTCCACAGTTTTTATCTAATTTTAAAAAACAAAATAAAGTTGTGGTGAGTAGTAAGTGCTAATCTAAGAAAATATAATTCAAATTCTATGGTTTCTAAAAAGTTTCGTAATTGTCGTTTTTTGCGAACAAAAATTATTCACACATTATTTCTTGACGCCTTTTTATTTATCCTAATTTATAAAAAAAATTGAAAAAGTTGAATTTAGAAATCCGCAGAAGTTCGTTTTTAATTAAAGTTAGACAGGTTATAAGTTTTGCATTTTTCATAAATCAGATAATATTGTAGTAGCTAAGGAATTGCAAAGAATTAAACTTCAAATTATTTTAATTTCGGTAGGCAACTGTTAGCAAATCTTTGGCCTGAGACAACAATGGTTAGGCACAAGTTTACCAGTTGCCGTAGACTAAAATCATGCGCATTAACTTGAATTCAAAGTCAGCACACATGTTTTGATCATTTCTTTGTAAACTGAAAGGAACTAAAACAATTCAGATTTATATTAGGCGTATCCTTACTAATCTATGTATACCACAAATATAAAGGATAATCGTAACATGCATTTTTGAAACCATGGGATAAAAAATATATACTACCAAATATTGTAGAAACAAATTGGATTTTGAATTACCTTAAATTTAACATAAGATGAAACATTATGAAAGTTATTATTTCTATACCATACTTCGTTTCGTACACCAGGCAGGATGCCTTATAACTAATTAGCAATTTTTATACCTTTCACAGGCGACAGTGCGATTTTAATATCCACGCTTATGATTTTGACGATACACGATGTAAGTTTTCATTTTGTATATATCAGTATACCTAATTGCATCACATTGTAAAGTCGCGCGACTATTTTACACAACAATAACGTGTTATTTTAAAAACCTAATGAAGCGATAGAAAATCACAATACCAATCCATTTAAAAGGCCCAGAGGGCGAATAGAAGGCAGCGTGGCGCAAACTATATGCTCTGCATCAAATGAATTCCTACGCACAAGTCGTATTCAAGGGCCGCTTAAAAGTCCTACAATACTGCAAAACTTTTCCCACTATGCAAATCAACTAGTAGGTGATTATGTTTGCGTGAACTGGCAGTGGAACACTTGTAGTAAGTTGAAATTGTTTTATATCTACAAAAACTCATTTGAATTTTAATAAATAGTTTTCTGGCTGTGCAAACATTGTAGATGGGTGCAATAAATTTTCAAGGGTCGATTGTCCTAGCTTACGTCATGATTCAGTTAAACTTCACAGTTCAAGTCAAAGTACGAGAATTTTAGGAGGAAATGACTCAACTCCGTATCAGCACCCCTACACAGTTAGAATTGCAACAAACACAGACGGAAGAATTAATCTACTTGCTTGTGGCGGTGTTATATACAGTCCTTTGTATGTCCTTACATCAGCATTTTGCGTCTACAAAAGAATTCCATGTAGTTTAACTGTTACTGCTGGGGACTACAACGTAAGCGATATAGAGGGATCAGAACAAGTTCGGCGTGTTGTCTCTATTATGAGCCATGAAGGATTTGTGAAAGATAGAAAACGTCACAACGATATTGCTATTCTGAAAATTGAAAGTCCTCTTAATTTTACAACACGCGTGCAGTCAGTTTTATTAGCCACTAAAGAGTATCCAACAACTGAAGTTCAACAAGTTGAGCTAAGTGGATGGAGTGGAGGAAAGTCAGACGTTCTTCAAACATTAGTGATCCCATTTGTTGATGACTGTGACTGTAGGCTTTCATATTCATATTTAAATGGTAATTCAATAACTCCAAACAAGATTTGCACTGGACGCGTTGGGTACGGACTTTGTGATGGAGATACAGGCTATCCGCTTACTGTCACTGATAATGCAACAAAGTATTTAGTAGGAATCGCGTCTACTTCAAATCTTTGCGGTAATTCACCAGGCGTTGCAACTAAAGTGTACGCATACCGTGCCTGGATAGTCTTGCGAGCTGGGTAAAATTTAAAAACTATATAAAACAAACTTGTAACTAAAACTACATGGTTTTATATCATAATTATAGAAATAGTTAGTTAATGTCTATATAATATGCAATTTGTTTTTTTTTATTTCATGACTGAACGGTACCACAATTTTATTATACTTTTTCTTGAGGCATGGTGATGACGCTACATAATTATGTTTCAAAATAAAGTCATCCGTAAAGCACTCAATTTATTGATTAATAAACGCTCACCAACTGTACAAACCACTGATAACTAATTAAGTTTTTAATTTTTTGAACTATGTCGTTGTTTCTAAATTAAGTTGTTTTTACTTACACTATTTTTCAGGTTTTTATATTATGTCGTTATGATATGTGACAGGTAATAATAAGTATGATTTAAAGCTTATTTTTGCAATTGGGGTGTAATTAGGTGTGAGAAACCAACGACAGGGATAACAAATTGCGAAATAATAATTGAAACTGCTAGTCTTAAAAGAGAGAGTAGTAGTCAATTTCAATATGTAAGTTAGACCTTGATTCCACTAGAGACTTTAAAAATTGTTAGCCTTAAGAAACACGCTTTCAGAGTTAACAATTGTTAAATCTAAAAGCGAGTTTCTTAAGGGTAACAATGGTTAACGTTTCTAGTGAAATCAAGGTCTCAGGTTCAAATTAAAGCTTTTGTTTTACTAAAAAATACGATTTGATTTTTATAATAGAAACCTCTGTCGAGCGACACATCCGCTGATGGCATGGTCACGTTTGACTTCGACTGAAAACTTACAAAAATGCACTGATCAATTACAATCATTTAGTTACTCATATCTTGATCTCATTTTTAATTAGGAAGTATTAAAAATAACAACATGCTTGGGCCTCCGCACTATACAACACTATCTTATCAGACATATATACATGCAAAAGCAAATCAAACGAGATTCTTTAGTATTGCTGCTACTATTGTCAACAATATGTGTAGCAACGTAGAATTACAGCACCTATTTATTAGCAATTTTTTTGCAGTCCAAACTGCAAATACAAATTCTGATACACTTCAAAAAGGCGTTTTTATGTAAATCAAATGAACATTTTTACCTTCAAAATGGTTTTTAAACACAAAACAGCTGTACGCTGACTTCAAGCAACACAAAAACTGTAATCTTGGAATACTAAATACACAATTGTTGCGGCTAAGTACAATACACAAAGTTCGTTTTATATATTTAATTATAGTGTCGAATTTCTGGCGCCTAATTGCCAGTAAACGGTAGTTGCCTCCTAACCTATTCATTGGTATAATTTCTTATAATTATAACCGCATGTATGGCCAGCTTTTACATAGTAAGCATTTAATTTAACTAATTAGGGATTTCAGTATGATGTCAATCTGATACAATTTGTATAGCATTCATTAAATTCGCCACGGCATAATGACGTTACCATAGTAACAAACAGAAACACAGGCACTTTGTTAGATATTCACTTATATCTTTATTACAAAACAGTCTTGTGCTACGTTGTTGAACATAATACAAAAATTTTCGCATGTTATCTAAGTTAATGAATTAGATTTTTAGGTACTGAACTTTAGCTCATCAAGCATCTAATAAAATGAATTTGTCCTTCCATGGCGCTGACATGCCTTTTGTTTTTTGTCGGCTACATGTCACATTTTTTATTTCATTTATTTCATACAGTATTTTTGCGCTTACAGATGCGATGTAATTAAGCTGTATAGTGTTTAGATGCTGAGCTTAAGCATCTTTTGAAATGGTGATGTACGTCCGTCTGTTGGTCCGTCGCTACAAGTCACAGTTTTGATTAAAATTGCATAAAACTAAAATTAAACAGACACAAATGCAAGCAGGCAGGTATGTCAGGTATTTGTTGTTTTTTAAGTTTGTTCGGACTGGCGATTGCTCCACAACTACCATTTAAATGGACCCATGTCAATATTTCTAATAGTAAATGGCAGCAAAAACAGATGAACAGGTCAGACATAAATGACGTCACACAAATTTTGTGACCCACCCACCTACTTTGTCAATATCTTTAGTGTTACGCGAAATGCTAAATCTTTACCATAGTGTGTCATCTTTTTCCAAGTAACCCACCCTAAACGTGGGTGGTGCTATTTGTCTAAGAAGCGAGAAGTTGGGTGGATTAGCTCAAAGTTAAAAATGAAATTAAAATCTGAATATTATCCTATAATGAAATTATAGATCAAAACTGCGGCCATCAGAAGATAAAACCTCGGCGCTTAGAAATCTGGACTACCTCTCCTCACATCTAAATATTTTCTAACAAATAAACCAAAATTTGAATCCAAATATGTCCTTATGATAAAATCGCAACTTAAATTTAAAAGTATTTCTTTATCAAAAATCGGAAATCAAATATAAATATTCCCTTATAAAGAAATCAAAATGTGAAATAAATATTTTTTAATCATGAAACCAAAACTTAATTCTAAATGGTAGCTTTTAATGAAACCAGTCTAAAAGCTAATTATTACCTTTTCATAAAATCAGTCAAATCTCAATATTTGCTAAAAATTAAATCAAAATTTTAATTAAAATATTTTTTAATGTTAAAATTCGAAATTAAATGTAACTATTTCCTAATAATGAAAACAAAATTTGAATCTAAATATAATGTATGACAAGTATGCGTGGCGCCCTCCTATTATCAGAGGAGAGTTAGCAAACCCTGAGTAAAATTTCAACAGACCTCCTATATATGTAGTACTGCCTTTCTAGGCGCCCTGCAACAGGTAACAGTAATTATCTCGGTATTGTTAAAATGAAACATTTAAATAAGTCAGATTTAGTTTCCCTTAAGTGGTTTTATTCCGTCCGCAGGACGAGCTGCATTACTAGTTACAAATATAACTTTTAAACTTTTAACTAAATACCTATACACACGATACTGGGAAGAAGATGGTAAAAAAAAACTTGTATTACTTAACTGCAGGACAAGAATATGTACGTTACCAGTTTTTGACAGTTTACCGTCAGGAGTATCTATTAAAATATAGATATTTTTTGAATTTACATGATACACAATTATTCAATAATTCTATACAGTATTATGAATTTTCCAACGGTTTCAAATTTTTTATTAAATAATTCTTTGAAACTGAATAAATTCAAGCATGACATTTTATGTTGTTGTGTAGCGAGTCCAAATTAATCAGTAAGTTAGAAATATTTTTTTTCGTAAGAATGCTAAAGTTTTTATTTTTGTATTGCCGAAATTAAAACATTACATTTTCAATTTTGTTTATTGTGTTTTAAGGGTTCAACAAATTATTTAAGCCAACATAGGAAATTTTGTAGTGCAGTACACTGGGGAAAATTTTAATTAAATGGATTTGAAATATATTTTTTAAGAAATTTAATTCATATTTTATACAGTGAAAGTCAGGACTATTTTCCTATTGTAGGGATAGTGTACTGAACTGAACATATCTCTATTAAAAGCACCCACGACGGACAGAGCGAATGCTCTGAATTCCAAGCCCATTTGTGTCATACACGACGCTTGGGTTGATGCATCTGGAGTGCCCGCCAAAGTTAGAAGCAGAGTAAAGGGTCCAGGGCTCACTTCCCGTCGCTATCAGCGACGAAGCGCTTCCGTCCAGGTTGGAATTTTTGTCATAATAGTATTCCTCCCTGCCTTGGAAGTTGATGCCTTGGTAGAGGGTGAGTGTGCTGTCTAAGCTGTTGTCGGAGGATCCGACTGACCTGACTGAAGACACTTTGCCGCTGAGGCTATGCTCCAATTTCTTGTAAGTGTCCTGAACCAATTGAAAGGCCCCATGGTAATTATAATCGGAGTAGAGGATCCACCTGAAATAGTTAATTTGAACTTATTTATTTAATTTGTGAATTTATCGTACATGGAATGTGTACCCTTTAAAGTTGATTAATTAATGAAAAAAAATATTGAGTTAATTAATCTTTTGTGCAACCTTACCATCCCTGTGCTTGGCAAGCTGTGGCGACGTCATCATAGTCCAGGTCTCCTAAATCAGGAGAGTTTCTTCCAGGAATTGTAAGGCTTCTTCCATCCTCACTGTAAAGAGTTAAAACTGGGTACGCAGCGCAAATAGGAGAGGGCTTCGCGAGTAGAATAATCATGATGTTTACAAGCAAAAACGTCGCTGACATATTTATTCCAAATTTTTTGATTCCAAGTCCCATTGTGTTTTGACTGCCTAAAAATAAATCAAAGGGAGACAAACAGAAATTTAGATTTTTGATACAAAATTTAGTTATAACAACCTTGTGTAGTTAATCTTTGTAAGTCACTAGCACCAGAAAAAACTGAGTTAACTAATTTTAGATTTAATAATCTCATCTATTTATACAGATTTTAAAAACAATAGTTTGTTTTTCTGAAAATATTGATTTTTATCATACGTGTGTAAGTCCCACAATGAAACGGTCTGTTTATTTTTTTAATGTATTATACAATCGTACAATTTAGTTTTGTGTTGCAATATGTGCATATTTGACATTTTATTAGGTCACATAAATATTTTATCTTGTTGTTTTATGCCAGTATTTACTTTATGTTCGCTTCTGGAAGTTTGTAAATCAGTCCTCTTCTCCTTGTCTCCTTTATTACAATAAAATATTTTAATATGGTCTAATAGAATAAGGCCAGTTGTCATGCAACTGAGTTTGTGTTGTGTAGGCCGACTCCGTCTGTGAAACTGCAGTGAGATTTTCATAATTTTGTTCCACAGACCGAGTCAGCCTTTACAACGCAAACTCAGTTGCATCGCAACTGGCCTTATTTTAGTTATTGTATATACCCACCTACTTATATTCATATTTGCGGTCAATTCCCAATACTGGAAAATACCCCCATTTCCCTGATAACGTCATGTAATAATATATAATCCTTTCAAAAAACCATTGCACACTGTTTCCTCTTGCCCATATAATGCTCACGAGTAGGAATCACGGGTAAGAAGCAACATTGGCGAGACATTATGATCTTTTTTTTTCTTACAACATATAATTTAAAAATAATGTCGACGAAATTTTTTGTAAAATATTTGCATAATTTTGGCACAAACAAATTTTTGAATTTATAAGTTTAGCCTAGTCTAAACGAGAAAACGCCGCACTTTCATATAAAACGATGTAGGTCAATTTTTTAAAAATTTCAAAATTTATTTTTTTTATGTAGTCTAATAGCCTCACCGCACAGCAGACCTACGTAGGTTACCTCCGCAAAAAGCCTAGCTAGGTGCTGTGCGGAGAGCCGTGCCTAAGCCTAAGTGGGCGTCATTTTCTCTAACTCCTTACCTACATAAAATGCGTTAGGCAAGACCTAAATACCTACCTACGTAGGCCAGACGTGCTGTGCGGGTCTTACCTAACTTAAGGTCCTGCTTTTAACACACGTTATTTTTCCCTCCCCCAACCAAGGATATCTTTGACACTCTCGTTCATTGGCTCTAAGCAAACATGAACCCGCGAGTTGAATTAACCAATCACGTTCGCTCTTCTTAATTTAGGTAAGGCTGTGCGGGGTATCTCTTCGTTGAGGTTACCTACAAGAGGTGACTGTGCGGAAAGCTTGACCTAACTATGATACCTCCGTAGTTTACCTAAATAAATTGCTGTGCGGTGAGGCTATAAGATATGCCCTTATACAGATCTTACGCAGCTGTCACGAATTTGTATCCAGACAATAATGATGCTGCCTCAATCCAGCTGCTTATCTGACGCTCATTTGATTAATATTTTGGCTGATTGAGATTCACCATTAGTCAGATTATATAGTAGATTTAGAACGAAAACAAAGAACGGGGATAGTACAGAATACAGATTTTTGATTGTTTCAAATGTTATCCACATAATAATTAGTGGACCAATATTTTTGTCATAAAATAAAATATATTCTGTCAAATACAACTGTGCACCTGATTTACTAAAAATGGGAAAATTAAAAAGGAGTCTTAAAAAAATAATTGTAATATTTGTTCTGTTCAGCAATTTTACTTTGGTAAAATAAAATAATATTTTATGTGCAAGTGTTGCGCCTAATTTATAGCTCGGAGGAGGAAGACTGGTAATTTATTTCAAAACTTTACTGTCGTTGTTAAAGTTGCTTTAAAGAGGTGTGTGGAAATGACACCTGGGTCGTAAACATTGTAGTATTGAATATTTATTTACAAGTAAAATATTATTACGTAACGTATTTGAAGTTCAAGGGATGACATTCAAATCTATGTCAAAATTAAAAAAGAAAATATGACGGGTGGCTTGACTACTATGATAATGGTGTCATCTCAAGGACTTTTTATTTCATGCCTTTTCAGCTATTGAATCTATTAGTCATTTACATTAATATGTTGTAATAAAAATAAAATTATAGAAAGACCAGTTTAGACTCTGGAAGGAGGTTAGTTACACACATGAAATAAATAATCCATGGAATATTATATACTATGTATGCACATGAGCTTAATGCAACTTTGTGAAGACTAAATGCAGAGGTGCAAGTTTATTACTGTCGGTGCATGACATTTTTTTGATTAAAAATTTGTTATTTGTAGTTTTTAGCAGTATTTAATATCATGATATTGTAAGTTCTACATACGTAGATACAACTAAATAAGATGCATTTTTCACTTTTACTTCACTACAATCTACAATCTATATAATATCGTATGTAAAGAACCAAAATAACCCATATCCATTTGTAGCTAAAAAACAATGTCAACTATCCACAAAAGAGAGAAAGACAACTTTATTAAAATAAACTTGACACTGTCGTCCACCGACGATTGCCCAAAGGACTCAGTATACGTTACACAATATTGTTATACATAGATTATGCGTGTTATAATAAGTAAATAAATGCATTTCAAAAATCAGTAGGCGCACAAGAATATAAATGGTGTACACAGATTTAAACTGATTTCTTTAAAACGGAGATTACAATGTCTTCAATCAATGTACTAGGTAGACAATGGGTTTTCATGAAGTCCAGGAAAAATTTTGAAATTGTTCCTCGAGCCCCAATATAAAGTCCTATCACTTGGATTTCAGTAAGCCCCAGTTTCTCTTTGAAGTAAGGGATACAAGGGTCATAAATTCCTTTTTTCTCTTGATGTACAGCATCAGATTGATTTAAATCATTTTGCTCCATGCGAACAGTAGGATCCAGTATAAATCCTTGCTTTGATGTTAAATTGTAAGCAATTATGTCAACACGTCTGGAACCATCTCCAGTGCATACCACTTCCTGAAGAACTTTATATCCTAATAAATAATAAAACATGTCTTGAAAACAGTTAAATAGAATATTTGACACTTTGAAAATATGCAAACAGAACATTTAGCAATTTTAAAAAACATGTAAATAGAACATTTTACGCTTTTTATAAATATGTAAATAGGACTTTTAAACGTTTTTAAAACATTCCAATAGAACATTTTACGCTTTTCAAAAAACATGTAAATTTAACATTTCACGCTTTTCTAAAAACATGGAACTAGAACATTTTGCTGTTTCCAAAACCATGTAAATAAAAAATGTTACGCTTTTTAAAATACTTGTAAATAAAAAATTTTCCAATTTTTTAAAACGTGTAAATAGATCTTTTTACAATTTTTTAATGTATGTAAATAGAGAAAATTACAATTTCTAAAATATATAAATAGAACAGTTTACACTTTTCTCTAAACATGTAAACAAAGTATTTGGATTTCGATTGCATCCGTTACATTCTTGCGTTTCTAATGCTGAGTTTGCGGACGATACTGGTCTCATTGGTAACTCAAGACATTCAGCAATCGAACTGTATCAGCAAAGTTCTGGTGCCCTTAATCAAATAGGACTTCATATGAGCCCCCCAAAAAGTTTTGCTATTAGCATCGTTGGCGGCGAATTGTGCAAGGATCCACTTTAAGTGGACGAAAACAACTTCATAAGATGCATAGGAACAAATGAAATAATTAAATATCTTGGAGTTAATTTTAATGACTGCATAGTTTTTGACGAGAAGAAATGTGTCAAAAAATTCAATGGCCAAATTGAAAAGCTTGTTTCAACTCCCATGTTGCGCCCTGACCAAAAACTGAAAGTGTTGAAGGATTACATTTGGCCCACTCTAATTTATTAGTTTCAGAATGCCCTATTGACAAAGCTTTCGACTAAGTTCCTGGAGTCCATTGATCAAATTATCCGGACTTCAGCTAAGGAAATTATAAGTCTGCCAACCAGTACTCCGACCAACATGTTGTACTCTAGTACAAAAGTTAAAGGATTGGGTCTCATAAGAGCAAAATGGGAAGCTGGAATTCAAACTTTTAATGCATCTGAAATTTTAAAACAATCACAACATGCGCTTTTATGTGAAATTATGGATTTCAAAATTGATCAAGCGCGTTGCCTGGATTTTCTGGACATACCAGCTGAAGTACGAGATACAGCTTTTTTAATGCGTGGTAAAAAAAGCAAACCCATACGGGAATATTTGAAAAGTTTAGAGTTCGCAAATTGGTGTAAGTTTCCTCAAAAAGGCCAAGGAGTAATGCAGTTTGCTGATTGTCCACAAGCTAATAAATGGATTCATTCAAAAGATGGTCTTTCTTCGTCTGAATGGACCAACGCTTTGAAAATGATTGGAAATATTATGCCTGTTAACGCAATCCCGCGACCCGACCAAGGATCATTCCGCTGTAGACATGGTTGCAGCGAGACAGAAACTTTAGGACATATCCTTGGAAAGTGTCCCCGGGGAGAGTTAATACGTAACAATGGACATCATGCGGTAAGGCGTTTGATTGCAGATGCTATGAAGATATCTGGATGGAAGGTTTTGCAAGAGGTAGAGTGTACAGGAGATGGTTCTAGGCGTGTCGATATTATTGCTTACAACCAACAGACCAGAAAAGGTTTAATTTTAGATCCCACTGTTAGAATGGAGCAAAACGATATGGATCAAGCTGCGACCGTCAATCAAGAGAAAAAAGCTATTTATGATTCCTGCATTCCATACTTTCAACAAAAACTTGGCTTAGATGATATTGAGGTGATAGGACTTTACGTAGGAGCTCGCGGTACTATTACTAAATTTTTTATGGATTTCATGAAATCTCAAGCATTGACGTCCTTTCTTATTGAAGATATTGTAACAACAGTGCTGAAGAAATCAGTACAGATTTGCCAACATCATCTTTTTTCTACAGTTCCCAATACATAATTGGCTACACTAAATATACATTTTATTCATGAATCTATTTATATTTCCTCGTTGATAAAAAGTTTTTGTTACGCATACTGAGTCTTATTAGGCTACCCTCATTGGAGGTCAGTGTTAACTTTGTCATTTTGAATAAAGTTATCTTTATATACTCTGCTCAAAAAACATTCAAAATAAAAACAAAAACATTTAAAAAAAAAAGAGTAGATCAAATATAACATTTTACACTTTTCAATAACTCTCATTTTACATTTCCCGCATGTTCCTTATTTTGATTTTATGACACATTTAGCTGGTTTTTATTCTAGCTACACATGAATATGGTTTATTTTGGTACTCACCAGACGATATTTGTCTTTTTATTTGTATTTGTACTCTATGTGACACTTTGCATAAAAAGGTGTCTAAAATAGTACAGTTAATATATTTAATAAATACTAATTATATTTAGCGTAATGTGGTTATAAACATAATATGCAGAATAAAAGGGTGTAAATAAAATTGTGTGAGATACAATTTATTATTTAATACACATTCTTTTCAATCTTCAACTGGGCTACAGAATAAGAAAATTATGTTCAAAATTCAATAGTTACTTAAATACCGGCGGGTTGCTCAGCACGGTAAACAATGGATTCTAATTCTGACACACACAGTGACCTATGAAAGTTCTTGTTATGAGCATTATTTAAAAAAAAAGTAAAACGTGTATTAAAATCACTGTACATTATGATTACTGTATTAATTTGGATTTAGTTTGTAAATCTCTTGTAAAAAATTACAAGAGTGTCACAGCTTTTCATTTGAAGTGATAGAAAACGCGCGAGCCAAACGCAGTTCAAACATGTAAACATTAGTGGAAGCAGGCCCTGACTGGCGCCGGAGGAACTTGTGGCAAAACTAAAAGAAGACAGTTACAGAGTGCTAGGAATAGTTATAGTACTGGTTTTGTAATAAGTAATACTAACAATAAGTCAAAATTTATTTTTGGAATCAACTACTAAGTTGCTTTGGAAGTGAGTTTAGCAAAATGAGTAATATTTATGTACATATCGTCTGTAAAAAACCAAAATGAACCATCTCTATGTTTAACTAAACTAAATATCCGCTGTTTATGAAAAATATTATAAAATATGTGTCTTAGTCTTAGAAGCATTAAAAAAGAACATTTGGAACTTTTCAAAAATATTTAAATAGAACGTGTTAAACTTTTCAAAAATATGCAAATAAAACGTTTTACCGTTTGTAAAAAACATGCAAATACAACATTTTGAACTTTTCTCAAATATGTAATTAGAACATTTTACGCTTTTTGAAAGCATGCAAATAGAAAATTTTTTAACTTTATAAAAACATGTAAATAGATTATTTTAAACTTTTAAAAATTATTTACATACAACATTTATATTACTGTTTTGAAAAACCATGTAAATAGAACATTAAAAAAAATTTTTAAACATGCAAATAGAACATTTTGAACTTTTCTCAAATATGTAATTAGAACATTTTACGCTTTTTGAAAACATGCAAATAGAAAATTTTTTAACTTTATAAAAACATGTAAATAGATTATTTTAAACTTTTAAAAATTATTTAAATACAACATTTACATTACTGTTTTGAAAAACCATGTAAATAGAACATTAAAAAAATTTTTAAACATGCAAATAGAACATTTTACGCTTTTCAAAAACATGTTAATAGAAAATTTTATGCATGTTTCGCAATTTTTTTATGACATACATAGCTCATTGTGATTGTAGCTTAAATTAGATATGGGTCATTTTAATTCACCACATACGATATGTTTAATATTCCGGTATAGTTTGAACTCCTACTTATTCGTTTCCTTGTATTCCTATATATATTCTTGATAAATACAGTTGGAATTAATATATGAAGATACCAAGCCTTCGGGTTGACGACGAATTTGAGAATTGAGACCCTCCAATCGAATTCCAAAAAAAAATACAACTAATAATAACTAAAATTAACTAATTACTAATTTACTACTAATAATATAACATGAGTGGATTTAACAACGAAAACAACCAAGTTCGTGTCAATTTAATATACAATTATTTATGCAATTATGCATGTTTTTTTTTGTTTTAAACTACAGCAATTGTGTAAATATATGTCTACAAAATGTGTCGTATGCCATTTCAGAAAATAATTTGTGGTATATTCTAATGTTACCTATAATATTCGGTGGTTGCTAATTTGCCTCTAAAATAGTATGGATACTTGTATTAGGAAGCCACAATCTTAAAAAATACCTTCTCAGGGGGAAAAAGGAGAAAAGAGTGTTATTTAACAAGTTGTGTCGCTAAATTTCCTACCTCGCTGGGTAATAACTGTATGTTTTGTATAAATAACAATGTTATATAAAACTGTCGATGTGTCTGAATGTAATTTTGGTAATTATTGTTACCTATAATTACTATTGTAATGTGTCTAACAAGGAAATGGTTTTACATAGAACTCGCCAATTTTAAAAAGTCATGTCTCCAAAACTCATGCAACTTTTAAATAGTAGAGATCCAAAGTAGCTCGACTGCAATATTCGTTGTTTCGTCACAGTTCACAGTAGCCCACCAAAGTTTAAAACATTCAAACTTTAATACTTTGCCGCCTTGTAACATTTACAGTCCTTATCCGATTTTGACAAAACCTGATGTTTTCTAACGTTTAGATTACTTTCTGAAAAGTCGTTTCAGGATTGTTTAAAATAGAAATTTTTTTATTTTTCAAAATAATTGGTGTATGAAAAAAGGCCTAAAAAATAATGTTTTCTTCAAACTTTTTGAAAAAATGAAAATTTTTGAATTTTAAAATTTCCTGAAAATTACTGTTTAGAAAATAGTCTAAATGTTAGAGAACATCAAATTTCGTCAAAATCGGATGAGAACTGTAGAAGCTACAGGACGGCAAATTAATAAAATTTGAATTCTTTTAAACTTTGACGGGCTACTGTGACCAAACAACGCAAAATGCAGTCGAGTTACTTTGGTTCCCTTCTATTTAAAAGCAGCCTAATTTTTGTTGACTTGACTTTTTGAAATAGGCGGGTTCCTTGTGAAACTATTCCCTTGTAAGTGTTAATTATCCACAATCAACTAATTACATGACTGTTTTAAGAATTTCCATCTATGTATTAACTAATAGCAAATCACAAATAACTACAACTATTATTTTCTCATTACATCATACTTAAAGTTGTCTTAACCAGTTTCAACAGTCCAATAATGCTGACAGAGGAACTACCGATGACGTCATTTGTAATTTCAAAAATCATATTGGGCTAAGACTACACAAGAAGTTCCCTAGGTGTTTTAAAATCAGAGATGTGGTCATTTGCATTGCTGAACAATAAAAAGTTTCTAGTCTGTATTGTACACAGTTTGAAATTTCCTGTTGGTTTGGTTTTTATCTTTGTCCGTCAAGAACTTTTGCGCAGTCAAAAGGATTTTTAAAACTTTATCCCAGTGGAATTCATTATTCGTAATGTAATCGGAAACAAATTCGTAAATGGACTCATGACTAACAAATTGGTCAGTTTCTTGTGGTAAACGCAGTTTGACTGAAAGATCATGTGTACGCCAAAAGTGTGGTGAAACGTATGGACCAGAGGTTTTAATCATATCAACCTTTACAGCTAATTCTGTGGCAATCCTCCCAAGGTCCTTCTTGCAGTAGTTAATTCGATTTGCCATATCATGTGCAATGTTCATTTTCACCTGCTTAAATATACTTGAATCTTTGCAACCTTTAAAGAAAAAATACACAGAAGTAATATTTATTTTGATTTTAAAACGCACTATCCGACATTTTTTTTTAAATGTCGTCTGTAGAGAACTAAAATGTCCCATATCCGTTTTTAGTTAAAAACAATATCCACTATCTACAAATACATTGAAATGTGTCTTAAAAGCATCTAAATTGAACATTTTACATTTTTTAAAACATGTAAATAGTACATTTTGTACTTTTGAAAACATGTAAATAGAAAGTTTTACATTTTTCGAAAACATGTAAATAGAACATTTTACATTTTTCAAAAGTATGTAAATCGTACATTTTGTAATTTTCAAAAACATAAAAATAGAAAGTTTTACATTTATAAAAAATATGTAATTAGAACATTTTACATTTTTAAAAAATATGTGAATAGTGCATTCTGAACTTTTCAAAAACACGTAAATAGAACATTTTACGTTTTAAAAAACTCCTAGTTAACATTTTACACATGTTTTTTATTTTGTTTTTACGACAGCGCTTTTTGATTCTAGTTTAAATTAGATTTTGATCATTTTCGTTCTTCTCATACGATATGTGTTATATCGTATACACCACAAATTTAATGAGGTATCAAACATGCGAATACCTTTAGAATATTTAATTTGGAGAATAGTGCTGATTACGTCTGGATGTACAGTAGAAGTAACCTGACTTTCATCTTTAAATTGGCACGTGTTATAAAGATCCTTAGCTATTGCATCTGCATCTGAGATTTGTTTCAAAATTTCGATCCAGTAGTTTAAATCCCTGTTTGTGGCTTGAAGAATGTCACTAACCGATTCGACAGTTTGTCCTCGTTTCAAGAAAAAATTGCGAATAGCTTTTCCAGTTTTTCCACCAAAACCAGGAAGTTCTTGAAAAGGAATACTTTTTCCAAGTCGTTGGAGGGAAATTTTGGTAATTAACGATATTCCTTTAGGTTTGTTTAAGCCACATGCAAGTTTAGCGAGTAATTTAGAATGGGAAATCCCGGCTGAAACTTCGTAGCCTGTTTCGATTTTGATGTGGCGAATGATCGCGATGGCCATGATGGCCCCGTGAACCAATCGGAGTTCGTCCAGGTGTTTGGCTTTAATATTGCGAGGATGATACGCCTGCTGAATTCAAGTGCGTAAATCTCGACTGGTGATTTGGCCGTTCCGACCTTCCATTACCGTTTCGGCTGTTCCGTCGTACTTATCATTAGGATGGTGCTTCCGCTGGATCAGAAAATTAATTTCTCGTTGCGACGGAACACAAATAGGATTTAAATTTGCTGTTGCAATCTTGTAAGATTTCATTTTTTCTTGGATGAGATCAGTTACATCGATGTAGAGCTCATCTTTGCAATTTCGCTCCACTTTTATGGATGAGAGTTTGTTTTGAAATTTTGGGAAGCCTAATACTGCCTTCAGAATTAAGTTTCCCTCGACTAGAGTAAGGAAAGTGTTAGCTTTTCCATAGCGTTCTGGAACAATTATTTCAACTAAATTTGCTCCCGCTTTCTGGCATAATAGGCGCGCTTCTCTGAGCGATCGCCGCCCCTCTCCACGCTTCACTCCCATGCTTTTCGCAGTGTAGTTCACTGAAAGAATTCTGAAACAAACAGAAATGTTAATTATATCTTAATTTTAAGCCCTGTGAGAAACCGTGCATGAGGGTTTAAAAAAAATAAATATTGCGAATAAGTTAATGTGCGAAACATAATATCGACATGGTAAGAAGTTTAAGTAATAAACCAGAAAATACTACTGCAATTAATTTTTTAATTTTACTCAGAGACTATTTTAAGCCCAAAATACTAGGTGACAAAATTTTCAAAAGGGCACTTTTAAAAATCAAAAAGGGCATTTTATAGAGTTTCGAATAAATTACTGTAATTTAAAACGGCAATATCTAAAATTCCAGCTCTATGCATTGATACACTCAATTGAAGTTTGCCGTGAGGTGACCTAATTGATATAAAATATGGCTTTAAATTAATTTTATACGACTAAATGTAAGATCAATAATTATTTTCTTTTACTAATACAACTAATGCAGCATTTCACAAAATAAAGGCAATGGTATCGACGTCAAAGGGCTGGTTTATGATTTTAATACTAGTGATTGTTTTGTCAACTTGTGGGCCAATAAGTGAGTAACATTATTGTTAAATACGCTTTCTATTTTTATTGCATTTTAAATTTTACTAAAACATTAAACAACAAACTTTAAATTAAAAGTACCGCAAATACGATAAAGCTTAGTTTTAAATTTATTTAACAAACAAGCGCTAAAATTAAAGCGATCAAATGGAGATTGAAATGGTAAAATAATATTTAGTACTGTAATTCTTCTAATAGTACGCGGGTCTCTTATAGTACCTAGGGTGTATTCGCTTGAGCTTAAACAGTAAGCGGGTCTATTTAACACACTTTGAAATGGCAGCGTGTCTTTATGAACGCACGGGTATTTAATTATACGCGGGGGGTCGAAGCATTAGTTTAAGTAGTACGCAAGGCGTAAAATACTGAAACAAATATTTTACAACAATAATATTCAGGTTATTTTTGCAAACATTTTTTAGGACCCTTAGATTAGGAATATTTTGGAAATATTTTAACAAAGTAAGTACTTACTTTACTATACTACTAGAAAAAACAATAGGGAAAGTACGACAGCTCACACACACACACACACTATAGAGCTTTTCATTCAAAAGCTTTAAACTTACCACCAGTTAGCATTAGATTACACTTAATATACTAAAGAGCTATTATCCTGAATTTAATAAAGACCAATCGTCAAGCTTCTGACATACCTGTCGTTTTTATAAATTTGATCGAAAATGGAATGAAAATTTTGTGAAGCAAAATGCTAATATGACAATCCTATGCCTTATAGCAACATCAAATATTTTATTCAGTGAAGAACTTTTGAACATATTTGCGATTGGCTTCGTACTTTTGAACGTTTGGTAACTTGTTTCTTCTTTCTTTGGATTCCAAAAAAATATGAACAACTGGTAAAGGATCAAAATATGCCGTACCAACACCGTTCATTGATACAAGCATGAAATTGCATAACGAATCAATAGTTAAATTGCTTCTTCCACTTGTTTTAATTTTATTGTAGATTGAAACAGCACGTTCAACAACCATACTGTGAGGAGAAGCGCACAATATTGCACCACGAATTTTTGAGAAGGATGGATATTTTTCTTGATTGCTCAGAAACTCCTCAAATCGGTTTTCAAGTGGCAAAACGTGCTCTGCTTCAAGCTCACATGATTCATTGTACAATTGCCCTTTGCTTACAATTTTGTACTTTTCGTAGAATGGCTTGGAGGCTGACAACAGCTCGTTAGCATTTTGTGCAGTTGCAAATGCTTTTAACTCTGTGACGATTGTGTCGTCCTTAAGTTGCTCTTCAAGAAAGTTTCTTGCAGAAGCCAACAGCTCTGCTCTTACAGCTTTAAAGCTTCTTTTAAACGGAACGTACTTGTTCACAGAGCGCCGTTCTTCTGTATACGTGGGAAATTTTTTGTCGCTGGACATTGTAGGAAATTCTCTAAGTTTTAAAAATTCTTCCTCCGCTCCGTCTGGTTTGGCAAGTGATTCCATGTTTTTTATTTTAACAAGTGCTGTGTCTCTCATTTTTTTCAAATCAGTCAAAATTAACTTTTCGTACTGCAGGGATTTTTGAAGAATTTGAAATACCGACAGAATATCAGCCATAATGCAGCTAAAATGAAAAAAGTAGTCATCTTGGAGCATTTTTAAAAATCCTTGAGCAACTGACTTTTCGTCTTTTGTACCAAGCTTGGCCTTTTCTTCAAAATATTTGACACAAAAATTTCGATTTCCTAAAAAACTGACAATCAAACGCCGCGTGTGTTCAGCCATACGGACTTCAAAGTAACTTGGAAACCTTCTATACTTACTTGCAAGTATTCCACTAATAACTTCGCTTTCCTAAATTAAAAAAGAATAAATGACATGTTTTTACAATAATTTATGATGCGCAGTATTGTTGCGTGAATTTGACTTACTTTAAATCGTTTTCAGGTGTACTACTGACAAAGAAATGCCGCCGCATGTAGTTTCCCAATTTTAAAAACAATACCTTTAATAAATCAGGCCACACTTAGTTACTGCAGATCCTAAGTAACTCGACTGCATTTGGCACTGTTTGCTCATAATTACGCACCAAAGTTTAAACAAATCGCTTTCTTTTAACTTTTCAAAACTGTAGCTCCTACAGATTGGATCCGATTTTTTGAAAAATTGCAGTTTTGTGATCTCTAACATTATCTTAAAAGTGTAATAAAATTTCTGGTAAACTGACAGGCCATTCCAAAAGCTCATTTTGCTAATTCGTGACTGGAACTCTCCTGACGACTACCCCTACGGAGCAGAAGGCGGGGCAGACTACCTTCAGTGGAATCTGGACCGTAAAAATAACAAGAATAGAACTCAGCTTCGAAGTCAGATTAAGCAATGCTTCCAGCAACTTGACTGCTTCCTCATGCCAGAGCCAGGTCCATTCGTCCGAAGGAAAACCTACGATGGCTCTGTAGCTGGGATGGGTGAAGAATTTGCAGACAATGTCTAACAATTCATTGAACACCTTTTCTTCCCGTCAACATTCCCCTCGAAAATAATCTCTGGGAACGTCGTGACGGGAGATGACCTTTTTACATATTTCGAGAAATTCGTCAAGATCTTTAACAGCGACCAGATGCCGAGCTCAGAAGACATGAATCAAGCCACCGCATTCGTCTGTAACTAAACAATCCTTAACAAGTGTCTCGCCATCTACGAAGAAAGTATGGAGCAAATCCAGGCCGAGTTTCAAAGCAGAGACGAGCGAGATTTCCTTCCTGACACTGAACTTCAAACTTTTCACGAGTCCGCTGCACATCAAACAGATGAGTAATTTCACTACTCAAAAAAATAGGGACGCCAGAAGAAATTAGTAAATTTAAAACTGAGCTCACGTCTCGTCTTGCTGAGTCGCTAAGAGTAGCTCCTATGTTGAATTCTCGGGTCCAGCACGACACTGTTCAAGGTGCGCTAGAGAAACTGGAAGAATATTTCATTGCAATTATGGAGGAGAAAATTGGACGGATTTCCTGCGGCCCGGACGACTTCGTTATAGAAGACACATTTGAAAGTATTTTTGTGGATTGTGAGATTTCATCTCAGAACTTTATAGGGCAACTTCTGGGCCTTGAATCTCTCGCCAGTCTCCTTTCAGCCTATGTAAATTTTCGAAGCATTCTGTCTTTGTTAAAAGAACCTATGAAGCTTCACAATATAATGTCTAAGTCCGAGGCTCTCAACAGAATTAAAGATGAAATTCACAAACTATCCATTAAATTTAAATCCCAGATGCAAATGGCGATTCAAAAATGTCGATACTTGCCAATCTTCTCCAAGAGGCGATTGAGAAGGATCTTTGTGATATTCGAAAGTTGGTAGATATGCAGAATGGCAACTATTTAATATCCACCAGCCACCTCGTGTCAGAACTCGTTAATAGTTACACTCAGCATATGGAAGAAAGTGTCATGACGGATGCGGGTAGTGCGGGTGCGGATGAATTACGCTCTACCCACAACGAACAACTTGGCAATTGTCTCAACTCACTCAAAAATTCGGAGGACTTTTACAGCCTTTCCCCATCCCAGTCCACTTAATTTCTACAAGAACTTTCCACCCGGATTCTCCAGTCTTGTCAACACCTCATCTACAAATGGTTTCCCAGAATCCAACAACGCCTCATCAAGAACTACAATGAGAGAATTAATGGCTTCTACGCGAGTGGTGAGCGGGTTTTTGAGCTTGAAGAGTTGGAGCAGGTTCAGGAACAGTTCAAAGGGACAGTGTCCAAGGAATTGAAAACATTCATTCAGCAAATCCCTGTGTCGAATTTTCTTCAGAATAAAAATAAAATTCAAAACAAGGAAGACGACAACCCCCAAAATACAGAAATACTAGTTTAAGCCAATATTTTTGAAGATTTCGAAGCAGAAATTGATAATTAAATGGATACAATCTACGAAAAAAATAAATTACGCTCAGAGGCCGTTCATGTAACACTCAACGGGATCCTGTCGAAGGCAAAAAGTATGTATTTGGAATTTAGCAAGCATATATAAATAAGGCTTGCCACCCTACTTCAAAATTTCAACAACTCTCCGAAGAGGCAAAGGAACAAATTCTTCGATATTTCGGAGAAGAGTAAGAATTTAATCTAATGAAAACCCCGTTCACTCAACTTTTAGAACCTGCTCTAGAAGATCTGGAGGATTACATGAAGAATTTTCCTCAATTTAAGAAAATATCCTCGACAGTCCTTGAAATTTCGGGCTCCGTCCTCAAATTTAGTAGAGAACTCTCTACCCTTGAGAATATACTAGTGCCAAGTATTAGCCCAGTGAAGGAGATTCGCTGGATAGCCACGGATGAAATTCTCATCGACGAAAATCTCTGCGGGGAATTTTGGTCAGGGATGAATCTTGCTATATCCAGGCTTCAATTTTAAGTTTGCAATCGGGATATTTGTGTAAGTAATACTAGCCTTACTAAACCCTACTGAAGTTTTTTTGTAGATTTTATACTAAAGACAGCCATTTACACAATGGTAAAAGCAAATGATAGCGTCATAGGGTCTAAAAATATAAATATTTGTATGACGTCATTTATGGACGACCGCTTGCTAATTTTAGGCTTGTTCGTATTCGAATACCACAATGCCTATAGTTTTTGAAAAATATTATAGGGTAAGGGTTATATCAGGTATGGAAAAATTCCTATTGAATTTCCCACATGATTTTTCAGTTCTTTTATTTCGACCAATTTCAAAAATTTAAAATTTAGTTTTTGGCGCCAGAATGCAATTTGCACTGATATGATTATATACGTTGTAATGACTCCACCACGTAGTATATGTTGTGATAGCGTTTGCTTCATTTCAGATTTTACATCTGGGAAATGTCCCATGTAAATAGGAAACACCCTTCCACCAGATACAACCACTAGTCACCATACACCAAAATTCTAGTACAATAACCAACAGTACCAACACCATCACAAATTTTCGTAGTAAATATTGAAAACCGATCCGTCTCGTACTAAATAAAGTAACTATAATTTGCTAAATAAAATATTACCGTCTTATTTTGATAATTATTAGTTTCCTCAGAATCCGATTCATCTGAAAAGTCGTCTGGGTCATCTTCACTTGTTGAAATTTGCCTTAGTCGTTTGTTTCTGGCTCTTGATCCCCTAAAATGAGAGGCTAAGCTGCACAAATTCGATTTCCACCACTTGACTTCTGGAACCATTTTTTCAATTTTACTGAGCACCAGGTCGGCCCTTAAAAGCACAGTTAAATTGTTATTCATAATGTGACTCTATATTTAAGGTATTTATTATAAAGGTAATTTAAAAATTGACAAATAAATTATGTATTCACCTATGACAAGAACACCATACAGTTATTAATGGTTTATTTATCTCGCTCTGCAAAATTGTCCAAAGCCCTCCATGCTCGCCTGTATTAGCAGCTTCTCCATCGGTCGTGATGCTTGTCAGCTTGCTTTTAAAATCATCTAAAGGACATCCGATGTTTTTCAATACTTCAGTGATTGCTTCTAACAGCCCTTTAGCTCCGGCCTGCTGGGGTTCGTATATTCCTAAAAAAACTGTTTTTAAACCGTTTTTTAGAAACAACCGGGCTAAAATAAACTTCACGTCTAAGGACATTCTGTCTTGAGAACCGTCAATTTGAATTCCAAACGAAATGCAGCTGTTTAGTAGATCGCAAAGTTTTTTGGTTTCCATATTTCCAATGATTTGGCACATTTCAGAATATGCTTCAGGATTGACATAATGAAGCTCTTGGTTAGTTGGAACAAAACGACTAAAACTTGATTTATTGTGAGCTGAACTCTGAAGCCGATTGATTTGACTCTGGGAATGCATCATGGACAAATGACGAGACGGCCAGGACCAACCACTAAGAGTCCCTACTCTCATGTCGTTGTACGCGCTAACAGCCATATGAATTAATGTTTCTTGGGTTTGACGATGTATTTGATTTATTGATTTCAACCATGGATGCTGAGTAGCGTCTGACTTTTCCCATAATTCTTTGTTTGCTTTGCATTCAGTTGCGTATTTGTGACTTTCGCTGTAGTGATGGTTAATAAACCATTTAAGATCTCGAAATTCAATTCCTGGTGCAAACGCAATTGGCAGGCGTCCGTTTTTCGATTTTGAAAGTGATTCATGAGGAAACGCGCTGCATATTTTGCATAATCCATAATCTCTGCCCTTTTTGTTTGGTCTGGTCAATTCAATCCATTTGAATGTCTTAAGAATTTCATCTTTGCGTAAAATATGACCCATGTAGTCAGCTGCTGCTTTATCTGTCCCTAAAGTACAAAGCATAAGCTATTACAAATAATAACAAATAATGCAAAAAAATAAAATGTCATGAAACTTTATACCATACTAACATTTTTGTAGCGCACCTCAAACATAGACAAATAAAATGATTTACATTATTACAATAAAAATATTATAAATCAAATTAGACAGTAGTAAAATAATTGCTTTTAACAAGAAAATGGTTGATTCGTTGATTTAGATCTATACTTCTACGCAACATCTAATTAAATTAATTAATAATTAAATTTGCAATAAACAATGACATGACAACCTTAGTGGGGCCACAGGTGCAACGATATTATTATAGTAATGGTACACGCTTAGAAAAGATCTCGACTAAATTTTATTAAGATTGAGCTAACAAATTTGGGTGTTAACTTCAACACGATTTTTAGTTGATTTTAAAACTGTTGAAGGTAAGAAATTTTTTTAGCTAATTGCAACACCGCTGTGTTAATATACCTACACCAAATAATGTTGCAGTTGACTAAAAATCTTGTTAGGAATTTATACGATTGTATATTACGCTAAATTAGTGTAATTAAACTAAATAAGTCGTCCCAGGTCAGCAGTTAAGGGCCGGTACCTGCCTTAAAGGTTGCGGGTTTGACCTTCACATTTTGCATTATTTTTGAAGTGAATGATTTCAGTTAGTCACGCAACTTCTTCTTGGTTAAATTTTCAACACAGAAAATAGTAAACTCAGTCTAACTTATTACATTGTTAATCCCCAACTAAAAGTTTTATTGACCACTGTAACATCTTCTGGTTTCGATGTTGGAGTAACAAAAAAATAAGTTACAAATTATCAAATTACCACTCATGTAGTTAATTTGCTAATATATTTCTAAGCGTGTAATTAAAGCAATGAATAATAAACATTAATCGATTATGCAGCAGCAACTAATCATGCAACTGTCACAATCACATTGATTATGCATACAACTAAGCAATTGAATAATTGTGATCTTGAAATTCAAATACCTTTTTCGTTACTGTAATCATCCAAATTAAAGCTATCCTCTTCAATGTCGCTACCAAGAACCTCTTCATTTTGGTTGCTCTGACCTTCAGTCTAAGATTGAGCGTCATTATCGTTCACTGCATTACAATCCAAATCTTTTGCTAGTACGTTTTGTGTAGAACTACTAACACTTGGTAATGACGCATTTTCAGTCTCGACACTTCTTTGATTACTGACTGGTTCAGGGCATAAATCAGTATTTTGTGGTTTTTTGGTTAAAAAAGAATCAAGTTTGGAACATTTAACAGCAGCTTTTTCTAATGACTTTAGGCTTTCACTTCGTATGCGTTCACGTTTTGGCATTTTAACGCATAATTAGAACAATTTACACTTAACAAACGAGATTTTTACTTAAATTACCTGAAATCATGCATAGGTACGCAAAAACGAACTTTAATACATATTAATGTTTGTCTTGTTTTTAGCAGAGTTGGGCATTCACGTATTTACTGCCCTGACCGCCTGAGTAGAACGCGCCAATTCGAACATTCTCGATCGACCTTAAATGGGTATGACATTGTGACTTACCAATAAAATTGCAATATTATTGTCTATTTAACTCCTAAATCGCCTAAATGAAAAACGATTAGCAAAAGCTTAGAAATTCCGGTAATGACAAAATAATTTTAAAAATTGGAAAGTTAAGAGATGATTTTATTTATTTTTCTACTCACAAGAAAATGACGCAACATGACTGACCCAGATTTTAAAGAGATTCATCCAAAATTATCAGGGCACTTTCCAATAGCACAGATCCAAAGTAACTTGAGTGCCTTTTGCATTGCTTTTTTTACAGTGACGCGCCAAAGTTTAAAAACTTTAAATTTTAAAATGTTACTGCTCTATAGATTTTGTACAGTTTTTGTCTGATTTTGATAAAATTCGAGGTTTTTTAGTTCTTGGACTGTTTTCTAAAAAGGTAATTTAGGAGTTTTAAAAATTTAAAATATTTCAATTTTTTTATGAAATTAGTTTCAAAAACAGCCTAAAACATTTTTTTAATTCGTAATATGATCAAACCCTACTCATAGGCAATACTTATAAGACAAGCAGACGGACTTTTTTACGTTAAAGTTTACGAAATTTGCGGCTTGCAGTCTTTTTCATGAGTGCTAACGTTAAAATGAAGCCCACTGATGTCTCCTTTTTGAGGCATTCGTTATTAATTTTGTTCACTAAATTACTTGTCTTGTTTTTTCATAAATATATTTTTCTGTATCTACTGTAATGGGGACGAGTGCAGATAATTTAAACTTTTGCTCGCACTTTGCACTTGAAGATAAAGTCAAGGCATAATAGTGGGACACACCACGTTTGCCTACCTATGATACTTAGCAGAAGTAGAATGCAGAACGCGCGTATTCAAAATTTGCTTGAGTTGCATACGTTAAGTTGATCGCTAGGTGGCATTTCATGCTTAAAAGATGTAAATAAAGTGAGATTGAATTCTGTAAGCAACGTCCATAAAAAGAATTTCTTTATTTTAGAAATTAAAATATGGCATTTCCATTTTCACATGTATTTTATAGCTTTCAGTTGTTGGGCATTTACTAGGTGACAAAAAAAAAGGCTAGGTGACAAACAAAAGGGCTAGGTGACAACATTGTCACCTAGTTAACATGTTATTCTAGTCTCTGAATTTTACTTTAATGAGCATTGCATCTTACATTCGATCAGAATTGATTACAACAACAGGAACATCTTCTCCTACTAAATCTCGCCTCAGTTCTTTTATCCAGAGCTGTACTTCGAAACAATCCACATCAAAAAATAGAATCACACGGTTATTTTGACATGTAAGGGAGCGAGGAATCATCTTCAAATCATCTTCTTCGCCAAAGGATACTTTATCCTTCCAAGAGGGCTGATTTGCAATGCCTATAATAGGATATATTTCAATTTTTTTTCAAGGATATCTTTTTGATAAATAGATAGAAAAGTTTACTTGAATACTCTCTTAATAAGCTGGCCGGGTCGACTGCAAATAAAGCACTCATATAATTATTGGCAAATGTTTGCTTATTGGTAATTCCTGATTTTAACTTTCAAAAATATGGATCATTTCCATTTTTTTACTAGATAGAATTTAACTAAAATCTATTTTATGATGACAGCTTATTATTTTATTTTATTTTTTTCCTTTGTGGTACCTTTCTTGTTGTTGTCATTTTGATCCGTTTGAGCTGACAGTTTAGCTCCATACCCGTAGAATCTGTTCTGCCTTTTGAACTCAGTGCATGGGTATGGGTGGAGGTCGCCATGGACTGAGCTCCACGTGTCCCACATCTCCTTTGATGTAGTGCAATGACTCACGTAGCGCAATTGCGTGTCACTCACAACCATTGACAACAAAAATCCAACTTTTGCGTCAGCTTGATCCCACGCTTTCATCTGATCTATATCTGGATCTGATCTTCCCGCTTCGGGCCTTACATATTCTCTGGAGACAATATTCCATAAGCCACAGGATTTAAGAGCAGTCCCGGCTAGAATTTTCCACGTCGAGTAGTTAGTCCTGTCCAACAGTGGGATTGTTTTTATCCAAGAAAACAAGTTGTACAACCCAATTTCTGCCGACATTTTTTGTAAAAAAAATATCTGAAAGTTTTGCACTTGAAAAATGACGATAATATTTTCAGTTTTATCAAAAGAAGTTAACGTATATTGTGCTATGCTTTCTATTCCTTTGCAAATACGTACTGCTGGTTGTGACAAAAATTAATGATAGGCAATTACTGTATGTTGTTGTTAAAAGGGGCTTAAAATGCGATGTAGTGTGATATCTTTTGTAATTAATCTATTCTGCACAATGACTTTTCAGCTATTGAATCTATTAATAAAATTATTCTCACATTCATATTATAATGTTATAAAATTTAAATTATAAAAAGACGAGTTCAGACTACTTTAGACTCTGGGAAGAGGTTAATTACACACATGTAATAAATAATTTATGGAATTTTACACACTACGCAAATGAGGGTCATGCACCTTTGTTTAGAATAAAAGCAAAAGGGTGCAAGTTTATTGCTGTCGGTGCATGACATTTTTTTTAATCCAAAGTTATATGATTTGTAGTTTTTAAACGGAACTGACGCCGCAGTATCTAATATTAAATATCCTGCTGTTGTAAGTTCTTTCTACGTGGGCACAATTAAATAAAATACATGTACCAGTTTTACTTATACAGACTCAACATATATCGTCTGTCAAAAATCAAAATGACCCATGTCCATTTGCAGCTAAAAACAATAACAACCATCTAAAAAAATATTAAAACATGTCTTGAAAGTATTTAAATAGAATATTTTGCACTTGTAAAGAATACTTTAGTAAATACAACAATTAAATTTTTCAAAACTATTCAAAAACAAAACTTTTAACCCTTTCTAAAGTAGGTATGTAAATAGAACATTTTACATTTTTCTAAAACATGTAAATGGAACATTTTACATTTTTCTAAAACATGTAAATAGAACATTTTATATTTTTCTAAAACATGTAAATAGAACATTTTACATGTTTCTAAAACATGTAAATAGAACATTTTACATGTTTCTAAAACATGTAAATAGAACATTTCACGCTCTTCAAAACCATGAAATGACAACATGTTACTGTTTTCAAAAACATTCAATTACAAAATTTTATACTTTTTAAAAACATGTATATAGAACATTTCACATATTTTTAAAATATGCAAATAGAACATTTTACACTTTTTAGAAATTCATATTTAACATTTTTCGCTGGTTCCTCATTTTGCTTTTATGACATATAGCTTATTTTGATTCTAGCTACAAATAAATATATAGGTCATTTTGGTTTTTCACTGACGATGTGTGCACATATTTGTATCAGTACTTCATGTAATATTTTGTATATACAATTACTGAAAAAAATAGAGTATTAAAATTATATTACACTCTTTTAATTCTTTAATTAGGTTACAAAATAAAACAATTAAGTTAAAAACTTAATAATTAATTCAATACAGGTGGGTCGCTTAGTACAGTAAACGATGAATTGTGACACACACAGCGACCTAAAAAGTTTGTGGTATAAACATTAATTTTATTTATTAAAATAAATTTCGTAATGACGACGTAAAGCCCTTTTCAGTAATTTTGCATGCTGGAACCTGCGATCGCTGGTAATAAACATAACAAATTGCCTGTTCCCGCACCAATAATGCCTTGTCTGCTATTATGTAGTTTTTTATAATTTTCGATTTTTAATTCTGTATCACTTAATTTATGCACGTTCCCTCTGCGTTTTAAAACTGCTAATATTGCTAAACAGCGTCCAAATTCCAAATGAATAAACTCCACACATATACACATATCAGTAGCACAATTCATACTGTTATAATTTTCCTACCTACGACCTATGTACGTCAGCAATAATTCACGACATTAAAACTGGATAAAATTATTAGCACCTACTTATTGGGATATATGTATATGTGCACTTCATGCGGTGTGCATCTATGCGAGGCAAATACGTACATTATTGCACTAAAAACAAATAAATTGTAAATTATATTTCGTGTATGATTATTCTGTGCGTTAGTTTTACAGGTTTGTCGAATGACACGTTTAACTCAACTTTCCTAATTTTTTAAGACACTCAGTTACCACGATATGTCTTCACTTAATTAAAGCAAAATTTCAAAGTCAAAGTCAATCTTTAATAGAGTGGTCTGCAATAGAACACGGGTCTGAGAGAGCGGGATTTCGCAAAAGTTGGCCAATAAAACTAGGCCTCAGAAATCTTATTTTGCCTAAATTCTTTTCAAAAAAATGTTTGAATTTTGAAAAATCCTGAAAATACTTTTTAGAATAAAGTACAAACGTTAGAATACTTCAAATTTCGTCACCTACGGCAAATTTCATACTAGCCTAATATGTACATATAACAAATATATGCAAACATGCCAATAAATATACGTAAAGTTAACGCACCTACATAAAAATACATCACAAGGATAATAAATGACATACACGTGTGTTAACGACGATAAATTTCAAGTGTCGTAACAGACGTTTGTTGTAAATAATATTTTACCAGAACGGCAAAAAATTATAATTATTTAAATTGGTTTTATTTCACTATAGTTCACAGTTTACATTCATATCTCAGTTTTATAATATTGCAATGCGGAGGAAATCATGACCATCTGCCACATTCCAAATCTCAAAGCATTCTGTCAATATTTTCTATTGTCCATTGCTATTTTTTCCTTCCTATCCTTTATCATTACTATTCATTAGATTGTACATAAATTCACTATTCATCATAAAATTAATCAATAAATTGTTGATTTTGAATTATTTAAAATTAACAATAAATGTTAAATAATTCTTGTTTGGTTTCTCTTGCAACACACGTGGATGAAGAATCAAATCTAACCATATCGCATTTAAGCAAGAAATAAAACTACTCAATCAAATAAAAAAAAAATCCGGCGCTTCGCGCCGGATTTGTCCACCGTGAGCTGGCCCGAAGTAGATGCTGAGCTTTCACAAAGGCGCAAGACAATTTATGTTACGCTAAAAGATGATATCAGATTTATAAAAGCTCCCCTACAATCAATAAGACATATACCAATGTTCGTAGTATGTAGCTTAATAAAGCTAAAATTTTTGTATAAATTGCACTATTTACAAATAACGTCATTATGGACAATCCCTGAATATCTGTTACGCATATAGGTAAGTACGTGACATGTTGTTAAAATAGGATGCAAAAAAATTTAAAGTTGGGACTTGGAATACAAGAAACTATGGTAGTTAAAGGACGTTATTATGGACGATCTCTGAACATCTATAACACATATAGGTCAGTCCGTGACATGTAGAAGAAATTTTCACGTGGCATCATTTGCACGTCACCCTTAACCTGCTTACCTAATGCGAATGCAATAGCAATATCTAAAATGGCATAATTTGAATTACACCATTTATGGACGATCTCTGCGCGTATGCTTGAAGAATTTATTGTTGAAGATATATGTTAATCTAATTTTGGAACTAATGGCATTGGAACCTCTATACTAGTAAAATTTGTATGGCGTCATTTAAAGACAATCCCTGCTTGCCTATTTGTGAAATCCTGTGTTAAGAATATATGTCAATCTAATTTCTAATTTAATAACATTAGAGATTCCTAAAATGGTAAAATTTGTATGACGTCATTTATGGACGTTCCGTGCATGCATACTAGTAAAATTCTACTTTAAGAATATATCTCAATGTAATTTCTTAACTAATAAAAGTGAGGATTCCTAAAATGGTAAAATTTGAATGACGTCATTTATGGACGACCCCTGCATGCATTCTAGTAAAATCCTATGTTAAGAATATATGTAAATCTAGTTTCCAATTTTATGAAAATGGGGATCCCTAAAATGGTAAAATTTGTATGACGTCATTTATGGACGATCTCTGCATGCATACTAGTAAAATCCTATTTTAAAAATATATGTCAATCTAATTTCCAAACTAATGAAAGTAGGGATCTCTAAAATAGTAAAATTTGTATGATGTCATTTATGGACGACCCCTGCATGCATACTACAGCAATATATAAACGCGAATTTTAATTCACGGGACATTATTTGTTCGTAACCCCTAAGCCCCCAGAACGACATTCCTTGCGTGTCTGAAGCGAAAGACCAATTGCCTGCACTGCACTGTAGCATGGATTAGAATACTTGTGTTTGCCCAGTAGAGTTTAAACACAATGGTATGTATTTTGTTTTCTGCATTTGTTTTGTATGCGTTTGTTTACACGCATTCCAGTCGTTTTTAGAAGCTCACTTTTCTGATTTTTGACATGGGTCCACTCAACTGTTAATTGTGGATAAGTGGTTGGTCCGATCATCCTCAAAAACAATAGGGCACCTCTTGCTCGCATTCTTGAGCGTTTCAAATTAGTTTGAAAGTAATCACTTAAAAACTGTGACCTGTAGAGCAACCCCAACAGACGGACGGACGGACAGACAGACAAAACCATTTCAATAGATGCTCAGCATCTAAAAAGAATTCAAAATTCTATTTTGAAAGTGCATGTTTTTAAAAATTAAAGAATATTTATTTACTCTTAACGACTCTAAAATAGTTATTAAATTATTCATGCTATAAACCATATATTCAATGATTGCATGCGTTCATTTACATTATTTTGTTAATTATGATTTGATCAAAAAAAAATTAACATAGTCAATTCTAGCGTTATTGCAATTTCATGAGCTAAAGAACAACGAACAAATTCAGAGTTAAACGTGTGCTTGATTCTTTCAATATAATTTGGTCTTCTAACGATGATACCAACATTCGAATACTAGAATAATAACTACATTTAAGTTCTGTATAGTAAAATTAAGATCAAAACCAATTCGTCTTTTTGTTTCTTGGAGAATGAATGCCATTTATTGCCTGTTTTCTTTTGATTCTAGGCCCAGTTAAACAGTGAATTAGAGATAGAAGTCTAGTCCTTCTGTGTGTAGTCTGTTTTTGTTTTTGCTAATAGCTAATGTAATAATTAATGTCATCACGATGGTCAGTTTTTATTATGTATAGCGTCCTCTGCATGTCCTTGAATATGAACAATACATTTTGCTTGTCATCTTTGCGTGACGGCTTTAGTACTGAGAGCAGTATTAGTATATAGCTTTTTTGATATATAATTCCATGAAGGTAATTATAAATTAGTCTTAGTATAATTAATTTTGTTAGTTTATTAGTGGATATATTATGCTACTTCTGCTAAAACTGTATTTTTTATATGTTCATTACTCTTTGCTGTATTTCCTACGTGTATATTAATCTTGACTGTATTTCCTACATTTTTAATACTTACGACTGTATTTCCTACAGATGAATTAATTGCGTTTCCTATAACTTAAATAACTATTTGTCATAAATTAATTTACAGTTAATGAACTTTTTCAATGCACTTTGATGAGTATGTAAATAACCCAACACATTTTGCAATAAATTATGCAGACACCAAGTTTTGCTGCGTCAGCTAACTAGACTAAAAACGCAAAACCGGCCTTTATTGTCACACACTCATTACTACCTCCTATAATGTACACTATAGACACCGCATCCATAACCAGCAGGAGGCAAACGATTTGGCAAAAAAAAAATATAATTTAGCTTAGAATAATTGCTAGAACTTTTCTTTTATTCTCAATAGCAACTTTTTGCGAACACTCAAAAATTCTGCTATAAATACAGATCCAAAATTGATAAGATTATCATTTGTCAAACTTTTATTCCAGAACAGTTGTCTGCATTTGAATTCCAATTCTTTGCAACAAACAAGAATAAATATGAAGTGTACTATATTGAAGCTGAGTCTACTTGTACTAGTGGCCATTGCTTTGTGCCCTTCAGCTGAAGGACAGTCACCATTTGATAGTATAAGACCGATTGTGGCAGGTGAGACATAATTATCACATGTTCAAAATTTTAATAATTTTGCAAAATTTCAAAACAAAAGGGAAACTAACTTGTATCTGAAATTTAAAAAATGTTTTTAAAATTTTGATTTTTTTCTTGCAGATATGTTCTCAACTAGACTTGGATGTGCGCCTCATATCACCAGTTACGTCCAAAATTGTGTAGTAAAAGCGTTTACTGAGATTTTACGTGCAAATTCCGAGGAGGAATGCATGTAAGAAATAGAGTACAAAAATAATTTAAATTAGTTTTTAAAATTCCTAATCTCAAATGCATTAAGTTTGTTAAATTAATACAAATTAAATACATCTGAATCAATACAAAGGTTTTAATTTCTATTTTAAATCACAATTTCTACGTACCTACCTACATATAGAAAGGCTCGAAGAGATAAAATGGACTGCCACGTCCTTGGCTTTGATGCTTGTGGTGCCCCTGCGGACAACAAAAAATTCTGGACTGACGTTTACGTTCAAGAAATCCATGAAGGGAAATGTTCAGCAAAATATATCAACAAGGACAAGAATTAAGTTTAAAGCTACAAGGCAGAGAATCTTGTATTCAGATTTATTTGTTTTGATTTTAATTTTCTAAATGTATTGAAATATAAATTTTTGGAACGCGGTAGGATACCAGTACCAGAGATAAAACTTTGCTCACTAACACCATGAATTTCTAAAGTAGCTCCATAAAATTAAATTCTAGAAGTAACAAGGCATATATGCGGCAATTTAAAATGCTTATTACGAATTTATTGAAAGTTTAGTATGTTTTATTTTTTATAATGTTTTTAAAAAAAAATTAATAATTCTATTTGCATATCTTTGAAAAGTTCAAACTGTTCTATTTGTATGTTTTGAAAAGTGTATAAAGTACTGCTGTAATTAGCTTTTGCTTTTAAAAGGTACAAATATAAGTGTATTGGTATGTTTTTAGAAAGTGCAAAAAAATGTGTATTTGCCTGTTTTTGTAAAGCGTAAATTGTTTTATTTGCAAATTTTTTAACAGTTTAAATTTTGCGTTTTTCCATATTTTTTTTTAAATTTTTGTGTCAGCTTCTTTTTGAATGATAATTAATTACAAAAATATTGCCGTTTTTTGCATGATCTTGAATTGCGCTAAATAATTTGTTTTGCATGTTTTTAAAAGTTGCAAATTGGTGCATTTGACTGTTAAAAATTGAACACTACTGTATTTGCACATTTTATAGAATGAGAAAAATATTTATTTGAATCAATTTAAATTTTTGTTTGGAAACAACACAATTTGTTTAATGGTTTTAGCTGCAAGAAAATTCAAATGAGTCATTTTGCATTAGTCATCTAAGTAAAATAAATACAAAAAAAAACTACAATGCATTGCTGTGCTTGTACAAATGTTTCTAAATCAAATTATAGAATGCCTTACGCTACGCTTGAAATTAGGTGGCCACAAGCAAGGACACAATATTGTCAATGACAATAGACACAATCGTAAGAACCAGCCCACGGTCCGCATAAAAGAAACTCCCAATCTGCACTCGTATCGGTTTCACAGAGCGCAAAAACTTTTTAAAATCCTTTGATTTCGCCTCCAATTTCTTTTGCTGAATTAGCTGGCTTGAGATTTCATTAATTGCTGCAAGTTTTAAAAACAAACTGAGCAGGTAGAGAAGTGTCAAGAATCCAATGATAAGCGACCTAGTTCTCAGAACACCGACCTCTGTGAGTCCAGTAAAGAGACCAAAAACCGACGCCCCAATGTACGCCGTCTCAAAGTGAACAAAGAACTGGGAATTGAGCTTGTCAAAATAATTTTGAAGGAGCTGCAATTGTCGGTATTGGGTCATGAAATCTGCGAATTGTAGCCCTTTTGCATCTCTGACAATTTAGGATTCAAGACATTTTTTCCGAATTATTTATAACTTTTTTATAAGATATTTTTTAAAAAATCAAGAAAGTTATAAACATCTTCTGTGAAGAACCATAATGACCCATATCCATTTTAAGCTAAAAACAATATCAGCCATTTACAGATGTATTTAACTATGTCTTGAGAGCATATAAATAGAACATTTTGCATTTTTTTTAAAACATGCAATTTAATGATTTTTCAACTTCTCAAAAACATGGAATTAGAACATTTTGAACTTTTTAAAAACATGCAATTTAATAATTTTTCAAGATCTCAAAAACATGGAATTAGAAAATTTTACACTTTTTAAAAACATGCAATTCAATTATTTTTCAACTTTTCAAAAACATGAAATTAGAACGTTTTACACTTTTAAAATAAATAGAATTAGAACATTTTGCACATTTTCAAAAACATGGAATTGGAACATTTTACACTTTTAAAATAAATAGAATTAGAACATTTTGCACCTTTTCAAAAACATGGAATCAGAACATTTTACACTTTGAAAATAAATAGAAATAAAAAATTTTGCACCTTTTCAAAAACATGGAATTAGAACATTTTACACTTTTAAAAGACATAGAATTAGAACATTTTGCACCTTATCGAAAACATAGAAAATTTTGCACCTTTTAAAAACTCATAATTAACATTTTACGAATTTTACGAATTTTTCTCATTTTGTTTTTATGACATAGCTCATTTTGTTTGTAGAATAAATTGGATATGGGTCATTTTGGTTCTTCACAGACGATATAGTTAACCCACCTAAGTTTCTTCAGAGACTCGATCATAACATGGAGATATGTGCGAAGCTCGCTCTGATTAGCTACAATTGTAATCCATTGCCAGGACCATAACCAAAAGTTGACGAGCATGATTGGACTGAGAAGGAGTTTAGACATGTTTTCCGACCCAGGAATAAGTGACGTTAGCATTTGGGGCAACTGAGGATGTCTAACGAGGGAGAGCGTATTCGTGTACATTTCAAAGAAGCCACATATTATCTGCACAATGATCATTCTATAGAAGCTGGGTTTCTGGGCTTTGGCTTTGGTCCTGGGCATGCGCGATGCTAATTCAGCTGATGTAATATTTTGATCTGTAGCTTCGTTTTCGTCAACTTGAACTTTCCCGGCAAATTCAATCAAGTAGTTCCAGAGGGCGTGATGATCCGCATAGTACAAGATATACTTGACTTGCATAGTTACCGGCATCCAGTAGGACACCACAACGTAGTTGAGGACTTTCTTGTGAAGCATTTTAGTTGGGGTCGTTTTCGTTGTGACCTCACTACAAATTTGTACCCAAGAAACCAGAAGCCAAAGCATGTACATCATGTAAGCCCAAAACTGAGTGAGAAAAAGAAATTTTCTTATTTTTCCACTTCGGGTATTTTTTGCAGGCAAAATAAACCTCCTACTGGTAGAGTCCCATTGTTGCGGAAGCGTTCCAAAGAAGGACGCGAAGCGGACGGACTGAATGAGGTATTTACAAAGGCCATAGTTTGAACGTTTGAAATTTTTTTGCAACGCCTTCTTGAAGAAGGTGTCCACAGTTGGCGAATTGGCATGACTTAAATATTTTTTCCTAGAAATACCCACCATTTTGGCCCGCTAAAAAGTCAAGTTGAGAAAATCAAAAATTTGCAAATATTTTATTAGATTAGCTAGATGCGATAGTACAGGATGTGGTATTACTGTTTTACAAAACTTTTAAAATAGTGGATTAATTTTTTTTTTAATTGTAGTTTTTGTAGAATTTAAATTCAAATTTTTCTAGCAAGTGCTGTACACTTACTTCTAGATAGATTTCCCGTAAATGAAAATACATACAAAATAAATAGGTTGATTTGTGTTGTGTAGCATTTATATAAAAAGTTAATTGTCCTTGAGCTTATGCAAATTGAAAAACGTTTCATTCCCAACTGTCAACTATTTACTTTAGTTATTTCTGCCCTTATAAATACCATTATATACCCCCATATTATTTTTCTAGAAGTGCCAATGTTGAAAGAAAATAGAGTTTAATAAAATACAAATATAATCAACCTATGCAAACTATTTAAATGTCAACAACACGTGTGCACGTGCAGAGAAGTGATTCATGGTTAGACGAACACAAACAATCACTACCAAAAATAGTATGTGTTTAAGAAATAACTAAAATCGAGCATCAGCAGCTGGCCCGCTTATATAACGCTATTATTCCTACTACGTAGAAATCCTATTTAAATTCTTGTCATATAAAGCCTATCAATTAAGCTTAACAAACTTACAGACTTTAATTACTATTTTGTTTGCCCATAGGAAATTGAATAAAATATTTAGGTCTCTGATTAATTGTCTACAGCAAATAGGCAAAAATGAAACAAACCGAAAAACTGTCGGAATATGTAGAAGAATATGTTTATGTTTGGAATCCATCACGAGAATTAAATTTATTTTTATATAACACATTTGATCAAATAAAGGCCTTTGCAATTACTGGATATTTGGTTAATCACGGATGCACCTACATATAAATACATGAATTGTGGCTACGACCCGTTTCAAATTCCATTTCTTTTTCTAAAGAGAGAGAGATAGAGAGGGAGAGAAACTTTATTAAGTTACTGTTGCACAATTGCAATAGCTTCACAGCTCAGTATACAAGACAATACATTCTTAAATAAAATTTAAACATTTTAAAATAAATTAAACACGATGTAATGCATAAATAAATTAAGTATATAAATGATGATTATAAATCATAATTGATCCCCAAACAGCGTGTATTAAAATATCATCTAAAACTGCAAAACGTATACGAAAGGTATTAGCCCACTTCATAAAATAGTTTGTAATGGTCCTACGTGCTCCAATATAAAGACGCGTCACTTCAATACTTTTTTAATTCCATTTCTCTAAGTAAGAAATACTAAATACAGAGTTCGTAAATTCTTTTTTTCTTCAAATCAACTGCGACCGCTTGTTCCTCACTATCCCTTAACTCAAACCGTATTGTAGGATCCAGAATACATATATCCAATTTTAGATGATGAATCATATATGCAAATAAAACAAGGGCTAAAGCCCTTGTTTTATGGCAGCCTTAACAGTAAAATTAGACATTTTGAATTTCAACCAAATTTTAGTTTCAATTTAAAGATTTTCAATTAAGGGAAGCAATTAGGCCGCACAATATGTTGTTGGTTATCTTATTCATAATTAATTTCTGTAATGCAACCAAAACTGCAAAATTCCAATTTTTGAATTTCCCGCTAAAACATTAAATATTATGTTAAATGAAGATTTCGACCGGTAACTCAGAAAACTCACTAAAACATGATATACCAATCGAACGGTAACAATTAGGCAAATCTAAATAATTTAGTGTGCACGCACGATAGGGATTAGTTTTTAAATGGCTCGCAAAAAACATAATTAAAAATTTAAAAAAATTAATGGATTTTGTCGAGTGATATAGCATTTAAAAGCTCTTTAAAAATAAGCTGACACTATTTTTTTTGTTTTGGGTTTGTAGCCCATACAACACGTTTTAGGTTAAATTGTAAAATTCAAATGCCGTTGTCATGGAAACTGTTAGTAGAAATAGAGGCGCATTATGTTATTTGAATTCTACTAGTGATTACCTTTCGAACGATATATGGCACGATGAAATTGGTCCAGTATTGAAGAAAGTTCAAAATTCCGGTAAATTATGTAGATAGGTAGGAATAAAAGCTCTTGTTTAATGGCAGCCTTAACAGCAAAATTAGCATTTTGAATTTGCCGCCAAATTTTAGCTGACAATTTACAGGTTGTAAATTAAAGGGAAGAAGCCGTAAACGGGTTAGTTGTGACGATTTACGCACAGGTATTTTGATATTCTCAATAAATCCAAAAATTTAATATTGAATTTTTTGAATTTCCCGCGAAAACTTTAAATATTGTGTTAAATGAAGATTTCGACCGGTCACTCAGTAAACTTACGCAAACATGATATACCATTCGAACGGTAACGATTAGGCAAATCTAAATAACTTAGTGTGCACGCACGATAGTTATTAATTTTAAAATTAAAAAAATTTAATGGATTTTGTCAAGTGATATATCATTTGAAAGCTCTTCAAAAATAAGCAGACACCATTTTTTTGTTTTTTGATTGTGACCTATACAACACATTTTTGGCGGGATTTAAAAATTAAAATGCCGTTGTCATGGAAACTGTTAGCAGAAATAGAGGCGCATTATGTTATTTGGAATCTACTAGTGATTACCTTTTGAATGATATATGGCACGATGAAATTGGTCCAGTATTGAAGAAAGTTCAAAATTCCGGTAAATTATGTAGATAAGTAGGATTAATGTCCACTCTTCTAGTTGATCCATTTTCTGCAACACAATGAACTTCCTGTTCCACAACAAAGCCTTTCTTAGCCAGATCTTTTGCAATAAATTCTCGAATTCCATGATGTCTGCTGTTACGTATGTGTTCTCCCCGGATACAAGAACCTAAGACATGACCAAGGCTTTCTTTCTCAGTGCTGCAATGCCTGCACTGGGTTCCGTCTAAGCTCCTTCCTGCAATTACTCTTACACTTGTAACATTAGAATTCATTTTAAAAGTAGTTACATATTCTGAAGTAGTTAAGCCCACTTTATTTATTTATTGCTTATTTTTTTTTAGTTATCTTCAAATTGACAAGCTCTAGCGCCCCGCAATGTCGTCTTACACCATGGCTCAAATACGTTTTAACGAAGTTTCACGTGCATTCCTTTAGTTATCTTTGTTTTTGCTTCTGGATCATTCAAGGCTGTCAACTTGTCATCGCTAAAATTTAATGCCTTTTCACACTGATTTAACTCTTTTTGAGTTTTTTTTTGAATATGTAACATAAAGTTCACATAAACAAAGCAAAACCAAGCACACATTATAGTACTGTAGAAAACCTTTCCATTCTGCTTTAGTAATAGAAAGTCGTCTAAAGTTTTCGGCGGCCCAGTGGTTTAACTACTGAGCTGCTGGGTCGGGGGAGTCGGCGGCGCTCTAGATTGGAGTTGGTGTTGGTGATAGAGCTTGGTATGTCGGTGGGGAGTTAAGCTGGGGTGGGAGTGAGAGTTTAAGGGAGTAGGGTGCAGGCTGAAAAAATCCGTGGTAGTCATCTACCTGAGACGGAGTTTCAGGGCTGCCTAATAGTAGATACCTACTTTGCCTGACTCTCGTACATTCAAATGTATAAACTTAAGATTCTCCTCGAAGCACTTCTCTCCAAAAATACACTACAAGTGTCGCAACCCGATGACATTCGATAGAGTTGCTCGCTAATGGGTTGGCTTGCCAGAGCGTATTGGAGTCGTGAGGATCGTGAGAAAATTCTTTCGATTCCATAGGATACTCTGGCGAGTTTCTCCTCCGAAAGGGAAAATATACACTAGTTGTTCTGGTGCAAACCAGCCTAAATATATGCTTGCAAAGTGGTCCGCAGCGAGTCGCGACGAACACCAAATACTACAAGTGTAAGTAAAATACGATGCGAAGCCCAATGCGTATTAGTATATTACTACTTCGCGGGATCTTCAAATCACACAGTAAAATTGTTGCAATAATGCAACAGAGTGAGATATAACCTTAGGGTTGAAAAATCTCTAAACTCAAACTCATACAAGTCCTCTCAAGTTCTTCGAATAGAAGTGCACAACATTGCATTTGGATTATCTGTTGGAATTCCTAAAATTTCTTTAACAGCACTTCGTATAATGCGGTCCACGCCCATTAAAATGTTTTTAGCAATTTATGCAATGGTGCCATTTGGAGAGAGTATATCAAAACAGGCCAAATAAAATCATTTAATATCGTTATTTTTTGATGTGGCCGCAACATAGGAGTAGATACCAGGTTATTAAGCATCTTGTTCAAATTGGTTATGACCTTGGATGAGACACATGTGAGTTCTGAATTAAAGTCAACTCCCGATTTACAAATTCACAAATTAAAATTTACAAATTTTTAAAAAGTGTAAAATTTTTTAAATTTATGTTTCCACAAAGTGCTGAATTTAATTTTTTAATTGTTTTTAAAATTTTAAAATTTTGTCTGCTTACGTTAGGTTTATATTGCTTAAAGATAGTGCAATGCGTTTTCTAAACAAAAAAGAATTCAATTTGTTTTGATTCTTTGTTGACGATGTTTAGTTATGCATACATAAAGCCATAAGATAATCACACACGTACGTGTTGGAAACATGGTAAATAAATATAGCAGTTTTCTGAATACGATAACAAGCGAACAATTAATAATTAGTAGTCATAAGTAGTTTACGCAAAGTTAAAAAAATTAGAACATATAGGAGCATGCGTGTTTCAATAGAATGATTGATAACTCATGTGCAATTATTTATGGATTATCTCTTCTCAGCTTCACCCTCCCTATATCTAAATAATAAATATTTTTCTGCATAAGCAAAAAAGTATTTAATAGTTACACGGAATGCCGGAATTAAAAATGCTAATTACTATATTGTATTGCAAAGAGTGAAGATTAGTTACAGATCGTCCATAAATGATTCAAGTAACGAATGGTCTGGTTCATTATTTATGCACCTTATGTTAAATATAATTAAACATTTACACACTATTTAAGAAAATTTCCGGGTCCTTAAAATAGAAATATTTCAAGCACTGTCAGCCAAGTAGCAGAGAACGAAGGCTGACCGATCTAGTACCGAAGCGCCGTTCTCCTAAACACTCAAAGGCATAGGCTCCAGAATTGGAAATTGACGAAGGCAGCTCCAACGCACAGCTTCACACAGCTCCACACAGCTCTGATGCGCCTTGGTCTCTAGAAACGCTTGAGGCAGAAGGGGTTGGTAAAAAGTTTTTATCATTGACGAGTCAAGGTATATATTTTTGACGCGTACATTAGAATAGAAGTACTTTTACTCCTACTCCTTCGTATGCATATGCAAGTGACATGTAATAACATGGCAATGCTATGTGCTATATACTATATAAAAGTAATAGTACACTTAGTCAATACAGATACAGAATAACAGAATATAGAATAGGAATATTTTTTCCTATTATTTATTTTTTATTTATTTATGCTATGCTTTTTACTTTTTGATTTTTTAGGGATTGGTAGAAGACAAATAAATAAAGTAGTGTTAATACCAAAATTAAAATGAAAAAAATGCTTAGCTGCCATTTAAATTCTCAATGCATGCTTAAAATAGTTTACAGTAAATATTCAATGTAATATTTTGTGCAAGTTGCAAGTTGTGATACGCTGAATTACATTATTATTGGTTAGGGTTTGGGTTGAACTGTCACTGCTTGGGTTTGCACTGTATATCGCATAGCACCAGAAGCAAAAAGTACTGTTTATTGCCAACTGCGGCTTACATTCATAAGCTAAAAGGTGAGCGGAGTGTACTTTTCAACTTTTCACTGACAACTGACACTCAATCTCCCAACAAGTCAACTTACGCAGCCCAACAACTAAACAAAATGTTGAAATAAGATTTTAATAAATCATAAAAATAAAAACATTAAAAATTTCAGTATTACAGTTTATTTAATAAATGTTTAGGTATTATAAGTCCAATTTTAAAATTAGGAAATAAAAAGACAAATTACAATCCGGTTTCCGCATCGTAAACTTGTGTTGCAACAAATAGTGCATTGCATGACTTGGTACTATGGATAACCACGCAAAACCGCATTCACTATCATCTTCAGCATTACAACCAACAACTAAAACAACTATACTAAAATCTACGGCCGCAGTTAAAGCAAGATTGGAATTAGCCCAAATGAATTTATTTCACTCAAGAAGAACACGATTATCATCAAATTTGCAGCAACTGTAAACAATATTTATAAAAAACTCGAGACGGAAGTCGAATTGAAAATGTTAAGGGCGAATCTAGAGAAATTAGTGATCTATACAATAGCATGGAAATTAGCTTTGATGCATCTAGGGGTCAAGGTCGTATTTACTCATCCACACTAGATTTGGGGTCACTTTTAGAATCCGAAACCACTAAATTGTGTATGAACACTGAGAACAGACAATTCTTTACAAAAAACAATGAACAGAATAAGAATACATTAATTTCAAGTTTGAATTTACCTTTAAATAACCACAGCAACGCTCATGCTAAAGATAAATCTGTAAAAAAACTGAACTCACTTAAAGGTAATTGTATTGCAACTGCAGTTGCAACGCCAGATGTTGCAACAAAAACACAAGTAGGAGCATGTCAGGGCATTGAAGTTCAAAAGAAAATCAATCAAACTCCTGCTTGGGTTAAGGTTAAATATGCTTGTTTAATTTGTGACGCTGTATTATCACGTAGAGACACGTATCAGCGTCACGTGCAGGGGCACAATTAACAATATAATAGCTCTAACGTAGGTCATATTGGCAAATCTAAAAAAGACAAGGACAATAGGAATGCCATACCACTTATACGTTTTTCTGAATCAGATAGTTCTGATTCGGAGCAGGATAATAATAATGTAAGTGAGTCCGAGGCTGACAATTTGGACTTCGAAAATTATAAGCAGACACCAACTTTTAAAAAGCATAATTTTACTAAACTATCACGCACAAAGTTGGATCTTGATAACAAATAATCTATAATCAATTAATCAATATAATGTTTTTTGTATTAAGTAATTAATTTTAATTATTTGTAAAGCTCCAAACCCTAATTTTGTTTTCTTAGCATATGATTTACTTTTATTTTTTTAATTTATATTTTTGTTAAAAATAAAAGTGTGAGACACAATTGTAAGTGTCATTGATGTGTTACTTTCTGACAGTACTACTAATTTTATTACATGTTTTTGTTTTTGATTTCAATTTATTATTTTTTAATTAATCAAAAAAATAAATTACATGGATAATAAAAGAATAAAACTCACAAAAAAACCTACGTGGCTTTAGGTTGTTGCACTGTATTTTACTACATACTTATTATAATATTATAGTTCAAATAAAATAATGAACTATTGTTGCATACGCATTATTAAAATCTTCAACATACAGCAATATTTAATATCATTATTTTTTTTTAGTTGAGTTGTAACACTTAATTCTATTACACGTTGGCCACATGCTTTATACCTGTAACCTATACAGTAATATAATATATATGCAGTGATAAGCATAAGCATACAGCATTAGTATTAAATATATAATTATATACGGCATACGGTAGGTAGGTACTACTTAAGGTACTTAGGTACTCCACGGTAGTCCACAGTACCCCACAGCGTACAGCGTACAGTGGACGAAAAAAGATGCTCCTATAGTCGGGGGTCGGCCCAGAAAGCAGGCGGAGTGGAAATTCTATAGTCAAAGGCATGGGCTCCACACAGCTCCACACAGCTCCAAAACTCGAGGAGTCCGTTTTATTTTTCTCGGAGGGCTCATATGCGCCTTTTTTTCGTCGAAAAAAAGACCGATCAAAAAGACGAGAACGACGGCATTTCGTTCTCGTTTGGCTTACAATGATTTCAAGCAAATAATTTGTAATTTGGTCATTTACCTTATTGAATTAGGAGCCGAATTTAAACATGATTAGGCAAAAAGAAACTGGTTTAAACGAAGTTCTGTCATATAACAACTAATTTGTTTTTGTAAACTATTTATAATTTTTAATAGGGCTACAAATTACACATACGCAATTAATTAAATTCGGGTCGCTCAGTACAGTAAACAATGTACTTTGACACAGTAACCAGTGACCTAAAAGAGAAAGAAAATGAATTTATTTGCTATTTATTACTACAGTAGTACTTTTCATGAGACAAAGTAGCAAACACACATGTTATAGTTTACAATGAAGTATTCTAAGGTTAAAATAAAGTTTGTTTTATGAACATTAATTTTGAAAACGAGGCAATAGGTGTATCTAAATAACAGTTATTTTTAGTTAAACAATTGCATTGCTAAATAAAGTGATACACTAAAAATTTTACCTTGATTAGGTGGGTACTATCAGCAAGAATAATTATTGACGTCCAGCTGACGTCATCACAATACTAGACCTTTCTCAATACCCCTATGCTATAGTTGCTGATGTTGCTCTATAATTAATTCAAAAACAATTAAGCATGTAATCTGCCGTATTCATTTATTTCATGCCACTAGTTAAACTTCAAGTAAAGAAAAAATATAGTACACGGATAAATTGGCAAAAATTAATTAATTAATATTACTTACAGTTATCCCTAACTAAGAGATGTAGGTACCTAATTTAACTTTTGGAATTCATGAATATACATATATAAATTTGGTTACATTTTATTGTTAATAGGATATTAAGAGAATCCTTTTACACAATAAAAAAACAATTCCAAAAAAGAATTGACCACCAACGGTACAATACTTAGAAGTCAGTCATTTTATTTTGAAAACGGGGTTATATTGCACAAACAGGAAAATGTAGCCTAATTATATTTCCTTAACTGTCACCGTGACTCTTCCTGTTTTCCTAACTCAGAAATAATGAAAGACTGTTTGAACCACCCAAAAAGAAATAAATTTAAAAGGATGTAATTATAATTCCAACCGTATAATGTAAAATGTAATATTAAGTAATTATAGATTATGTGAATCATTTTTAGTGTGACAAAACAAACAAGTATATTTAAAGGAAAGCAATACAATTAGTATTTCCTGTTGGGTCAAATCAATGGAAACTGTTAGTTGCTTATTATTTTAAAATTGCATGGACTTAATTCTTTTTAATTATTTGCCGATCCATGTACATTGTCAACCACCTAATAACTGTTAAAACTTGAAATTTTGTAAACCACTTCCCCAATCCTGCCTTGAAAACCTAATTAATTACTTTAATATTAGTTGACCATTTCGTTCGTCAAGTATATATTAGAGCTATTTTACTTGGATTATTATTTCTCTTACAAAAAAAACAATTTTAAGAAATGTTTTGATCCCCAACGAAAACTATAGTAGGAGACATGAGGCTTGTACAAACCGCAAACTTTTTGGCACACATACAGAAAAATTTGAATTTATAATAATTTCTAAACCTCTCCTTCTATTCTCATTACTCAAGTTTTGCTAACACTAAATAATTTTGCTATAAATACAGAATCAAACTTGACAAGACTGTAATTCGTCAAATATCTATTGCAAAATAGTTTCCTCCATTTCCATTGTAATTCCTTGCAAAAACAAACAAAGAAAATGAAGTCTGCCATCTTAAAGCTGAGTCTACTTGCATTAGTAGCCATTGCTCTGTGCCCTTCAGCTAAGGGACAGTCACAAGTAGATGGTTTAAGAGCAGATCTGGCTGGTAAGTCAAGTTACAAACACAATACAATTTATTAATTTTTGCATAGTTTTACTAGAAAAGGGAAACTTACTTTTCAAGTATCTCTATAATTTTGCAAATATTTTACAAATTATTTCAATTTTGTTTCCTTCCCCAGATTTGTACTCAAATAGACTTGGTTGTGCGTCGTATATCACGAGTTACGTCCAGAACTGTGTGGGTAACGCATTCACTGAGCTTTTACGTGCAACGGCTGAGTGGGAATGCACGTAAGAAAAAGATTTAAAAAATTATGTTAAATACTTTTTAAAATTGGTATTTCTATTCCTATGTATGCATTAAGTTTAATACAAATTAGGTTTACCGTAATAAAAACTTTAATTTTCATTCTTTTTTTTAAATTTGTTTAAATGTACTTATAGAAAGGCTCGAAGAGATAAAAAGGACTGCTACGTCCTTGGCTTTGATGCTTGTGGTGCCCCTTCAGCCTACAAAAGAGTCTGGACCGACGCCTACTACGAAGAAGTTGACGCAGGAAATTGCTTGGCACGTTATGCAAAGAAGAAATGACTGTGTCGTCACAACTCAAGGAATACTGCGCCAAATTTATTTATTTATTATTTCAAATTTTCAAAATTTATTTAATTAATTATAAATTTATGCACGCGGTAGAATACCAAAGATAACGCTTTGCTTGCCTAAAATTACATATTGGTATAATTGCATAAAATAAAATGATCTTATTACATATTATATTGTAACTAGTTTTTTGCTAATCGATTATTATTTCATCCGTTATTCCTTATATTCTGTGGCATTTCTAAGAATTTAAAGTTACATGCTTTCTGAAGTAGCCATGTTCTTGCTCTGTCATCCAGCGTGTAGGTTACAAATTTTGCGATTATAATCTTTTCGTCGTCGTCAGTTTCATCGAAGAGGCTCATTGCTGATAAAAATAGTTCCATGTGGATTTTGGGATCGTCTACTCCAGTTCGAAAGTGTTGCCGCGACTGAACTGCCCATATGTGTTCCAAGTTTATCGGCATCCCGTCTTCGGAAGGTAAGCTGACTGTTGGGTCAACTTCATCTTTCCAGCTGTTTGGATCAGCCGTCGACCTTTCAACATCTTGGGTTTGAGATTGTGTGCTTCCCCAATTGTCTGCCCATGATACGGCTGGAGTCATAGTTTTACAATTTGCTGATATGTGTCCTTCTGTTTTACAGAGATAACATATTTTTTTCATATCTGTGTTCTGCATGTTTTCATACAGTACATCTGGATGGATATGAAACTCAGCGACGAACGCTATTTTGAGGCTGGATACCGAATTCATTGCTGTATTTTCGTTTTTCATTTTTAGTAATAACCAATTCTGAGCTGTTTCGTCTAAAGTTTGATAGAATGTTGCAATAAGTTTCTTCGGTGAAGTTACTTTAAAAACCATCATGACTTCTAAAAAATATTCAATGTGGCCTTGAGGATCATCAAATCCAGTCCGATAGACTGGCTTTCTTTTGATTGACCATAGGCCTTCAAACTCGTCCTCACATGTTGAATTTATTCTGGTAGAAGTATCGTTTCTGGCAGCCATTTTTGTATCGTCCTTTTAATTACTTAAATATTTGTAATTATGTGTAGATCTTATCTGTAAGGTATGCCAAACCATTCAATTACTATCTACATCATGGCTTTTACCTACATGGGATTGACGTGACATGATACACCCAAATTTCAAAGAGATCTGGAGTTATTTAAAATCAGGCAACTTTTAAACAGCATAGATTCAAAGCAATTTGAGAGTATATTTTGCGTTAATGAGTGACGGAGTGACAGTGCCCCGCGAAAGTTTAAAACAATTGACATTTTTAAACTGTGCCTTCTTTAACTTCCACAGTTTTCATCTGATTTTGATAAATTAAAAGTTTTTCTAATCTTAATAATCAATTTTCCAAAAATTAATTTAAGAATTGAAAAAAATTCAAGTTTTATTTTTTTGTTAAAAAATTGTCTTACAATTTGTGCCTCAAGCATGTAACTTTTTTGATTTTTCAAAAATAAATACATCTGAAATTCACAACATTCAGAATTAATTTCTTTAAAAAATCGACTACAGATTTAAAAAAATTAAAATAAAAACCAGATGACAACTGTAAAAATTATACAGCAGGAAAGTTTCAAAATTTGAACTTTTAAAAACTCTGGCGGGTCAATGTACTGTGACTAAACAAGGCAAAATGCACTCGAGTTACTTTGGATCTGTGCTTTTAAAAAGTAGCCTGAATTTTTAAAATACGTTTTTTTAAAATCTAGATTTTTTATGTCACGACATTCATTTGTACCACGTTGTGGGAATAAATCATTGGGGGCCGTATCTTAGGGAAAAATTAAATTATTCCTCTCTCCTTTAACCTATATTACAATATTAAAATGATACTTATTCACAATAAATTGAGAGAGCAAAAAGATTACTTTAAAAAAAAATTACTTAGGTCCGTGCTGTGTACTTAAAGCCTTTAAAAAATATTGGTTCTTCAAACAAGGTTCGTTACTTAATTTAGAGATTTAAAAGTGTGCTTAAAAGCTGATTTGAAGTGAGATAATAAATTTAACTTTCAGGTTTGGATGCTGATATCTCTTATTTGGTTATATAATAAATGCTTAATAAATGCTAACTAATGATCTTCTTCGATTTGTGTAGTAGTAGAGTGCGTACATGTGATCGGGTTCATTTTTTTTTTAACTTTGAAAATCTGTAACTTTTTACCCAGCCGACGCACAATAAAGAAGTAGTTATCATTATAGTTCTCTTTTAATCCTTTACGTACAAAAAAATACTCAGTGTCGAAAACTAAAAGTTGCAAGAGATACACGTCATTGTACGAAACAATTTCGAAAAGTCTTACAACGCCCCAAGTACCCTTAATGTGATCAGTTAGTTTAAATATATTTAAAGGTAATGGAAAAGTAGGGTCTTTAATGTGATTGATCGGCATGAAAAAACTCAAAAAAGTGTTCAAAACTTTCATAATTTTACATAGCCAGAGTTTTTGAGGAAAAAAGCTGAAGTCACTAGTGATTAGTGATCGTAGCTGAGACTATAAGCTGTATGAATATTATAAGTTGCACATATTTTTAAAGGCGGTAATATTTGAACGGCGGCCACTGATCACATTTAAGGGGTGATCCCATTTACGCACCTTAGTGCTATAATAAATATTATGAATTCAAGCATAAACGCTCAATTTAACAATATTTCTATTTCTAATTTAGACTTTAGACTATGTTTTGATTCATTGCGCATTCGCTTCCGTTTAAAAAGTGCAGCAACTAATAATCACCTAAAATTTGTTTTGACAAAAGCTCTAAGGATCAGAGAGTAATGAACTATGAAACAATTTCACAGCAAGCTGAGGATGGGCTAAATGTCGGGTGTTTATATATTATATTTCTAAATATTAATTTATACTGTGCGGTAGATGTAGATGTACATACAGAATATGTACCTACATATCGTCTGTGAGGAAGCAAAATGACCCATTTCCATGTTAGCTAAAAACTAAATGTGCACTATCTAAAAAAATATAAAAATACCATGATTTTGAAAGCTTTTGTAGTTAGTCAAATTTCTGATTTCCAAATCTCTAAAAAGCTGTAAAAAGAACATTTGTCACTTTTCAAAAACATGTACCTACATAAATAAAACATTTTTCATTTTTTGAAAGCCAAAAAGACAAAATGTTTTTGCTCATTTTAAAAATATGTGTAACGATTATTTTACACAATTTAAAAAAATATGTAAATAAAACATTTTGTACCTTTTATTAACTTTATATGAACCTTTAACTCATTATAATTTATTTCATTTTTAGCAAATTTTTTGATATACATAATATGTAGCTCCTTTTAATTCTAGCTTAAGATGGATATATGGGTCATTTTGATATGACTATATGCGCATGTATAAGCATGTTGACAAAAAACAATGTAATGGACTTTAATTCTTGGATTAGCTTTTCTACAAAAAATATGCATAAATCTAAATATGTATGTACATCATAAATATAACCGGCATAAAAATATATTCTAATTCTGCGATCAAAGACATCTAGGTACATCAATCAGTACAATTAAATACCGTCGGGGAAGAATTCAAATTATCTATATCAAATTAAAGCAATTGCAAACAAATGGAAAAATCCATAAGCTTAGTTAGCTATAAAATGTTACAAACTTTGTGCAAGGAAATGTTAACACGTATTTTTTTAGGTAACTGCATGCAAAAGGCAAAAAGTTATAGTACCTACATATCTAACTAAAGGTCAATATAAAATTTCAAGGATGGGAAAAGTAAGAATCTGTAATCTTGCAAACATTACATAGCATTGCGAAACATTCTATTCAAGGGTCATCCATAATTGATGTCATCGAAATCTCTCTCTATTCATGGTTAAATAATTATTTTACACACAATAATTAAATATTTTAAGCCGTGTAAGAAATATGTAATTTAACATCAACCAAAAAATAAAACAACACTGTTAAACATTTCAATGGTTACAGTAATTACTTGTTTCAGTTTGAGTAATATGTTGCTAAGCTCAGCTGTCTTATTCTGTATGTCAGAACTTTGAAATATATATAAACAGATAAAAGTTATACACATTAAATCCCATTCATGTGTCATCAGTTCAATGGGCCATGGGTCACTGTAAGCGTCGTCTACATGAGTAACTGATATGGAGCTCATTTGCATTTTAATGGAATGGTACAGATGTCTACAGCTGCAAGACAAATCTAATAATATTCAGATTTTAAATTCACGTACTTATTACATTACGTAATAATTACTTATGTACACGTGGCCATTCGAGAATATTATGAATGATATCAGAAAATTAGAAGGAAAATATATGTGCGTTGAATGGCTTTGATATGCCAAATGTTAAGAGTCTCACTGAGACACGTAACATTTTATTAACTGCGTAGACATTTATAATCTGGACTGAGGTCACTCTCACATTTCCAGGGAATCGAGCACGATTACAAATCTTGGATCTTCTCACACAGCATACTATTCGCATTCTAATAATAAAACTTATATTTTAAATACGTTTTTTGGTTGTTAAGTATAATTACAAAGTATGAACTTGTAGCTTCTACTACTATACTTGTAATTGAATTAATTACTTTTACACACTCAAGCACTATCATTTCAAAGTGTTGTTACATTTTTAGTATTCATTTTCAATTTGCGAATTTGCTTGTGCAAAACATACTCACGTAGTGGCACCATATAGTTAAAAAAATGCCAAAACTCATCGTCAGAGTCAGAGGCAAAATGCCCACTACCGGGGTGAAGGAAATTGTTCTGTTTATTTTCTGCATTATTACCCCACTTACTAGCACAGCGGTGAACGTACCCCTAGCAAACGAAAATGAGCTACATATTATCCAAGAAATTGTCCTACGTACTAAAGACAGTAAGTTTTTTTTTAAATTAGTACATGGTCAATTTTAGAAATAATCATTGTAGTAATTTGAACTAAAAGTCTCGTTCTTTTTGCTTTAAAGTGTAAAATAAATATATAGTTTAAATTAGCATTAAATGTATAAATTATTTAAAATTGGAAATTCAGTATACCTTTAGTAACTTTGTGCGTTTTCTTACTGCAGTATCGTCACCACTACACTCAGTCCCAGCCATAGGCCTTCCTGCCAGTCTTTTACCTGACCAAGAAAATGCACTTGATATCAACCAAAATCAAAATTTAAAGTATAATAAATCACGCATAATAAAGCGCCCGCGCCGCTCCCCGTACCTATGGTATTACCAAACACAGGAAACAGTAATAAAATGTCCAATTTCTCAACATCTCCTCCAACAATTTCAAAGAACACTCCAAATCATTTCTGACAGCCTTCACGAATCCAACCCAAACGTAACCAATTCTGCTGTATCAACAACAGAAACACCGTCAGAACCACATACTCCACATTTAAAAATTTTTACCGAGTCAGAGTGCGACCATTTCTCTAGCAGAGACCTTAACACAATCCAAGAAATATTTTCATACATAGCAAAGCTGTCTGAAATTCAAACCAGCGGTGAGGTCTATTTTCAAAATTTAACACAAAATCAAAATGCTGAACTGTCAAGAATGGAACTCAGCCACCATGCCTCACTCCAAGACATAGATGCAAGTCATATATACAGGAACAACTATTTACTAGCCCAAATACAAACACTGAAAGAAGAAATACGGACTTTGTCTCTTACAAATCCGCTCCTTCAGCAGTTCGAACTTCAAAGGAAAGAAATGGCGGCAAAATTGAATTTTTTGAGCTCCTGCAACGCAAGCGCCCAAGGAACGTTTGGTAACAACGAAAACTGGGAAGAAGCTGATTTTGTAAGAAATCAGGAAAACGAAGATGACTCTGACTATATTGTTGATTTTTTTCCCAGCAGGGAAACAAACAAACCCGCAATTTATAGAGAATGTGAAATACCCACTAAAAATCTAGAACAAATAATAAATGTGGCCGACAACTCGACAAGACTTATTTTAGAAATATCTAAATTTAACTCCCGCGTAAATTTTCAAAATAATTCCTATAAAATTTCGGACCAGACCAACTGCCGGACAGGTGTAAGGACAGTAGGAAATGCAATTGGGCAACTCAAGTCCATGGTCAATTACGTCCCATCTGACCTTAGAGAAAATAGTGCGAGGCGCATTAAAGCCGCGACTACAGCCCATGCAAGGCGTCTCTTAGATCTTACAGATCAATTTGTAGAACAAAAAGAAGCTTTAGAATCTCGATACAGATCAAACCGAACTAAGTTCCTTACAGATAAAGAGGCATATGAGGAGCAGAAAGAGCGCCTTCACATTGAGAATGTTAATTTGATTATAGCAGAAACAATCAAAATTCGTCAGTTTGCTTTCAGCCTAGTTGCGTGTAATCAAACCGCTTGTGCCGTGTACGTCCTTCATCAATATGAGACCACTCTTAAAAATAATGACAAATTTATAAATTCCACAAAACTTCGAGGCGGGATTTACCCTTGGAACACTCCCACTATTCACAACTATCTTGTATCATTGCCACTCAATTCTACCCATGTGATGTCTTATCACGAAGCTATGGAGACGTACGAGTCTGTTGTGGAGGAATTAGCGAGTCGCCATGACAGTAAAATATTATTTTTGAATATGGCAGACCAGTTGGAAGCCTTGGAAACATTACACAATAGTAGCTGCAAGAATAGTAACGAAACTCGGTATTTTTCTGATTTTCAAGATTTCCACAATCATAATGAATGCATTGATCGGGAAAAAGTTTTTCATAGCGTTTCAGAAAAAACTCACCAGCGTGTACATGGCATTTTGAAAGGCATGGTTTATAATGTTATGTATGTATGGGAATTTCCCCTATTAAATTACGATAATGATGGAAATGTAACTCTGAAGGAGGGGGCTGGCCAGTACTTTTCAAAGCTAATAACCGTAGTATATGCTGAACACAAGGTCAAGTCAGTTGAGCCTATTCTCACTGTACTCAGCTCAATTTCCCAGCCGGAAGTACGTGCTTCAACCTATTCCCAGATTCTACAGCTGATCCATGACAACGACGAAGTTGACTTTAATTTTGAAATTTTCAAACTTGCCGTCAGCATCAGAAGCGACATAGCGGAGTTCCACAACAACAACAGGAACAACAACACAAATCAATCAGAAATACTTCAGACCCTAGAGTCTACTAAAGCGGCGCTACCTGCATGCGCACACAATCTTATATTTCCAGAGCACGGCTACGTCATAATTCAAAGCAAACTAGCGCCCGCTTACACTCTCGCTGGAACTAAGGCTGGAAATATACACGCCTCCAATAAGAATAAGAAGCTAGGCCGGAATCAAAAATGGAAAGCGCATGCGCTTGAAAATGGGCGCTACTTTGCGTTTCAAAATGTAGGGAATGGTAAAGCCCTTTATGAAAAGAACACCGCTGTTGGTGCTAGGAGTGTAAAAGGGGCGGAGCTCTCACTCACTGACCAATCGCAGCACTGGGAATTGACCTCAGCTAATAACGGGACCCAAATTAAACTACGAAATAGACAATCTGGAAATTATTTATCTACGGGTGGGCTCACAAACGTCAAGTCTAGCAATTTTGGGAATAAAATTGCTATTCAAACTTTGCCAGAAAATAATAATGGGGATAGTCAAGAATGGACTATAATAAATTAAAATATTATAGTGGTCTCCTTATTTTAAATGCACTGCATGTAGACCTTCTAATTAACTTTTAATGTAATTTCACCCCAATAATCATGGAAAATCATGTAATGAAATCATTTTTTTCATATTATATCCCAGTTTTTTCAGTGATGTGAAATACAAAAATAATTATACTATATTAAAAATTGTAATTTTTTTGTAACGTAAGAAATTCATAACTCTTTTAAACTAACCAAATTGTAAAACATAATTATCGTTTAATATGTAATCATGCTAATGTAAAATTACCTGGTGAAATAAATAGCCAAGACACATTTATTAACATTTCAACCACCTGAAACGAGAATAAATAATTTACGCTTTATACTATGCAACACTGAATTACATTATACATAGTTTTATACGTTTAACAACACAAGCATTTTAGTAAGTTTCAATTACAATCATAGAACTAATATATTCCAGCACAAAACATCCCAAAGTAAAAGTAAAGCTCGCAAACAAAACAATCCACAGTGTAGAAAACGAATTTGACCGAATACTCAGAGATTCCGGATCCCCTACCCTAAGAACTGTGCCATTTAAATATTGCAAGCTTCTCCACCACATTCGCGCTGCTGCAAAGCCATCTTCTAAATGATAGTGAATCCCAGACTCGACAACCCACCTCAAAAATATTTGCAAACTCACAGTTATACCAACATGATCAATAAAGTTCCATCCATAATTGCGCATAAAAACCTCGTCGTCCCCTTGAAAAAACTTGCGAACTTGTTTTCTGACTTTGTTGTGATTTATTCTTTTTGTTTCATTTTGCCCCAGAATTTGAAAATCTAGGAGATTCCTCCTAACGTCCACGTACATTGAGTTGTTACACTTCATAATTTCATCCTCAATGGTAGTATTGGGAAAATCTAGAGGGAGCTGGATATTCTTACGAAAAATTGAATATTTAGTTTGGATTTTTGAAGGAAGCTCCTTCCAATCTTGAACTTTGTTTACAGCAATAAGATATATTTTTACAAATCCAGCGCGAAATAATGTATTAGCTCCAGTTAGGCAAGAAAGAGCATTTTGCAAAGATAAATCACCTGTTCCAATATTTATATTACCAGATGAACATTTTTGGCTTTCAAAGTTTTCGTATAGCTTCTTAACAACCGCTGTGCCCACAGGCCCTTCCCAAAGACGATTTTGAGTAATTGGTGCATAAATTGAAAAGTTTGCAATTTGATCAAATGTATTTGGAAATGTTTTGGGAAGAGGGGCGGTGACGTCAGTTGTGACTACCCCTCGGTAGCCATTGGATACAACAATCGAGATAAGCATCCATACAAGCAGGAGAAATTTGAAAAGTCGCGGGTGCTTGAGCATTGTTTTTTGGGGTGGTTCATAGCTTTCAAATAGTATACCGACAAGTAAATACGCCGGGCTTAAAAGTTGATATGAAGCAGGGTGATGGCTGCTATGACGAAATAGCCGAAAATAAAATACGACGTACAGCGTAGATATAGAACCCAGTAAACCCGCCCAACTTGCTCTGTCGAACGGTATGTGGAATGTGTGAAACGAAAGCTGGGTCTCGACGCCGCTACACGAAAGAAATTTAAAGCCTTCGCTTCGAGTAACTATTTTAGCATGCGGTTCGACCTGAAGCCATAAAACATCGTTGTCAAGTTCAACGTACGCAAAACGAAATAGTGAAATCATAGAACCACTATCTTTATCAATTGGTCCTGATTTGTTGAAAAAATGTGTAGCCACTACTTTCTGTACAGCAGTTTCTACGTTGTATCCATGTTTGAGAATGAAAGGGCTCGGCGTTTTTCGATTCTTAAAGTAAGTATATTTTGAGTCTTGTTCGTCACCAGTAAATTCAATGAAAGAATATTGTTTCGATAAACTTACGAATGAGGTACGAATGTTTTGCCAAAGAAGCAAATATCGACTCAAATCGTGATTGCTTCTCTTAAGGATCTCAACCTTATTGTGTACGTAGCCTCGACAGAAACTGCAAATAAGATGAAACTCTTCCACACATATTTCATACTGTTGTTGAAACTGTAGTCCACCTGCCTGTGCGTCACTTTTTAAAGCTTGTGAAAATAGGTGCGGGGTAATGTTGACTGGGGCAATGAGAAGCTTGTTAAACATATGATGTTGAAACGGGTCTTTGAGTCTCCATTCAGTGAATCCCATTTTTAGTTTTTTCCAAAGCAAGTGAAAGTTTTGAAATTTTAATCGTGTAGCGATAGTAACGTACGTTTTTAATTGTGGTGAATCCAAGTATGGGAATGAGCGAAAGTAGTAGTAAAGGAGACCAATTTTCCTGAATGATGTGCCCAAACTAGTGATGTCGTAAAACACTGCATGGCAATCCATAAATCGTGTCACTAAGTAAAGCTTCTGTTCTTCAGCGATTTTCATCTTTTGCTGCATTCGTCTTTTTGGAATTCCAAATGTAATTGAGATTGGTAAAGGATCAAATATGTGGATATGCAGTTCAACATTGTGTGGCTTGTCAAATGGGAAAGCTAGATAAATGTGGCAATGCTTGAAAATTTGTGACCATTCTACTAAATCAACGTGTTTAATGTTACGTGGGGATTTTAAGCTGCTCACAGATACTAAAATTGCAATGAAAAGTAAGAAGAAGCGAAATAACATTTGCTGTTGTGGTTCTAGATTTGCCATCTCGTAGTTTCGTAGTAATTCACAAGCGATGCTATGTTATATGATTCGATGTTTTACACATGTACAACAAGTAAAATATCGTAGTTTAGTGTACTTCTGAGAGTATCTTTACCTTCGACCTAACTTGGTGTACACTAACACAAAGTTTTAATCGTTAAATATTCTAATATTTAAATATGAAAAGATGGTTGGCTGAAACTTTTTTGTACCAATGACTTGTGTTTCGGTTCAACACAAAACTAAAGAAAGAGTATTTCTCAGTAGAATTAAACTAATGTAATTAGTTCCAGTAATCCAAAACACGAACAAGCTTAAACTTTGCATGCAAACTCAAGTATGCCAGGTAATTTTGGAGCGAAAAACATATCGTGTTGGTTAATGTAATTAAATTTTAGCCACTAAAGATCCTAGTAGGCGGGCTTTCCTTAACCATTAGACCGTGCCATATTGTTCCTTTACAATTTGTTAATTATTTAATTCATTAATTATTACACCTCTTGTTTAATGGCAGCAAGAACAGCAAAATAGGGGAGTTTAAATTTTAAAAAGGTACCTAAATTCTTATTCACTACCATTACAGGTTTAATTACTAAAAATTAAAAGTGGCTACGGCGCTGCTTGAGACTTTATAATAATAATGCAATGACGAAATGAATGTTGAGGGTACAGCAAAAAATCGATTTTTGTTTTCTTTATTCCATTTCTAAACCCAAAGTAAAAATATAAAACAATTTAGAAAACGTTTTCAACAAATTTGCGAAACCTTTTCAAAAATTAATATCACAATATAATATAATATATTATTATATAGAGTACGTATTTTTGGTTTATTTCACACAAAATTGCGAAATTTGGTTTTAGTAAATTATTTATAAGTATAAAATTACATTGGGTTCTGCAAATGACGTCAGAACCAGTCTGCGTCATCGTCAATAAAGTTTTTGGCTGTTAAATAAATTTTTGAAATGCTTTCCCATTCCAATCCATTCTTTTGCATGTACTCGAAAATAAATTCATAAATCGACTCATGACTTACAAACTTATCAGTTTCTTGCGGCAATGACATCCGAATTGGGAAAGGACGAGAGCTGACGCTAGAAGTCTTACTCATTTCAACCTTCACGACTAGTTCCTTTGCAATCCTTCCAAGGTCCTTTTTGCAGTAGTTAATCCTTTCTTCCATATCCTTGGAAAGGTTCAAAACACCCTCGTCAAACACATCCTTTGGTTGGCGACCTTTAAAAAACAGAACAAAGTAAGAGTGTTTTTCATAATTCAGTAACCAATCAAACAGAAAGCAAAAACTATAACAAGCAAGATTTAAAGTACGTTACCTCTAAATGTCATAAGGGTGCTGAGGGTATCCGGATGAACTTTCGCAGTGACCCGACTTTGATCTTTAAATTGACACTTGTTGTATAAGTCCGCACAAATGGTTTCGTAATCCAGAAAGCCCACAGATTTGAAAACATTGTATAAACTTATTCCATCCTTTGCAGCCTGAAGAATGTCATCAATATATTTTACATTTTTTCCCCATTTTGATGACAGCGAAGTTTGAACAGCGTCTCCACTTTTTCCTGCAAAACCTGGGAGATCTTGAAATTTAATTTTCTTTGCAAGTCGAGGAAGAGAATCCTCCGTTATGACACATATTCCCTTCGGCTTATTTAAGCCACAAGCAATTTTAGCAATCAACTTGAAGTGGCCCACTCCGGCCGAAAGTTGATAACCTGTTTCCTCCTCGATACGTAAAATAACCCTGTTGGCGATGAGGGTCCCGTAAATAAGCCGAAGCTCGTTTAGATAAACGTCTTCAATGTCTAGAGAATGAACCTCCTTGACTCTGTAGCTAAATTCTTTACTTGTAATTTTCCGATGACGGTGTCGACCTTCCAGTCGCGTAGTAGGTTGACCATTGTACTTGTCATTCGGATGAACTTTCAGCCTGGCTAGATTCTTAATTTGCATTTTGTACGGAATACACACAGAGTTGGTTTTCACGGAATTATTCTTGTAACTACTGATTTTCGCATCGACGAGATCCGTCACATCGATGTAAAATTCATCTCGGGAAGGTCGCTCGACTGTGATGGGTGTCCGAGTGGGCAAATTGGGGTTTGACTTCCTTAATTCTGCGATCCAATTATTTAACGCTTCTAAAATTCGGTTACTCTCTGTAAGTGGCAAAAAAGTATCAATTTTTCCATAACGTTTCCCTGCCGTTATCTCAACTAATTCGATTCCAGCTCTGGTGCACAATGCACGAGCATCCAGCAGTGCCTGGCGTCCTTCCCCCCGTTTGACCCCCAAATTTTTGGCTGTGTAATTCACAGAAAGAATTCTGGAAAGAAAACATAGGCTATTAAATTTGCAAATATCAAGGAAACACAATGTAAAATGTAAAATGTAAATTTAAATGTAATGGCTTTAACGTCATTTCCACACAGCGAATTTTCACTGATTTTCAGGGGAGGACAGCTTTTGGCTACATTACTACTCACTATAGTCGTTACTTTTTGTATTTGATTTTATTATTTCTGACTACTTTTTCTAAAGAAGGGAACTCTAGAAAGCCTAGAGAATACTCTCTAGGACCTGCAACGTACATATCACCGAGCCTTGCAGGATTACCAAGCACAGGTCACCCATCCATTTCAGAATGCGCTCAGGCTGTTGCTTAACCAGAAGGAATCACCCTCCTAGTTAACCGCCAGACCAACCTGTACTGGTTAATGTAACAATGTACCCTTTACAACTAATCGTACTTTTATTAAAAATTTACTTGGATTGTTAATAAACTAATGAATAAATTATAATTCGTGAGCATGTGATAATCTTACATTTGTTCTGGATTAACAACCACCACTGGAACATCTTTCCCAATCAAGTCCGGTCTCAGTTCTTTCATCCAGAGCTGTACCTCGTAGCAGTCTACATCGAAAAATAAAATGACTCGGTTGCTACTCGTTGACACAACCGAAGCAACCGTATTTTAATATCATTTTTGAAGTCATCTTCCTCATCATCCTCATCTTTCCAGTCGTCGAAGTTCCAGCTGATGCGATTATTATGACTAGTCGTGGTGCCTGTACAATAATGTTAAATGTGACTTTCATTGGGAACTGCAAGACACCCGACAGCCGACGAAATTCAGGGCAATCTACCCAACGGTCGTCGGGTGAAAGTGCACTACCCGACGTACGTCGTTACAATTCAACCGACGGTCGTCGGCTGAATATACAACTTACCCGATGATTTGTTAAATTTTCCCTGTGAAATATGTTATTTTAATGATTTAAAATTAATTTACACTTTTAAGACTGTTCCTGTATTTAATAGACTGCAGATTAAGTTTATAGAAACTTAATGTGCAGTTTCTTTGATTTTGTTTAATATAGGCTCATCACAGAATACGGATAGAGGGCATTTGCTACCCCGTCATTTGATACCCAGAACCAAACCTACTACCCGCGTCAAGAATGGAAACTACACATCGCTGAAAAGGGTACCCAAACATTTTTACTATAAGATGCTGGTCTAAATAACATGTTACTTTCTTATCGTGGCGGCATTGTTAACAATATACTATTATACAGACGCAGTTCTACGGTTTCATTCCATACTACTTACATAATTTATGAAGCAGGGTTGTTAATATGCCACTTTCTTATGGAAAATACCACCACTTTGGTAAATACCGGTATATAGTGGTATATAGTCGTAAATACTAGTACGTACTTACCTACATAGATTTATGTAGCCTAAAGTTTTTCAGGTGGTAATATATAATTCTAGTTCTAGAAGAACTACAACAGCAAATAATACAAAATATCTGTTACGCTTATAACACAAAATGATTTTGATTTATTAAATGGAACTTAATTGTGTAACCAAATGTAGAAAATTGCCTCTCGGATGATCAGTTTGACCATTGTTGAGGAGCAATTGTACATTTTATTCCATAGCTTTGCCAAACTGACGGTTCAGAATAGCATAGATTGTATGTGATTTGGTAGCTATTTTTGAAACTTGTCAATTTTCACGTTTTTTTAAAGATCACTCTAGCTGTGCTTGTATAAATGCCAGTTTATGCCACGTTGAAAATCAAACTTTTTTCAATTTACCACTTTATACCAAGTTGTGCCAGTATGTGCCAAAGTGTCACAAAAACAGTATTGACCACCTCTGGTATCAACCGGTATTTACCATAGTATATACCACAGTGGTATTCACCACTTGAACACCTCATTTGAAAGTATTTGAATATCTTAGCTTTAGACACAATATTTACAGTTAATCGTACCTAACCGACATGCATTCAGTAATTCATCGAATTGCATTTTATGGTATTTTCAGTAATTAATAAAATTCGATTCAACAGTTCAATCGAAGACAAGGCGACGGTGTTCGTAACTCAGTCAATTCAGTAACTTTTCCCAGTTGTCAGTTCACGTTCGAGCACATTCAAAATCTACTTTTGCAGTTAAGTCATCTGTTTTGATTTCTATTCGACATGGATGCAGAATGACTAGATAATGCAAGGATTTTATTCATTTTATTAGATTTAAGAATACCTTATAACTGTATTTACCGTGTTTCATTCTTTAGTAATTATTGTAGCTTGTCTCCAATGACTTGTTGTCTGGTTCTACCCTTTCAGTTGGAAATTAGATTTTGTTATACTTTGAAACTGCTTTTACAGTTACGTGTATCCACTATTTACAGACAAAACAAAACCGTTCAGGACAAAGTCAGCGGTATTTTCTAACGCCGTAGTTAATACGCTTAAATACTAATATTGGTTCCACATTTACAACATTACACTGAAATGACAAACGTCCTAAAATATAATTTACTGAAATAAAGAAAGAATCAATATTCAATCCAAATTCAGCGTATTTTGTGCCCACCAACTATGGCTATCTCTCCCGTAAGGAGCATCGATGAGAAAATTTTCGGGACCATAATTACAGAGACTTGAAAATAATATAAATAAATTCTTCTCGCTAACTTATACAAAATAATCGATGTTTTGGTTTTTTTATTCTACATTATTTCGAATTTTGGGGCGAAGATTAACTATAACAGACTCACTGTGTAGTTCAGGAAAGTCACACTTTACTGAACAATTACAAATGGTAGAACCAGACAACAAGTCATTGGAGACAAGGTACAATAATTACTAAAGAATGAAACACGGTAAATACAGTTATAAGGTATTCTTGAATCTAATAAGATGAATAATATCCTTGCATTACCTAGTAATTCTGCATCCATGTCACATAGAAATCAAAACAGAATGACTTAACCGCAAAAGTAGATTTTGAAGGTGCTCGAACGTAAACTGCCAACTGGGAAAAGTGATTGAACTGACTGAGTCACGAACACCGTCCCTTGTCTTTGTTTAAACTGTTGAATTGAATTTTATTAATTACTGAAAATACCATAAAATACAATCCGATGAATTACTGAATGCATGTCAGTTAGGTACGATTAACTGTAAATATTGTGTCTAAAACTAAGATAATCAAATACTTTCAAAGTATGTAAGTAGGATGGAATATGAAATGAAACCGTAGACTAGCCAAGAAAGTAATTTGCTAACAAGTTTATGTTATTTAGACCAGCATCTTAAATACATTAAAAATGTTTGCGTATCCTTTACACATAGGTTGCAGTCCACCCGATGAAAATTCAAAATTTAGGTGTCGGGTCAGTTGCAGATTTCGGCTGTCGGGTTGTTTGCAGAATTTTTCGTCGGGTGAGTTGCACTTTCACCCGACGACCGTTAGGTAGATTGGCCCAAATTTCTTGGGCTGTCGATAGAATTTTGCCATTCAATTTTCAACCACATGTGTTTAAATGCAAAATCTGTGAAATGGAATAACTCAAAAACGGATAAAATTTTTTGCCCGATATTTTTATGAAAAATATTAATATAAATTAGCTACATTTTCATGAAAAGAAAAGTTGCGCATTCTTGCGCGAAAGTAGTTAAATGTATTTTTAAAGTTTTTTTTTGGGTCACCTTCGGGGACCGCACACATATAGCGTCACCAAACTTTACCAATGTTTTGAACCCACCCACGCACCCGGTGACCCTCTTAGGCTTTGCGTAAATGGCAATCGTATACAGGGGGTGTCATGCGTTTTTAAAGTGACCTACCATAAACTTGTATGACGCCACTAGTGTCTGACCCCTTGTTAGTAAATTCCATATGTACATGATTTTGGATAAAAACCTAGTCAAATCATTCCTAGCAACTTTCAGCTCCGGCCAGCCACTGTGCTGTCGGGTGTCTTGCAGTTCCCTTCGCTCAAGCAGGTTACGCTTATTTAATTTGTAGATTATGTAATTGATAATAATGACTAATACATAGTTTTTACGTTTCACAAAGTTCATGACGACCTTCTTTGGTTTTACACTAGCGACAGCTAATACATTGCTGTCGGTAACGTCCACATCATTTTCTTTCCAACCACTACAATTATTCATCTCTAGAATTCAAAATAGAAATTATCAATAATCATACAATTTGGTTATGACTATTAAAACTTATATCCAATAGAAAATTTTCGAGTCATTAGTTACTGCATATTCACAAAGTTTTACAAGTACGTGACTTATTACTAACCTACAATTAATGATACATTTACCTACGTAATAAATACAATTTTATGTTGTATGTAAAATATTGAATATCATTCTATCATTACATCAGCAACCATAAAATAACTATCAATTGCTGGGATCACACTTTTATTCCTCCTGAATAGTTTACAATCATTGCTAGCTTTTTGAAGATCTAACTTTCGGATTTAACGGTTAGGTTGATATTATGGTTGAAAGCTGAAACCGTCGTTAGACTGATAATTGTTACTTAGTTACTTTTTCTAGTGAACTCGTGGTCCTTCAAAAAAAACCTTGAACTTAAACATTGCGAACCTTCGATGCTGGAACAACCGTAAAATAGAAAGTAACTTACTTTTCATACTTTTCGCACACGGGGAACCGGAACAACAGATAACTGACTGTATATTTGATGTCATATTACAATTATTACTCTGGATTATGATTCCCGATGTTCTTGTTTGATTCTAACCTTGAAGATAAATTATTAACACCTTTAATTTTTGTTTTAATTCTCCACTGAGTCCAGGTCCACGAAGGGCGATCAGAAAACAGATTTAAAGAATACTTAAAGTTGCTAATCCAGGCAGTACTCACAGTACTGGCACCGGTATTAGCGGTTGCAGTTTGCAGTACTTTGCAGTTTAATCATTATTACTGTCAAATCAAGTGTATGCAAAAATGAGATCGGCACCTACTTTATTTACTAAGCAAGTAGGGGTTTCCCATAAATAACGTCATTTGTTAAGTCATGGGGTCTGTTTTGATACTGATGACATCCCATGTTAAAGATAGCTACTTACACATGATGCTTAAGCTGATAACAGGGCGGTGAGGTGGTCCTAAAATTCGAGATATGTTGATGAAATCTGTTAATGACGGCCCTATACAGTTTCAGTTGACAGTAGTTTAAACTTTACCGTTGGTTCGTTCTGCAGAATTCCCAATGTCACGTGCTGAGAATTCGCGGAAAGGATTAATTATTAAGCACAGCTGATGATATCTTATGAATGAGATCAATAATGAGATGACGATATGTGGTATACGGTAGACGTGATTAGGTAGTAATTATTTATTACTGAGACCGAAATGTTCGAAGTTCCGATCTCAAATTTAGAAGTATCCCTCTGTACCTCTTTATTGCCGTTGACCTCAACTACCTACTCCTATAATGCCAAAAATGAATCTGTGTTCTAAATTATGTACATAGCATGTAAAATCATATACGGGCAAAATCAATTATTGTACTTGTTATTTTTATGGCTACTGTATCTCTACAGATATGTGTAATAATTATTGTATGCATCCAATGTTATTACTAATGTTATATGCCAACGGTTATTCATGCCTCTATTACCATGCGGGTAGAAATACAGATCTGAATAAATGAAAATAACTAATATCTATACTGAATTTGCTGCCATAATCTATTCCTTAATTTAATTCACATTTTGCATTGCGTAGGTACAAATAACCATCACTCACAACCACAATCTAATAATACGATTTTTACGGTACGCGCTCAAACATTATTCGAAATATTATTATTACTAATTGTATGTTTAACCTTCTTACGGAATGACGATGACGGACACGGGAACGGAACAATGAATTCAACAATACCGGTTGACCACTGGCGATGTAATCTGCGGTTCCTCACGGCTTGGCTGTTCTATATTTGATTCGGTTGTGACCTTCTCTTTCCGTTTCTTTTCACTGTTTCTTTTAACTTTTGGTGTTTCTAGCCTTAAATTGATTTTACTTTTAATGACTTCTAACTTTGAAAAGAAAAGAAAAAGAAAATTGAAAAAGGAAATGAAAACTAAAATTCACGGACGTGGGAGCTCGTCTGCTCTCTTGCTGCTCCTTTCCTGGCTAAATCCTCACTACTCAAACTTGTAACTGCTCCCGTCCACTAACTATTACGGCCAAGATGGCTGAAACTCTCCCTACCTAAACCTTTTGTTTCGTCCTGTCTCCCTCCAAAATGCAGTAACTGCCAAACTAATGTCTCCTTCCCTTCCCTTCAACATCGCCAGTTCCGTCGTCGAATTTACCGTTCCCTCCCCCTTCGTCTCGTATGATCGTCGACGGCAGAGGCATACGCTGTTGCCTAATTTCGTTTACAAAATCCCCCGAATCGGTATCTTGCTGTCCCAAGCAAGACGGGACCGGAAGTCCCGGGGAGAAACAGCGCTCTGCCTCGGCCGACGAAAATCAGATTGAACCAGAAAAATCTTTTAAAACTATATAATTGTTGAGTCATATAATAATTATATTTAGAAACATCAGTATTGGTATGTATAATAATTTTAGCAAACAATGTTGTATCTCAAAATTAGTGCTGACATTTGTATTGTAACCTATTGTATTCGTACCGTGGTTTGTTAGGAAGATCATTTTCATTGAAACATGGTAAGCAGACTTATTGTATAATTACTAAAGTATTCGGTAATACTATCTTAAAGAAAATGCATATATCTTATATAACTTAACCTAATAATAATAATGGTAATATCTATCCCCCACAAATAATATACTCAAACATATTATTAAAACCCATCACCCGTTTTAAATTTCGAAGCGTTCTAATCGTAGCCAGCTACGCTTCAGAGAAAGACACTCGGTACCCCAATATCGGAAATACCCAGTGGAGCGTCCTTCCCCTCGGCTTTTAGATTTATATAAAATCACGTCATTCATGCACACACAAATTCAAATCCCCTATTGGGGCTAAAAGATTCCATGGCAATAAAGCGTTGCCTCTGTTAAGAGCCAACACCTCGATGACATGAAATTCACATATATATTTTATAAACTTAATAAAACAAATCGTTCTAAGTAATATACTCGCTCTCATACCCTGTCATGTCTACATCATCTAATTATTTTCACCCACGCAAATACATACATTTCATAATTCTATAAATAACAATAAAAATGCATTTCCTTCACGAGATCACCGTTACGCATTCTAATTATTACCACAAATAAAAATGTAATATCATAATTATAATAACTATTTTGGCATTGATAAATCATTGGCATATATAAAAAATGATCGCTACGAGATCATTCATAATATTTTGGTAAATCTTATATGTTGTAACCAGAGAATTAATAATGTATATTTGGGGGTTTTACATAACGAAAAATTCATAATCTCATATTTCCATTTCGAAATCTCCCTAATCCGATGGAGTAAACTGAGCTTCGCTTTCTCTTGATGGCAGCAGATTTGAGAAATCCCGTGGTAGTGGAGTTTTGTACCTAATTCTGTCCATTTCCCTTTGAGCTGAGTTCCAGGTTTTATCGTCATGAAGCAAGAATGAGTAATCCTTCCTGACTGCGCCGTATTTGCGGGCCTTCTTGCTTGCTAAAGACATTAACGGTAGCTTGACATCTGGAGACTCCTCACCCCCCGACGTATGCACGTAATCAGAATAATTTGTCCTCTGTCGCTTCCGAACGCGCTCCCCAGAACTCTCACCCAAGTATGTGCCAGGTATAGCTTCTGGATGGTTGCCGTCGCTGTCACTATCACGCTCGTCATCAGCTTTCTCATCGGTGCCATATGACAAGAAACTGCTTCCATCCTCGGACTCATCTCTGTCATCCCATAACATCTTTGGTCGTAATGGTCCCCTCTTTCTTTAAGGAGAATCAGACGCGCTCGTGGAACCGGAGTCATCACAGTCATCTCCAGAGGGCTCCTCCTCAGTGGATAGTCTACTCATGTCAGAAGTATCATCGGCGTACTGCTCTGAACTTTCCTGACCGCTGCTCTCAGAAATCTCTTCGAAGACCTCAAATGACACAGGAACTGTTGGGCTCTTTGTAGCCGCTCGGATGTCATCTACTGGAGGATCCATGGCTGGTGACATTTGACTTGGAGGCCTTGCCAAATGTAGTACTGGAGACTCTCCTGACTCCTTTATTTCCGGACCTCTCATACTTTCAATCTCTGATGGCAGACCAAGGATATATTCCACTGCATCCGTGTATGTAGAAACATCCCCCGAATCAATTTCCTGTAGATGGGTATCGCACGTAATGAACTCCTCTTTATCCGAACCCGAAATAGTGAGCACCTCGTCATCCTCTGACGGATCATTCACTCGCATTGATCCATTTCCCTTAGAATCGGAGTCATCAGAATATATTGAAAAGTTCGGATCCAACATAAATAATGATGGAGGGCCCTGTTGTTCATCCTCAGAAATATATTCATCTGCAATGGCGATGATGACTGGCGCAGATGGTGGTGCTGCTATCCCCTCATCCCCAGAGAAATCAGTCTCATCGTCATCGACTTCAAATTCAAATTGTGGTTGTCCCAGTGCTGGCTCCATTTTATCGAACGGATTCCTGGTACGTACTATAGACTCTGAAGGCTTGGGCGACTGAAATGGAATAAGACACGCTCCCCAAATTAATTTTTCTGTTACGTTTCAGCCGTTTCCGACCCAGTGATAACTTATCACTCCACCAAATATACATTCTCTAGCTATTTTTAATAATAATATCAATTTTATGCCTTCATGTGCGTATGTTTTATCTCCGCATGATCATAAATGATATGACGCATGCAAACCATGACAAGATATCTTCGAAAGTATCATATTCCACACTTATTTTTAATTGATTTTCTTCCACCAATTTTTATATTAATATTAATTATTTTTCCCGATTTGAAATTGTAATGATTAAGATTCTATAAGTTTGTAGGGCTTGAAAATATTGATTTTTGTTTGTAAAATTAAAGCTTGTTAAGTAAGAAGAAAAATAATGAAAATGTTTGCCAACTAAAATGATTTCGTTTCCTCACGAATTATTGAAAATTCAAGAATTATTGAGAAGATGATTCGGAAGTGATAATAAATGTTTTACTCTACCGTCTTCGCACAGTGCCGAAACGGATCTAATGATCCCCCCTACAGTTCCAGCAACGTTTCGGAGTCTTTTTCAAAGGGTCGAAATGTTTTTCGACACCGTGATATGGGCAATCTTTCTTTATATGCCCCAAATTTACCCTCTTACCCCTCCGAAGGCAATCGGGACATTCCCGAAGGCGTATGTTCTCTGTGCGCATTGCAGCTGTGGCGGCCATCATCATGTCATCGGAGGACGACATTTGCGAGTGAAGATGTACTCTCCGTATATTCCTCTACATCTGGATCGGCATGCATTTCAGAATGGAAACTAACTTTCTCTGGGGTACCATGAAAATCGTCTATCCAAGCTTTACTCACGGCTACCTGTGTACCCGCGTCTTCCGCTACTTTCTCCGCAACCTTCCCTATATACAACTTTAAATTATGACCATGTGTCATTTCCAAAGTTCTCTCATCCCTATGTATAGATAAATCTGTATCCCTATCACATAGGAAATAAACATGCTCGTTGGAAACTACAGAATAATTTTTATATGGACCTGTATACTTTACCGTGAATTTTGCAGGACACCCTACCTCGCGTACATAATTTCTTTTCCAGACCAAATCACCCTCAACAAAACTGATGGAAGGATGCTTCTTATCGAATGCCAATTTCCTTTTTAGTTGGTTATAACAAGAATTTTCGTGTGCGAGCATGCGATACTTATACATTTCACCAATTTTGCACATAATCATTTCGTTGTCATTGGGATCATACTTATCATCCGATGGCCACTTATTTACATAATCATAATGGAATGATCTGCCGTGCATAAGGAAGTACGGCGAGTACCCAGTGCTTGAATGTTTTACGGCATTGTATTGGGCAGCGACCTCTTCCAAGGTCTCGTCCCATGGCCGTTTATACTCCCATTTCAGCTTTTTCATTATGGACCCAAAAGTTGAATTAACTCGCTCCACATAAGCATTTGACTGCGGTCTGTATGGGCTCGAATGAACTCGTCTGACCTTGAAGTCGACGCAGAAATTCTCATAATCTCTACCAGTGAATGCTGGGCCATTGTCAGAGACTATGGCGTGGATTTTGTGTTTGATGAATAAAGGCCGGAGGGCTTTTATGGTATCCTTTACAGTGCATCCTTTGGTAGGAATGAGATGGAGAAACCTTGTGCATTGGTCTACGACCGCAAGTACATACTTATGCTTCCTGAATGTTTTATTTAATGGACCCAAGTAATCTACAGATATTTTAAGGTATGGGACCTGTGGAGTTATCATGACATGCATGGGGCCGCCTTTCCTTCGTCTGTCAACGTAAAATCTTTGACATGTTTCGCATGAACGGCAGATAAGTACTACCGTTTTATGCATTTCCCGAAACCAGTACCTAAGTCTCAAAGCCTTGTAGATCTTTTCATAACTTAAGTGGGATTGATTATGCAAATCTAAGGTAATCTTTTTAGCTTCTTTCATGAGCAAAACACGTACCCATAATGGACCACAGATTTCGTATGAGATATGCTCGAGAATACCCTCTGGATTAATTTGAAAGTTTCTCCTATATTTATTTTCTCCCTTGCAGTTGTTAGCATAATCCTCAGTCAGGCTTTCCAAAACTATGCGTGTATTGGGGTCGCTCCATTGTGCTGCTTTCAAGTCAGCGACCTCCCCGTCCAATTCCCTACAAGTCATGACAAATTCCCAATCCTCTGCGGATCTCTCATGTTCCGACTGTACCGTAATGCTTCGCATGACAGGCGGTGGAAGTTCGTCAGAACCTGGAGGACGACTGAGGCAATCCGCCATCTCGTTCTTCTTCCCTGGGACATACATGATTTTAATATTGTATGCTCCCAATTTGAGACTCCACCTTACCAAACGACCTGTGACTTGAGGAGTACGCAGTAGGAAGACCAACGCATTGTGGTCAGTGTAGATCTCCAGTGATCTACCCTGAATAAAATGATGGCTTTTCTGACACCCGTATACTATGGCATAACATTCTTTGTCAGTTACATGCCACCGCTGCTCTGTCGGTGACAACGCATGTGAAATAAACATGATGGGCTGCCTCACTCCTTTTACATTTTGAATGAGTACTGCAGCTATAGTGCCGTATGAAGCATCCGTCCACATCTCAAGCTGTGCTGACGGATCGAGGTATGCCAACGCCGGAGCTGTGCAGATAGCGACTTTCATCTTTTGGACTGCCTCCTTACACCGATCATTAAAATTAAAGGGAACGTCTTTCATTAGGAGCTCATATAAGGGTTTTGCTAATTTGGCATAACCAAAAATTAATCTACGGAAAAACCCGCTGAGTCCCAACCATCGCCTTATTTGCTTCACATTCTGCGGATCCGGAAAATCCATCATCACTTTGACCCTATCTGGATCTATGCTAACTCCCGCTGCACTAATTCGATGGCCTAAAAATACCAAGCTCGGGAAACCAATATAACATTTCCTTGGTTTCAATTTAATTCGAGCACACACGCAAATCCAGAGAATTTTCACAAGCCTATCAACTAATTCCTCAAATTTTCTAGCTCCAAAGCAGTTGTCATCACTGTAATTCGATAGGTATTTTCGAACGTAATATGCCCATATTTTAGTCATGATCATTTGAAATATTGTTCCGGAATTAAGCCACCCGAAAGGTAGGCGAATTGGGCGATATTGACTTTCGAAAGTAATATAAGCAAGGAAGTCACGGCTGTCCGGGTGAATTTCCACTTGCTGATATCCGTCTGCCATATCGAAATTACAGAACATGGTGCATCCTAAGAATACATCAAAAGCATTTAAAATGTTTGGAATTGGGATTACTATGGGCTTCACCCTTCTATTGACAAAACGATAATCTACGACTGCTCGAAATTCTTTGCCTTTCCTACCCTTTGGCACCATCATTTGTTGGGAAAGAATGACACTAGTTGATGGTTCAATCATTCCTTTTCTCAAATTAGCCTTCACAGTATCTTTAGCTAATTCCTTATGTTCATTGCTCATTGGTCTGGGCCCTACCATGCGTGGAGTTGTGTCTAACATCTCCACCGTAGCCTGCAATGTTTTACCGGTAATTGGGTCTCTCATAGGTAATATAAAATCCTCATCTTTCCATCCAAAAGCCCCAGCATACTTACTGAGTACTTTACGCAGCTGATTCTTTTGTTCCTCCGCTAACCCTTCATAAATTTTAAACTCGGAGAATTCCTCATCAGTAAGCTCCCTACTCCCCTCAACTTCCTCTGGTATTGGAATCGGGAAATCATTTTCATCCGGATATTTCTGCTCATTCACATGCATTACTTCTTCATTAGTGGGTGTAATGTAATTTCGGCGTAAGTATTCAGTGGGTAAAATACTGCCTACAGACAATGAGGATAATGGCGGTAAGTACACATCGTCCTCACTCTCTGTGTTTACAACTCCAATTTCTCCTCTGCCATTCTTTATGCGTACTGTGTCCTGGACCAGTACAACCCCATATTTTCTGAACAACTTCTTATTTGTTTGGACTGTGACATCTCCATTAAAGTATGGGTCTTCTGTATAAAATGGCATGGAGTTGTCCTGGTCATTTCTGACAACGAATGGTCTTACAGTGTACAAACGGAGTTTGTATTGTTGCAATAAATTTACCGCACGGATAGACATAGGATAACTTTTGATTGAGTTCATCCCCTCCCCCACGGAAGAAGTATCACTCAACTCATTTCTGATTGTTTTGGTAAAATTGAATGCTTTTGCTTCTTCCTCACGCTCCTTCAATCTCACTCTCTCCTCCTCCTCTTTGCGCTTCACCATGAGGTCAACCTGTGTTTGTGTGATCTGATATTCCTCATCAAAATAAATTTCATTCAACAACTCATTTAAATTATCATTCTTTAATCTATTGCATGCTTCTTCTATCATTTCATCTTCTTCCTTCTGCTTTCTTTCCTTCACTATTCTTTTCTTAAATCTACGCAAAGTTTCAATGATGGGACCACTAGACAATGTAGTTTGATGTACCCGATCCAAATCCTCGGGATTTTCAATTCTTTGGCCTGCCTTTTTGAAAACTACTATCCCTGATTCGACATCCAAACTGGCACGATATTTTCTCATTATATCCATGCCAAAAACCATGTCATCCTGGGCATTCTCAACGATGTAGAATCCCCACGTTGCCCAGTCCCCCAACTCCCTAATGAATAATTCCAACATAACTATCTTGTCGATAATGTGTGTGTTTCCATCATCAATGGACAACCCTACTAATAAAGGAGGAACGGATTTAATTTGATGTTGGACCCCTAAAGCTCTAACCACATCTGTACTTATAGTACTGATGGAAGCACCAGTGTCGTAAAGGATCTTAATATTCCCTTGTACTGGGCTGCCTTCTCCTCTAACCCTTATATGTCTACGAAATTCATTGGGACTTAGTTGTTGAGTTGTCCTCAGAAGGACCAGCTTATTAGTAATTAGTGGCCGAAAGAGGTAATCGTGGAAATCGGCAGGTTCGTGCTCAGGTGGACCAACTGTCATCATCTCGGGATCGAGATTTGTGTCCATACTAGAAGCATCATTATCTGGAACATTTAAATACATGGATCTCATGGATTCAACTACTTGTATAACATTAGTAATAGGACCCTGCTGATCTGGTGTAGCTAATAATTTCAATCTCTCTTGTATATTCAATTTCTTTGTGGATTCTGGTGTAGTGTGACTTGTGGTGGAGATCATGGATGGTGTAGGTGTTTGAAGTTTGGGTTCGGGTGTTTGAGGCTTGGGTTCGGGTGTTGCAGCCGCAGCACCCGCCCCTGTTAGTTTAAAGGATTACGTTGATTCAGCGAGTCAACGGTCTGTTGCCCCTCCCGTGGTACGAAACCACGGTTAACACCCGCTGCCAGATATGGAATAGGAATCCCTTGAGCCCTATACAGAACAAAACACGATTTAAACGTGTGGCCTGTACGATCACACTGCCAGCATGTGGGTTTACCATCAGGTGTCATACAGTATCTTTTTCTTGCCTCAGAATATAATGAATACCTAACAACCATAGGATCCGATCCCTGTGGACAAGGAATAGCTGGATCTGGAGGCTGGACGAAATGAGTCTTATGGCTCATGCCCATATTTTGTGGTGAATTATTGGGATTGCTATGCCGTCTCTCCCGCTCCTGGAACCTAGTGTCCTGTTGTTGTTGGAAAGTGAAAGCCCGATGAAACTGTCTATCCTGTGGGCTACCTTGGAATGTGTGCTGTCGGGGTTGTGAATCAGTCTTTCCCATGCTAGTGGTTTCAGTTGCTAAATCCAATGAATGTTGGACGCTAGCAATAGTACTACAGGTAATGAACCTGCTCCTATTTTCTTCGGGAATACCGAGTAAAAGTTCCCGAACAATTTCATGTTCCTCCATATGCTGATTAATTTTTTTCAAATACCCTATTCTCTCACTACAATATTCGGCCCCCGACTGTTTGCCGTTCCAAACTGCCTTTTTGAGATCCTGTCTAGCTTTTGAAACCATGGAAGCCCTATTAAATCGAGATAGTATGGCCTGCTCGAATTTTCCCCATTTTTCTTGATTTGCCTCAGATGGCTCTGCTGTCAACCCGTCACTCAACGAACTCCTCTCGTTCTGATACCATGTTTTAGCTGGACCTGCAAAGACATTGTCCAACATGGTGAACTTCTCGCTGTAAGACAGAGTTAGCTTTGCTGCGGTTGCATTAAATCTCTTCAACCACAGATGAGCCTCCTCTTCCCCTTTGTAAGTAGGCATATTCTTTGTGTATTTCAACAATTGAATACTTCGGTTCAATATTGTCTCTTCCCTGCTCAAGGCAGGTGGAGCCAATATTTGTCGAAATTGCTCAAATGAAATGTTCATGGGACTGCCCTGTGGCCCTGGTATAGCGATCTGTGAGGCTGGTGGGTCCGGAAGCGGACCTGGAAGTGGACCTGGAAGTGGACCTGGACTCGGCCCGGGAGCTTTGATTTGCTTTACTAGAGAACAAGGCGGAGTGTTCTTGCCTGGATTGTTCAGCTCCCATAATACGATTACTTTCTTTTTAGCTTCCTCATAAGCTATTTGTACATCGATTTCAGCCTGTATTAATGCCAATGCCTTCGCCTTATCCGCGTCTGCCTTGGCTAACAAATCCCTAGCTTCCCTCAACCTCCTATCAGGTGAAGTCTCATTTGGATTTGCCGACATCGTGATGAGGAATTAGTAATCGAACGTGGGATACTTTACAAAAATAGAAAATATTGTAAATACTCGAAGTGGCTTAAGTAAATTGAAAACGTAAAATGGAAAATAATTATTATGTTTTGAATTATTCCTAGACTAATATTAATGGTTAAACAAAGAGTGAATAATCGCCCAATGCTTTCAATCCCCGCTCGGTCCTTCCTTCTATCCTGTAAATATTCAAGACAGTAATCAACTAGCTGTTGGTTACTGATCCACACTGAATATTTGCTCTATCTTTAAATTAAATTATTCATTCGAAAGAAAAAAAAAATTTGTTGTATTATTCGCTTGGTTTTTGGTCGCTCAACACGATGCAGGCTAAATACAAGTTATTGGCCGCGTCGAAATTCCTAACCTCTCAAACTTTCATATACAATTTCCCTAATCATCGGAAGATCGAAACCAGCGGCACTAAATTGTCTCAATACTCGATATACGTAACAGAATTTATTTAAATTACCTACGTTAGACATATAGATAATGAAGCTAGCAAATAATAATTCCTTCGAAATGACTCGATGACCCCCTTACACGAACCACTCCAAAGCTCCAATGATAAATCTTTCAAATACTCTATGAGGAATAAGGTTAAAGTGGACCTGTGGCATAACCAGAATTTTCGTTGAATAATTAATGTAAATCAACTAGAAATATGAATTTGGAATTACCTCACCAATCAAATTCCCGCAATAAATGAACACGTTGCCTGGCCTTGCCGAGTATTTTCCTATCTGTTCGAACTTCTGTTTTTCGATTAGTCCTTCTGTCTTCTAATTCCTCACAACACCAATCATGAATTTTGGAATAATCCTCTGCTATCCACCCTTCTGTTTCGATGACGTATTGGAAAATATTGTAATTATCCAGGAGGTCTGCTACTACGATTGTAGAAAACCCGTTCCTTTGTATTTCAGTGAGATATTGGTGACCGCCGCTGATCCACCAGTTATAAATGGATACTACTATTTGATTAGTAAAATGCGCATCCTCCATTAAATCCAACGTAGCTATATTCTTAATGAAATTGGAATTTTATCGGTTTATGAACAGCAGGCACCAATCCCACACCGAAAATATCCTCTATAAACTGGAAAATAGCGAAATAAATGACAATTATTTCCTCAAACAAATCAAATGGCATATATTCGGCTCCCTCCTCAATATACCATAAGTATGCAGCAATTAAAAATTCATGGGCTACCACTAAATTCATTCACTTTGAAACTCACTAATCGTTCATCAGGACATACACAAAGCCAGTTAAATACCAAGCGGCTATGGCTAACAAGACGAGGGAAATGACTACAACGTCATTAACCAACTGGTAGAAGTGATCGATGTTCAGTCTACTTAAATACACCAATATTAAAAATAAAATGACTGCCAACCACTTCATCAGTTCCAAGAATAAATTTCGAGGGTGAATCAATTGCAGGTAAGTATTTCAAACTCGAAAATTTTGTATAATTAACCTGACTCTCAAATTACTATTCACTATTACATATTTATCTAAACAAGAGAGGAATGGAAGGCACATAAAGGAGAGAATTCAATGTTTGATAATTATAAATGTAGAACGACGATGACCATGACCATGACCACCTTAGCTTAATGTTATCAAATTATCATGTCATACTATTGTTATGGTATTATTGTAATGGGTAGGTGTAGGTTCAGACGGTGAGTGACTACGCTGTGCAGTGATGGCAGGTTTTCACACAACTGGCCACTCATGCGGCACTATGGCCTGACTGAATAAAATTTACCTAATTATGTAAAATGTAAACCAAAATTTATTTAATAATAATTATGTACCATGTAGTCTGATGTCTGATCCCTTGATGAAAACGTATGATGAAGCACTCGAAGCTAATGACCACGGTCCCTGGTTTGATACAATTGCGTTGAATGATTTATGAGCCTCTTGATTTCCAGCTATAATTTTCTGCTAACATCCGTGAACTGCTATACTGGATACTATGCATTGTCTAGAGGAAAAGAATGAGGAAAATGAAATTAGAAAATTTGAATTCTAAACTCATGCCTCCCTATACTTCCCGCACGATGTATCCAGTTTAGCCTATTTCAGTTTTCACTCCTATTAATTGAGTACTACCACTGTTTCCTTATTGTGAAACGTTCGTCGTTATTTCTTATGCGTGTACATACAGTTCATGCATTCAACATTTAAAGAAAAATTTTCCGTACCGTAAACCTCCGACTAATATCCCCACCAAAATTCTCTAAAAACTCTCAAAATCGTGCTAAAATGCCAAAATTTTACGAGCACCATCCGCGGAATGGAATGCTCAAAATTCTCTATTGGTTTCTTTTAAAATACCCAAAAATTAAACGCGCCAACTAGAAAAATCCCAAATTTCTCCCAAACCTTCCTCACTAAATTTTCGAAATTTTGGCCATAAATCTCTCAAATTTTGACGGCTAATTTATGAGCTACAAAGGGAAATACCCCGCACCTAAGTTTGAGACCGAAATGTTCGAAGTTCCGATCTCAAATTAAGAAGTATCCCTCTGTACCTCTTTATTGCCGTTGACCTCAACTACCTACTCCTATAATGCCAAAAATGAATCTGTGTTCTAAATTATGTACATAGCATGTAAAATCATATACGGGCAAAATCAATTATTGTACTTGTTATTTTTATGGCTACTGTATCTCTACAGATATGTGTAATAATTATTGTATGCATCCAATGTTATTACTAATGTTATATGCCAACGGTTATTCATGCCTCTATTACCATGCGGGTAGAAATACAGATCTGAATAAATGAAAATAACTAATATCTATACTGAATTTGCTGCCATAATCTATTCCTTAATTTAATTCACACTTTGCATTGCGTAGGTACAAATAACCATCACTCACAACCACAATCTAATAATACGATTTTTACGGTACGCGCTCAAACATTATTCGAAATATTATTATTACTAATTGTATGTTTAACCTTCTTACGGAATGACGATGACGGACACGGGAACGGAACAATGAATTCAACAATACCGGTTGACCACTGGCGATGTAATCTGCGGTTCCTCACGGCTTGGCTGTTCTATATTTGATTCGGTTGTGACCTTCTCTTTCCGTTTCTTTTCACTGTTTCTTTTAACTTTTGGTGTTTCTAGCCTTAAATTGATTTTACTTTTAATGACTTCCAACTTTGAAAAGAAAAGAAAAAGAAAATTGAAAAAGGAAATGAAAACTAAAATTCACGGACGTGGGAGCTCGTCTGCTCTCTTGCTGCTCCTTTCCTGGCTAAATCCTCACTACTCAAACTTGTAACTGCTCCCGTCCACTAACTATTACGGCCAAGATGGCTGAAACTCTCCCTACCTAAACCTTTTGTTTCGTCCTGTCTCCCTCCAAAATGCAGTAACTGCCAAACTAATGTCTCCTTCCCTTCCCTTCAACATCGCCAGTTCCGTCGTCGAATTTACCGTTCCCTCCCCCTTCGTCTCGTATGATCGTCGACGGCAGAGGCATACGCTGTTGCCTAATTTCGTTTACATTATGAAATTAAGGTGATCTTTGAAAATGTTGTAAAGGTGATTTTAATAAATATATAAATTTCTTTCTTTCGTATAACTTTTATATTTTGTTTAATCATAGTATGATTCATTCGCAATTGACATTGTAGTGGTAATAAAACATGTAAAAACATTATTGTCGTTTATTCTACTAACTTCAATTTGTGGTATTTCTTCCTAGCATTTATTTAACATGTACCTACTTAATTAAACTGTGTTAGTCAATATCGTAATATATTTATTATTAATGTGTATACTATGTGTACTGTGTACACAATAAAATTACAATGTGACAATAATGTCAACGACGATCTACTCGTTGTTTAGCATTCGGTTAAAAGTTAAAATTAGATAGGGGTCTGCCTATTTGTGGGGCACTGTGAGAAAAGGTATTTTTCTGTATTATTCATAGGTCACCTAGGTAAATAGTTATAGGCAGGTTAGTAATGAAATCATGTAAAGTGTTAAGTACAGGGTAGGCCGTTTGATATTGTATTTTGTAATCATCATCATAATAATAAAATGCCTTGGTGTTATATATATATCGTCCTTTTCATGTGCGTACGTCGCCGTTTATAAACGAATATTATTACAGTTTCACACGATTTAATTGGGTATTAAGAAATACTACTGGAACAAAACTAAGCGAAAATCAAATAAACTTCATGTAAACCTGCTGAATGCAAAACATTAGCAGAAATAATCAAAGCTCTTCAAAATTACAACGTACATTTTTGTGTTTTGAGTAGACAAAACATAATTGATTGGGTAGTTAAATCCACATTATTTTTAATCGTAACTATATTAATTACTTAAATATTTATATATAGCCGTCGTCAATGTGTCATAAAAAATGTACAATTAACAATTAATGGACTTATTGCTTTAGCTTTTTCATTTCTTCATTGTATCGTAATTTTATTTGGTAGATGAATTTATATCATGTAATCTAATTGCGACCTTAAGACTTAAAACGGGGCTTATATAGTAGGTACATCTGACGTACAAATATCATTACAGCAATAATAGAAAACAAATCAAGAAGCAGTATTGCAACTAACATCGTTGTAACATGCCTAATAAATCTAAATCAAAATGGTCAAGGTTGGCATTAACAGTGATTGTAATGTTATTAGCTTCAGCAAAGACCAGTGCTAATCCGTTTGGTGGCTTCATTTCCAGTGATTTAGATAGTGCAACGACAAAAAACAGTAATTTTATCAATTTAATTTTAATCTTCAGAAATAAATTACATCAGAAATATCGGTACAAAATGCTGAAGTCACATATTTTTATTCACATGATTCACATCTTCATTGAAAAATCAAACTGAGCAACAGTATGTTTTTCAAAATCAAGGTTTAATTTTTTTTTTAGAAATATAGTATATTTCATTTTCAGCCTAAATTGATATGGGTCAGTTTCAGTCATCTCTGCGGAAATATGCATCTTGTATTCTACATCATAGATGGCACAACTTTTGTATTTGAAAATCCAGTGAAATTATTAATGTTTTCTTATAATACAAATATTACTGTTATTTTAACGCCAGTTGCATCTCAAAAGCCATCACCTAACTTAAAACTCGGTAATAATGGTCAAGTGCAATCTGGAAACGCTAGGAAAGCCTCATCTCCTACAGGATCTGCATTTAAACAAGGGCTAAAAGGAGGTTTGTCTGTTGGAAACACAGACTATGCTGGGGATATTTTAGGCAAGTATTCCTACAAATGAAACGTCTCACGTTTTAATACTCTTACAATAAAACTAAATGATGCATCACTAGTAATTACATCTTTGTGTATATTTTAGGGAGTGCTGTTGGAGCTGGTAGTAGTTCAGTCTCGGGTCAGGATATGATAGTAGAGCGCGGACTGGATAAGGCTCAGGATACGGTTGGGGATGTGGGTGATGGTATTGTTAACACGGTGGGAGGGGTGACTGGGACTGGTGCGCTTCTGGCTATTCCTGCAGGAATCGCAGGACTTGGTTTGGGACTCGCAGTTCAAAACAGCAAATTAGGAAATATAAGAGTAAGTCCCTGTCCACACACATTTTTAATTTATTACAATTGTTTCAAAATATTTTATTATAACGTAACTAGTCATATACATAAAAATAACAAATCATTAAGTAATGTATTCAATAATATATGTATGTGGCAGTATTGTATTTTCGACCCATTAGGTATAATACACTGCAGTTTCTATGAGAGGTATGATCCATTGAGCCACTCATGAGATGAGATGGTTCAGTTTGAATCTGCCTCTGTTAAATTCAAGGATATAAGCTTTCTTACTGCTGTACTGATTGCGAGAGTATATTAAGCTGGACTACTCCAGTCAGCTGAAATAACATTTTTTTCCCCGTTAGGGAGGAGAAACGACAGAGTAGACCAAGTAGCGACAGCTGTCTCACGGCCGCCGCACCTTGGATACGCTCCACCGTCGACCCCACTAGTGGCCGCTCATTTCAACAGAGAGACGGTGGTGATGCTTGTAGTAGTCAGTAGGAAGAAGAGCCTGTACCGTTCTTGGACTTATGTGAAATCACACAGAGAAGGGCAGATAGATACCTATCATTAAGCCATCTGCATCTCCGTCTCAGGTAGAAAACTACCACGGATATATGCAGACAGCACCCAAACTCCTTAAGCCCTCACAGCACCCCACTCAGCTCCCCACTGATCTACCAAGCCCGGTCACCCATCCAACTCTCCATTCAGAGTGCCACCAGCTCCCCGACCCAGTAGTAAGCCATGCCGTAGCTTGTCAGACCACTGAGCCGGGTTGTAATGTATTCAATAATGAAATTAATTATTGATAGCGAGTTATGACAGTTGTCAAAACTGGAGCAGTTGTTACGGGACAGCAGGACTTGATTGGAATGCAAAAGAAACAAAACCAAGGATAACCAAGAATAGAAATGACGTAAATTAAAATTACAAAAGTATCAAAATAAAATATTCCTCTGATTCCCACATTAATTTTCACTCCGAATTTAAGATACGTCAAATGCATACAACACATTTTGTACACGAAATTATTAAAAGTAAAAAAGAAACTTTGAAGCACTCAAAATAATTTCACATATTTATCAGTGGAAACGTTTTCCAAAATCACCAAAATCTGTCAATTATAATCCAAGTTGATAAAGTTTCCAAAACAAAGCAACCTAAAGTAACAGCAAAACTATCAAACAAAATAATCCAAAGTGTGGCAAAGGAATTAGACCCTACAGCCAGAGCCTTTGCCTCCCCTACCCCATGTACTGTGTCATTCAAGTATCTCAAACTACGCTTAGAAATCCTTGCTGACACGAAGCCATTCTCCAAGTAATAATGAATCCCAGACGCAACAAGTCGCCTTAAACATGTTTGCATTGCCCCTGTAATTCTACATTGATCTGCAAATCCCCATCCATAATTCCTGATAAAAACTTCTTCATCCCCTTGAAAAAGCTTCCCTACTCTTTGTTTAATTAAATGATAATTAATTCCTTTCCCCTTCATTTCTTCCTCTGTAAGAATTTTAAATTCTAAAAGATTTCTCTTGAGATCCACGTACATTGAGTTATTACAATTCATAATTTCTTGCTCAATCGAAGTCTTCGGGTAGTCCTTTGGGAGTGAGACATCTTTTAAAAGGAGCAAATATTTTTTTTGAAGTTTTGATGAAAACTTTTCCCATTCTACAACTTTGTTGTACCTTTGTAGGTATATTTTGACAATCCCAGCGCGAAACAATTGATGGTTTCCAGCTCCGCACCTTTTTCCTGTTTCTGGATCCCAAGAAGCACGGTGGTTCTTACAATTTTGTTGCATCTTGTATGTGTCATATAGTCCTTTGACAATTAGAGGATTTGTTTCCCAAACCTCGTTCTTAGCAATGGGTGAGTAGAATGAGAAATTTTCAATTTTGTCAAATGTATTAGGAAACGTTCTAGGGAGGGGGGCTGTGACGTCAGTTGTGACCACCCCTCTGTAGCCGTTGGATACAACAATACAGATAAGCATCCAAACAAACAAAAGAGATTTAAGTAGTCGTGGATGTTTTAATGCCGACATCTGGGGAGGTTCATAGGTGTCAAATAAAATCCCAACTATAACGTAGGCTGGTCTTGACATAGTCTCCAAGAGATCAAAAGAGGGCTTGTTGTGCCAAAAAAGGAAAACATAAAATATCAAGTACAATGACAACATAGTGCTGAGTATACAGACCCAACTTGCCATGTCAAATGGAATGTGAAAAGTATGAAAGGAAAGTTGTGATTGAGCGCCACTGCATGAAATGAATTTAAACCCTTCACTACGCGTAACTATTTTTTCATCAAACTGCAGAAATTCCAGTGATTGGTCGTTGTCATATACTATGGTCGCAAAACTAAATGAAGACATTCCCCAGCTGTTAATTTTGTCAATAGGACCGGATTTGTTAAATACGTGTGAGGCTATTATATCCTTTACCGAGGCTTCAAAGTAGAGTCCATGCTTTTCAATAAAGGGACTCCAAGAAACGCTTTGTTCCTTTAGAAATTGTTTTTGTAGTAACTGCGTCTCCTGGTTATCAAATTGAATGAAGGAATATTGTTTAGAGAAAATCAGAAAGATATGATTGAATCGGCGCCAGAGGGACGCGAATTCACTCTTGTCTTTTGAATACATCCGCATCTCTACCTTCTGCTGGACGTAGCCTCGACAGAAACTGCAAATAAGATGGAACTCTTGCAACTCTATCTTGAACTGGTATTCAAATTTAAACCTCGAAATAGAAGATTGATCTGCTGTTGCTTGTACAGTTAGGTGCGGGGTACGCTCGACTGGGATAATGAGCAACTTGTTTAGCATTGCAGTCTTGAACGGTTTTGGGTTGCGAACGACGTAAAAACCAATTTTAAGACGATCCCAGAGCCGATCAAATTTTTTAAAAGGCAGTATTGTTGCCATGGTAACGTAAGTAGTCAGTTTGTACGCAAGAAGGTAAGAATATGAGTGGTAGTAGTAGTAGAGGAGGTTCACCTTTTTGAAGTTATAGTCAAGGTTTGTAACGTCATAGAATACTGCATGACATTGCAGATACTTTGTGGTCAGATAGTGAGGCTGGTGGGCATCCATTTCCTGTTTGGTATGTATTGCAGGGAGTCCAAATGATAGGGTGAGTGGTGGGATTTGTGTGTGATCCATGTACATCTGAGTATTGCGTGGTCTGTCAAATGGGAATGCGAGATAAATATGGCAGTTTGCAAATATTTTGGACCATTCTACCAAGTCAACGTGTTTAACTGGAGATTGAGAGTTGCACAAATAAATCAAATGAACGTGTAAATTTAAAATGATATAAAGTAAGTTAATATTTTGTAACTGGTATTGCGTCATTTTTAGGAAAGTTCTATGAATAACTATAGGGCCTTTTTTTTAATAAACTAACAAACTAGAATAATTTTAAAAAATTCAACGCTTATTGCACGATGCTGAGACTATACAAATGACAGTGTTTCTATCACTTCACTGATGTTAAGGACGTAATGTATACGAATTTAAAAGCTGGTGACTACTGCCCTCTTAGGTCAAGTAAATATTTTGCATGAAGTGGGATTATCAAGCAAGGTAATTAATTCTGTGAGTAGTGGTCACAAGAACTATTTCATACTCGTGAATATTTTGATAGACAAGTTTCGTCCCTATTTGAAAACAATACACTGCACGCAACGTATTTTTATTTTTACCGTAAATCTTTTAATGTTTGCTGCTTAGCTTGTAATTTTAAAAGTATCTTCTTAATCAGATTTAACAAATTTAACCTTATGCTGCTGCTGAAGCTCAGTATCTTAAAAGCTGCTTGGCACAGGCCCAGAGTACCGTGTAGGCCGGCTCTGGTGAAAATCAATGTTACAAGGCTGGCGGAACGTGTAGCCCGCAGCCCGGTCCTGGAGCATTGCACCACCTATTACTATCTGTCTTGCAGGGCCTGGCTTGGCATTAGTTGGCATTCTCTTATTTGGAGTTAAACGGTATTGAACCTAGTAGGTATTTTATGTTACAGTTCATTTCTTGTCACGACATAATAATATAATTATACTACTTCTAACACAAAAAACGTTTTTCAAAAATTAAAAGCCGCTCCTTTGTTTGATTCGTGTTCCAATATACCAATAAATGGGTAAGGTATTTATTAAATTAATTTTGTTCAGCATGGTATTCAACGTACATTTTTTCTATATTTTGAATTACATGTTATTCTGTTATAGACAAATACAGAATTGAAAATAGCTTTTTAATCAGTGTGAAAGCAACTCCGTGTATTTATTTTTAAAGAGGGATAACCTTATTTCCTTAATAAAGAGATTACTTCTATTTCCAGTTAAATTACTTCAAACATTCAGTGGAATTCCTTGTTTTAGAAGTACTTGTATTAGCAATTACTTTATTCTCCGGTGAATGTCTTGACTCAAACGCAAATTTGTTTATTTTCCAGTAATATTACTTCGCATGTTACAAACACTTGAGAATATGTTGAAATCATTTTTGTACGAATACTGTTGTAACAATCCGCATAATAATTTAATGGTCCTAAGATAGCAGCGGTGGTCTATGATCACTAATTGTGTTATGTACTTTGCACGGTGGCAGGTCAGCTCCTTGGCTTCTTCCTCTTCAGTATCTGGCAAAACCCCTTTTCTTGTGCATACACACTACTATCGCTACTTATATTTTGATATGAGTTATATGAGATTTTATTTACTATCGCAAATTTCTGGGCAGCGATTGTCCGGGTAGTGATTGTCCGGGCAGCAAATGTCCTTCAACTGACTAAAGGTATATGCTATAGTTGGTACTTACATACTGACAAAATGACGTCTTGTAATTCATTTTTTATTTACCCTAAAATTTCAGCTTCAGCCCCTCTTTCCCATAAACATGTAATTTGGAAGTTTTAGTAGCAAAAGTACTTTGTACCTAGGTACTTCTGAATTAATGATGTAATGTTATTAAGAGAACTGGAGAAGGCATGCGTAGCAGTACAGAAGCAAAGCTTTATTATCCAATTTAAAGGGCTCTCACTAGACAGTAGCCTGGGACCGGAATAAATATCTCCGAATCTCGATTTGAAAAGATAAAATATTTCGACCGCCCCTGTTTGCATATTATAGAACTATCGCATAAAAATTATTTAAGGATATGAGTATGGTATGATCTGTACATGTATTCAATAATATGTAGTTTGTAACAGATTTGTATATTAGGAAACTTTTGACAAAATAAAAACAAGAAATTAAAAGTTGCACTAGTGTTAGTTTGTGATAAATTTTGTTATACTTTAGTTTTTAATTATTCCTTGTTTAAGCACCACATGCTAAATAAACACAAATCAATTTAATAAAGTAAACTGCTTAGGAAATTTGAATAAAAGTTTATACCATAATCCACGCAATTATACAATCTGCAGTTTTGCTTCAACATAATTACACACTTCAGAAGTTAAAGCAAAAAATGCTCAAAATGTGAAAATGCGCAAACATTAAACTGATTTCTTACTTTCTTTTACTGGCCTATTAGCCAAAATGTTTTTTGCAGTCAAATAAATTTTCAGAATTTTATCCCTCTCCAAGCGATTCTGCTTAATAAACTCGAATATAGTTTGGTAAATAAAATTACTATTGATAAAATCATCCCTTTTGAGTGGTAATGATACGACATTGCACCGATCCTGACTGCGAGGTGATTTGTAGTCAGCCTTGATAGCCAATTCTTGTGCGATCCATCCCAGGCGTTTGTAGTTGTTAATTCTTCTCTTCATATCTTTAACAATGTTTACAAGGCTTTCGTGAAATTCACCCTTTTGTTCGCAATCTTTTAAAACCAATATAATTATAAGGCAAAATTTTTCAAAGATATAAAATGGGACAAGCAATCTGCATTTTAGAATAATAAAACACAAACAATTATAGATTGCTCAACAGAAACATATGTTCAAAGTAATTATTACTACTGTACCTTTGAACGACAGAGAAGTGCTGATGGTCTCCGGATAAATTCTCTGAGTGAAACGACTTTCATCTATAAATTGGCACATGTTGTAGAGATCTAATGCCATCGTTTCGTAATCCGGAAAATCTAGTTCTCGAAAAATATCTACTGAATTAATGCCATCGTTTGACGCCTGAAGGATATCATTAATAAATTTGACTTTTTCCCCTAATTTTGAGGTCACTAAATTTTGAACAGCTTCTCCGATTTTTCCACCAAAGCCTGGAAGATCTTGAAATGAAATTGTTTTGCTCAGTCGCGGGAGGGCTGCATCGGTTATAATACTAATCCAACTTGGTTTTTTCAAGTCACAAGCAAGCTTCGCTATTGATTTTGAATGACCAACTCCAACTGAAACACGATAGGGGGTATCCAGTTCCACACAATGAATGATCCAATCGGCGATGAGGGCGCCGTGAATTAAACGAAGTTCGTCAACATGATATTTTTCAATTCTGAGCGGATACACCTGTTCAACTCTGTGGATAAGCTCTTGGCCGGTAAGTTTCTTATTTCGACCTTCCATAGTTGTAGGTTGCCCATTGTAGTCGTCATTAGGATGGACTTTTGGCTTGTTTAAAATCTTAACTTCTGCACTGTTTGGGATGCACAGTGAGTTTTCTATTACGAAGGTTTTCTTGAAATATGCGAGTTTTGCGTCAACAAAATCCGTGACGTCGATACAAAGTTCATCTCGGGAAATCCTCTCGATTTTAAAGGAAGCTGAATTGTATAAGTCGGGTTTCCACTCCTTTAAAATTGCAAACCATCTATAAACAGCTTCTACAATTCGGTTACTCTCTGTAAGTGGGAAAAAATTATCAGCTTTTCCATAGCGTTCTCCAGCAGTTATTTCCTCTAATACAGATTCAGATTTGCTACACAGCAAGCGTGCATCCGTTAGCGCTTGATATTTATCCCCCCGCTTTACTCCCAGTATTTTGGCTGTGTAAGTAACTGACAGAAATCTGAAAAGACAATGAAGCTATTAAATTGTCAATTAAAGATATTAAAACACTCTTTGGAAAAATAAATGATTTCATTTTCTACAATGTATAATCTTTGCTCTACATAATATACCTACATTATAATTAAGTTAAGTTAAGTTTTTTTAATCAGTAAATTGCAAACTTCATTGCCGTGTTAATGTCATTTTTATGAGCCTCTTACATTTCATTAGAATTATTAAACAACTACAGGGACATTTTTTCCAATCAGGTCCGGTCTAAATACTATCATCCAAAACTGCACTTCAAAGCATCAACATCTAAGTGTAGAATCACTCTTTTTGGATGGTAATCGTCGGTAACGGCAGTTTTCTTAAAATCATCTTCCTCTTCAATTTCTTTCCAGCAGCTCTTCCTATTCAAAGTTGTGTCTATACAATTAAAAATTTTTGTATAATTCCTCTTTTCACGAAATTTGAATGCAGTATCTTTATTATGCTTATCAATGTAATAAAATAAAACCTGCATTTCAGGTTAGAGAAAAAAACAAGCCTTCCTTATCGCATAACATCACTGAATTTAGATATTAAAATCGCATTCCAAATTCCAACCTTAAGGAACAAATAATTACTCATACTAACGCTCACAATACAAAACTTCATGAAAAACCCAACATTAAAGGCGTAATGTACACACTTAGAAAACATCCAATTCCATCTGAATGTTCATATTTCTCCTTTCAACTCCGAATGCTCTGAATCTATCAGTAATGCACATACTACTATACACAAAGTTTAATTTAAATAGTACTAAAAATATGTATTAGCATTATACAATTATTAAAAGCAAACTTTAATACCATTGGCATTTGGAATAACCGCAATAAATTATGAATTTCCAATTTGCCTCACATAAATACATAATATAAACTATACTGCTGTTCACACACAAACTACAAGGGAGTACAGCTAAAAATTCCAAAATTTGAAATGCATCTACGAAATTCCTTTACTCCCTAACTAACTCTTCTATTTTTATAAACATAATGTTTTTTGTAGTCAAATGAATTTTCAAAATTTCCTCACACCTCAACCAATTCACATCAATGTACTCAAGAATGCAGTCGTAAATAAAGCTACATACATCGAGCAAAATCATTCTTTTTGACCAGTAAGGAGACGACGTTGTAATAGTCCCGACCACGAGGTAAGTTGTAGTCAGCCTTGAGAACAAGTTCCTGTGCGATCCTCCCCATTTCTTTGTAGTAGTTGATTCTTCTATTCATATATCTTTAGCAATTTTTAAAAGGCCCTTGTCAAATTCATCCTTTTCTTGGCAATCTTTCAACATCACAAAACAAAGCCAGGTCAGAAATATGAACAAATCAGAATACAGTAGTGAGCAACAATAACCGTAGCAAATTTTTAAATTATTACGGTACTTTTAAAAGACAGAAGGTTAATTACTAAGGTTCCAGCTTTGCGACACAGCGCGTGGGCATCCTTTAAAGCTTGAAGTTCCCCCCTCTTCACCCCTAAACTTTTGGCTGTGTAATTCACAGACAGAATTCTGAAATAGAAACCTAATTAGATCTAATGCCATTACATTTATTACTCTAAAACTGCAAGCAAAAGTTGAAGTGACAACGCTCATGAAAAATAAAATATTTAACATTTGTCAAAAATTATATGCACTTTGAAGAGGTATTTTATTATGAGTATTAATGACTAACATTTGATTAGAATTAATGGCAACAACAGGGAAATCTTTTCCAATCAAATCTGGTCTCAGTTCTTGCATCCAAAGTTGAACTTCAAAACAATCCACATCTAAAAGCAGGATGACCCTTTTTGGTTGAAATTTATCATAATCTTTAAAAAATCTCCAGTGATTATAATCCGCCAAGCCTAAAGCAATAGATGTCAGATATCAGATACAACAATTAACATTTCAAGCAGCTTTGGGTAGCAGAGACACGCCTATTGGCAATCACGACGTAATGGTGATCAGTGGCTACAGTAAAATAGGGAGGTGAGTATAAAATCCTTGGATGGCTGATACTGGTAGATAATTGGATGAACTAATCACAGTAAAATTTAGAGAGCGTAACTATAAAACCTCTGAAAATGTCAAATCAGTAAATTCACTAACTCCGTAAAGGCTGGTTTTCGAGTTAGAGCTCCCAATTTTCAAAGTTCAAATTATACTACTATTTATTAGCCTAAATACAAACACTTAAAGAAGAAATACAGAAAATGTCTCTCCTAAACCTGCTCCTCCAACATTTGGAACTTCAACAGAAGGAAATAGAGGCTAAATTAAATTTTTTAAACTCCTGCAACGCAAGCGCCCAAGGAACTGTTGGTAAAACCGAAGACTGGGAAGAAGCTGATTTTGTAAGAAATGGGAAAAATTCATATGACAATGAAGGCTGGTCTTTTCTCAAGCGGCCAACACCAAAGCCTGCAATTTATTTTGAATGTGAAATACCTGCTAAAAACCTAGAAAAAACTATAAACGTGGCTGACGAGTCGACAAGGCTCATTTTAAATATATCCAACTATAACTCCCGCCTTACTGTTCAAAATAATTCGTAGCTGCAAGAATAGTAACGAAACTCAGTATTTCCCTGGTTTTCAAGATTTCCTTGATCATAATGAATGCATTGATCGGGAACGAGTTTTTCATAGCGTTTTAGATAAAACTCGTCAGCGCGTACATGGAATTTTTAATAGTATGGTCTATAATGTTATGCACTTAAGGGAATGGCCCCTACTAAATTACAATAATGATGGAAACGTAACTCTAAAGGACGGGACTGACCAGTACTTTTCAAAGCTAATAAGTTATTAGCTTGTTAGCTTATTAGCTATTAGTAATAACTGTAGCATATGCCAAACACATGGTCAAGTCAGTAAAACTTATTATTACTGTTCTCAGCTCAATTTCCCAGCTAGAAGTACGTGCTTTCACCTACTGTTGTAATTTGTTCACTAAGAACAATTGTTTTTTCTGTTTGTGTTTGTTCTTCCACAATCACAAACACAAACTAGCAAATTTGGATTGTGCACAATCACAATGTGCATAACAATCTACAGTAACAAACGAGAACAAACTAGTAAAAGATTTACAGTCGTCGCCAGCCTCGCATAGCGGGTGAAGGCAGTCGTTTAAAGACAGCCAATCAAATTGAGAGTAATAAAGGTGCACGTTATAGGAAGGCAAGACGTCGTGGGAGCGGGTGGGTAACAAAGCGTACCCTATTTAGCGCAATGTTAAATAGATCATGGGTGGGTGGATCGTTAAATGATGACAGTATTGTCGACGTTATCTGGGTTACTTCCCAGTAACCAATACACTTTCGTTTAAACTCAACGACTTGGGGAGCGTGCATAAATTACGTGGTACGTCATGAGGGATATGAGTTCAGGCTGCCAATCCCTTTACACGGGCGTAAGTACCAAAAAGGGAGGAACGGATTCAAAAAATTTCGATATGGGTACCACGTAATTGTTGCCTGCTCTTTTTCAGTTTTCTTTGACAGGAAAATAGAAATATGTCATTGTCGGTAACTACCGACTCGGTAGTGCTTCATTGACACATTATCATTAAACTTTATTCGATTCTCCTTAGCCAAACCTTATTTATTCTTATCGGATCTCGTGCATTCTCTCACTTTCAAATTGTATTCGAATCAAATAAAGTTCTGCCGTGTCTGTAATAGTCATCATTCAAGTGAATGACTAAATATTAAGTTTAACTGTAATTATATCGGCTGCATCGCTCGTATTTTAGTACTTACTCGAGCTTCATCTCAATTAGGTCATCCGATACTGCAACTTCCGTTTATTCTATTTGGTGCTTGGTTTTCTCTCAAATTGTATTAACTGGTATAATTGATGTTTTGTCGAGCAGACGCTACATTCCACCTCAGGATTAATTTAGTAATAAAGATAAAATTGTTTACTTGACATTGATAAAATCCGTTAGGGCATAAGTTACATGCTTATTGGCTGTGTTTTTTTAATCTTCGTATTTTTTGCTGCTTTCTTTTATAATTTGAATAAAATAGTTGTTATTTATGGGCCGTTGATGAATGACTTCATCGAAATATTTACAATTCTCGGACCCTTCTGTCACCAGGTTACCAACTCCATGAACGGAATTCTTTAACTTGTTAGGATGCCATCAGAATGCAGGTTAACCAAATTACCCTACCCGTGACGGCATTTATGGACGATCCCTTACAACCTCAAATGCATTAACTTCTTACAAAAACGAATTTGATACATTTTTGTCTTCGATTTACTTTATGCTATTTAGTGGCTGCATTGAAAAATTACAAACTTGTGTTGTACTAATGTATGCCTTCATATGAAACAAAACTACTTCACAAATAACATTATCGCGATTTATTTAGAAAATGAATTTATGTTAAGCTTGTAGTACTGCATTATTCATCATTCATGTATTGCGAGCTAAGGAAATATTCGTAAATAGCGCCACCCTTAGTGTAAGAAGGTGGGTCTTAAAACTAATGATTTTCCTTATGCTCAATATAGGCGACTACAGTGGGTTGGCCAAAAGAGGTGGCGCCATTTGTGCACGCCCCCTTAACGCCCCATATCTTATAGCTGAACTATAGTACTAGCACAAAATTCAAAATCTGAAGCTCATAATGCAGGTTTTCGTACTTTAATGACTTTTTTCATCGAATTGTGCACAATCACAATCTTGCACAAACACAATCTGTTGCTGTTATATCACATTGTTAACAATTGAGATTGTGCACAATCTCGTTCCTCGGAATAACAATCTTCTAGATTGTTTGTGAACAAACTACAACAGTAACTTCCACCTATTCCCAGATTTTGCAGCTAATTCATGACAACGACAAAGTTGACTTTAATTTTGAAATTTTCAAGCTTGCCGTCAGCATCAGAAGTGACATAAAGGAGTTCCACAACAACAACAACACAAATCAATCAGAAATACTTCAGACGTTAGAGTCTACTAAAGCGGCGCTACCCGCATGCGCACAGTCTTATATTCCCAGCTCATGGCTACGTCATTATTCAAAGCAAACTAGCGCCCTCCTACGCGATCGCTGGGACAAAGGCTGGAAATATCCACGCCTCCAATAAAAATAAGAAGCTAGGCCGGAATCAGAAATGGAAAGCGCATGCGCTCGAGAATGGACGCTACTTTGCGTTTGAAAATGTGGAAAATTGTAAAGCCTTTTATGAAGATAACACCGCTGTTGGTGGTAGGAGAGTAAAAGGGGCGGAGCTCTCACTCACTGACCAACGGCAACACTGGGAATTGACCCCAGCTAATAAGGGGACCCAAGTCAAACTACGAAATAGACAATCCGGAAATTATTTATGTATGAATGGGCTCACAAACGGGAAGTCAAACAATTTTAAGTTTCATTTTCTTGTTGTAAACAATGATTGGTGAATAAAATGAGTATTTAAAAAACATACAATTTAATGCTGTTAACAATGGTGCCATTTTGCATACAGAAATTAAATACACAAAAAAAGTCACTCTTATGTCCTGCATAACAACTTCTTGGTCACCTTAATGGGTGAAAATTTGGTTGACACTATTTATAATTAGATCATCCCTACGACGAAAACATAAAAGTGATGACATATGACATATGAGAATGGTGCGGTTTTAAATTGGTTTTAAGCGTTGCTGCAGACATCAATATTGGACCATCTTTAAGTTAAATTTATGACATGGAAGTATAATTATCTAATTACGTCAATTACGGTGTTTTGTGTTTTTCACAGTATCCTGGCTTCGTCGCCATCTAATTACTTAAATATTTGTATTTTTGTTCAGATCCTATCTGTAAGGTTTGTCAAAACATTCAATTACTACCTACTTCATGTTTAACAAGTGATTGACGCGACATGATACAACTAGATTTCGAAGAGATCCAGTTTAAATAAATCATGCAACTTTTAAAATAGCATAGATCCAAAGTAACTCGAGTGCATACAACGCTATTTGGTCACAGTGAACCGCGAAAGTTTAAACAAATTAAAATTTTAAAACTCTGCCTCCATATAACTTCTACAGTTCTTATCTGATTTTGATGAAGTTTAGGTGTTTCTAATCTTTAATAAATTTTCTACAAAGAAATTTTAGAATTTAAAAAAGTTTCACTTTTTTTGTTTAAAAAATTGTCTTAAAATTAGGGCTTCAAACATATATTATGTTTTTGATTTTCCAAAATAAATGTTTCTGAAATTTACAAAATTTAGAATTGTTTTTTTCATAAAATCAACTAAAGATTAGAAAACTCAAGGTTTCCGCGTTGTCCTGTGCATTAGTTGGGGGTGGTATAATATTCACTGTATTGTACTTATGACGTACACTCAGGGGTCGCCCACAAAAAAAGTAATACAAATTCCATTTCCAAAACTTTTTGCACTTTTCAGAAACACTTTTTTAAAAGTGCAAAATGTACTATTTACAAGCTTTTTAAAAGCACAAAATGTTTTATTTACATGCTTTTGAAAAGTGCAAAATGTACTATTAACAAGCTTTTTAAAAGTACAAAATGTTCTATTTACACGCTTTTGAAAATTGCAAAATGTTCTATATACAAGCTTTCGAAAAGTGCAAAACGTTCTATTTACATGCTTTTTAAAAGTGCAAAATGTTCTATGTACAAGTTTTTAAGAAGTGCAAAATGTTCTATTTGCATGTTTTTTAAAAGTGCAAAATGTTCTACGTACAAGTTTTGGAAAAGTGCAAAATGTTCTATTTGCATGTTTTTTAAAAGTGCAAAATGTTCTATTTGCATGTTTTTTAAAAGTGCAAAACTTTCTGGAAATGAAATTTGTATTACGTCTTTTGTGGACGACCCCTGAGTGTACGTCATGAGTAACATACCACCCCCACCTAATGCATAGGACAACGCGGAAGCGATCTCGACAGCAGCTACCAATTGAATAAATGGACTTACGACAGAATGATTCTTCATTGACGATAAGTTGAGTTGGCTAATTATATAACGTAACGAACTTTGTGTAAGGAAATTGTAATACGTATTTTATTAGGTAACTGCATGAAAAAAATTAGTGTCTAACTGATTAAAGATCAGTATAAAATGTCAAGGACAGGAGAAGTAAGAATCTTTGATCTTGTTTTTCTTGCATTGCCAAACATTCCATTTAAGGGTCGTCCATAATTAATGTCATCGAAATCTCTCCCTATTTATGATCAAATACTTACTTTACTTACAATTTGTTATTTTGAGCACTGTAGAAAAGTCTGTCCCTAGTTTAACATCAAATAAAAATAAAAAATATTATTTTACTACCGAGTTAGCAAAACATTTTTATTTTTACTTTGTACGCTAATGATATAACATTTTAATGATTACTGTACTTGCTTTAAAAAAATTATTAGGTATGCAATAATTATGTTGCAAAGCTCAGCTGTCTGTTGTCTGTCAGATTACATTTTTTTAATCTTGCCAGTCAAAATGACAGAATTTTTAAGCTGTATTAAATCACTAACTAAGAATAAGCCTCGTTTTCAGCTACTAATTACATCTACATATTGACATGTAGTAATATGATTTAATACTTTTCAGTCATACAGTCATAAGTTAAATAGATCCACTTCGTGATGATCTCATTCATGTGTTATCAGTTCGCAGTGGGTCACTATAATCGTCGTCCACATAAGTAACTGATATTGAGCTCATTTTTTGCATTTTAATGAGACGGCACAGATGTCTAGCTGCAAGAAAAATATAAAAATATTGAGATTTTAAATTCACTTAATGTTAGTTTGTAGTACGTACTTATGCCTTATAATTATGTACACGTTGCCATTCCAGCATTTATAATTATGTTATCAAATTCAGAAGGAAAGTATGTGTGTTAAATGGCTTTTATATGTGAAATGTTAAAAGTCCCTGCGAGACACGTAAATATTTTAGTAACTACGTAGACATTTTAATCTGGACGAAGGTCACTTTTAAATTTCAAGGGAATGGAGCACGATTACAAATCTTTAATTTTACACTAGACTTCATACTATTCGCATTCTTATAATAAAACTTTTATTTTAAATAATTTTTTGACTCTACAGAATAATTAAAAAGTACATTTATACCTTCCACTACTGTAATTATTTACATTGATTCTACTCCCACACTCAAAAGCTCGTATTTCCCATACTTCTATTTTTAATTGCCAAAAATAGGCACAATGCCTACTAGCGAGGGAAATAAACTTTTTCTATTAATTTTCTGCATTATTACACCACTTACTAGCGCAGCGGTGAAAATACCCCTAGCTAAACAAAACGAGCTACATACCAAAGAAAGTGTCCTACATACTGAAGAAAGTAAGTTTTTTATTTTTACAAATTGGTCCATGGTCAATTTCAAAAATAATTGCATTTATTTGATTTAAAATAGTGTATTTACTGACAATCAAATGACGCAACAAGCAACACCCAGACTTCACAAGGACCCATTTCAAAAAATCGGACAACTTTTGAAAAGCACAAATCAACAATAACTTTGCGTTGTTTGGTCACAGCGGCCCGCCAAAGTTTAGGAAAAATCAAATTTTAAAAATTTTCCGCCATATAACTTCTACAGTTCTTATCTAATTTTGATAAAATTTAAGTTTTTCTAATTATTAGGTTATATTTAAAAAAATTATTTCACTATTTTTCAAAATTCAAAAATTTTCATTTTTTTTTTAAATTGGTTTTAAACATTCAACTTGAAAAATACAGACGTTTTAATTTTTTTGTTGAAAAAATGAAAATTTTCGAATTTTCAAAAATAGTGCAATTACTTTTTAGAATACAGCCTAAGGATAAGAAAGACTCAAATTTCATCAGATGAAAACTGCAGAAGTTATAGGGCGGCAAAGTTTTAAAATTTGAAATTTTTTAAACTTTGGCGGGCCGCTGTGACCAACACCAAACAACGCAAAATGCACTCGAGTTACTTAAGACGCGTGCTATTTAAAAGTAGCCCAATTTTTAAAAATGGGTGTCTGTGAAATATAGGGGTTTTATGTTGCGTCATTTCCTTGTGAGTGATACTTTTAATTGTAAAATAAATGTAACTAAACTAATAATCAATGTATAACACAATAAATAAATATAAGAAAAAAAATATCTCGTAAGTACATAATCATTTGTTTTTTTTAATGCAGCATTACAACAAGCACCCTCAGCCTCAGCCATAAACCCTCCTGCCAGTCTTTTACCTGACCAAGAAAATGCACTTGATACTACTAACCAAGATCAATATGTACGGTATAAAAAATCAAGTGAAAAGCGCCCGCGCCGCTCCCCGTACTCATATTATTACCAAAACCCTGAATTGAAATGCCCTATTTCTCAACATCTCCTCAGAGAATTTCAAAGGACACTCCAAAGTATTTCGGACAGTCTCCACGAATCCAACCCAAACATAACCAGTTCCACTGTCTCAACAACAGAAACACCGTCAGAACTTCCTACTCAAGGCTTTACAATTTTTACTGCATCCGAATGCGATCATTTTTCCAGTAGAGACCTCAACTCGATCCAAGAAATATTTGCATACCTAGCGACGCTGTCCGAAATTCAATCCAGCGGCGAGTTCTATTTTCAAAATTTAACACAAAATCAAAATTCTGAAATATCAAGAATTGAACTCAGCTACCAGGCCTCACTCCAAGACATAGATGCAAGTCATGCTTACAGAAACAACTATTTACAAGCCCAAATACAAACACTAAAAGACGAAATACAGTACATGTCTCTCCCAAACCCGCTCCTCCAACTTTTAGAACCTCAACAAAAGGAAATGGCGGCAAAATTAAATTTTTTGAACTCGTGCAACGCAAGCGTCCAAGGAACTTTTGATAAAAACAAAGATTGGGAAGAGGCTGATTTTGTGAGAAATGAGGAAAAAGAAGATGACCTCGAAGGCGATTATTTTCTCAGCCGCGAAAGACAAAAGCCCGCAACTCATATCGAATGTGAAATTCCTGCTAAAAACCTAGAACAAATCATAAATGTGGCTGACGAGTCGGCAAGACTCATTTTAAATATATCCAACTATAACTCCCGCCTTACATTTCAAAATAATTCGTATCAAATTTCAGACCAGACCTTCTGCCGGGCAGGTGTGAGGACGGTAGGGAATGCAATTAGGCAACTCAAGTCCATGCTCAATTACGTCCCATCTGACCTTAGAGAAAATAGTGCGAGGCGCATGGCAGCCGCGAATTCCGCCCATGCAAGGCGTATTTTACATCTTACGGAACAATTTCAAGAACAAAAGGAAGCGCTAGAATCTCGATACAGATCAAACAGAACTCAGTTTCTCTCCGACATAAAGGCTTTCGAGGAGCACAAAGAACACCTTCACAATGAGAATGTTGGCATGATAATAGCAGAAACAATCAAAATTCGTCAGGTTGCTCTCAACCTAGTTGCATGTAATCAAACCGCCTGGGCCGTGTACGCCCTTCATGAATATGAGACCACTTTTAAAAATCATGGAAAATTTATTAGTCCCGCCAAACTTCGAGACGGGATTTACCCTTGGAACACTCCTACTATTCACAACTATCTTGTATCATTGCCACTCCTTTCTACCCATGCGATGTCTTATTACAAAGCTGTGGAAACGTACGAGTCTGTTGTGGAGGAATTAGAGAGTCGCCCTGAGAGTCAAATATTATTTTTAGACATGGCAGACCAGTTAGAATCCTTGGACACATTACGCAATACTAGCTGCAAGAATAGTAACGAAACTTGGTATTTTTCTGATGCTCAAGATTTCCTCAATCAAATTAAATGCATTGATCGGGAACGAGTTTTTCACAGCGTTTTAGATAAAACTCGTCGGCGCGTACATGGAATTTTTAATAGTATGGTCTATAATGTTATGCACTTAAGGAAATGGCCGCTACTGAATTACGATAATGATGGGAACGCAACTCTGAAGGAGGGGGCTGACCAGTACTTTTCAAAGCTAATAACTGTAGCATATGCTGAACACAAGGTCAAGTCCGTTGAACCGATTCTCACTGTTCTTAGCTCAATTTCCCAGCCAAAAGTACGTGCTGCCACCTATTCCCAGATTTTAAAACTGATTCAAGACAACGACGAGGTTGACTCTAATTTTGAAATTTTCAAGCTTGCCGTCAGCATCAGAAGTGACATAGAGGAGTTCCACAACAACAACAACACAAATCAATCAGAAATACTTCAGACGTTAGAGTCTACTAAAGCGGCGCTACCCGCATGCGCACACAATCTTATATTTCCAGAGCATGGCCACGTCATTATTCAAAGCAAAATAGCGCCCGCTTACACTCTCGCTGGAACAAGGGCAGGAAACATACACGCCTTCAATAAGAATAAGAAGCTAGGCCGGAATCAAAAATGGAAAGCGCATGCGCTTGAAAATGGACGCTACTTCGCGTTTGAAAATGTGGGGAATGGTAGAGCCCTTTATGAAGAGAACACGGCTGTTGGTGGTAGGAGTGTTAAAGGGGCAGAGCTCTCACTCACTGACCAATGGCAGCACTGGGAATTGACCTTAGCTAATAACGGGATCCAAGTTAAACTACGAAATAGACAATCTGGAAATTATTTATCTACGGGTGGGCTCACAAACGTAAAGTCTAGCAATTTTGGGAATAAAATTGCTATTCAAACTTTGCCAGAAAATAATAATGGGGATAGTCTAGAATGGACTATAATAAATTAAAATATTAGGGTCGTCTCCTCATTTTGAATATTTGCTGTATGTAGGCCTTCTAATTAACTTTTAATGTAATTTCATTCTAATAGTAAATAAATCATGAAAAATTATGTAACTAAATCATTTTTTTCATATTATATACCACTTTTTCCAGTGATGTGAAATACAAAAATAATTATACTAATTAAAAATTGTAATTTGTGATAACGAAAAAAAAATCATCTCTTTTAAACTAACCAAATTGTAAAACATAATTATCGTTTAATATGTAATCATGCTAATGTAAAAATACCTGGTGAAATAAATAGGCAAGACACATTTATTAACATTTCAACCACCTGAAACGAAAATAAATAATTTACGCTTTATACTATGCAACACTGAATTACATTATACATAGTTTTATACGTACAACAACACAAGCATTTTAGTAAGTTTCAATTACAATCATAGAACTAATATATTCCAGCACAAAACATCCCAAAGTAAACGTAAAGCTCGCAAACAAAACAATCCACAGTGTAGAAAACGAATTTGACCGAATACTCAGAGATTCCGGATCCCCTACCCTAAGAACTGTGCCATTTAAAAATTGCAAGCTTCTCCACGACATTCGCGCTGCTGCAAAGCCATCTTCTAAATGATAGTGAATCCCAGACTCGACAACCCACCTCAAAAATATTTGCAAACTCACAGTTATACCAACATGATCAATAAAGTTCCATCCATAATTGCGCATAAAAACCTCGTCGTCCCCTTGAAAAAACTTGCGAACTTGTTTTCTGACTTTGTTGTGATTTATTCTTTTTGTTTCATTTTGCCCCAGAATTTGAAAATCTAGGAGATTCCTCCTAACGTCCACGTACATTGAGTTGTTACACTTCATAATTTCTTCATCAATTGTCGTATTTGGGAAATCTGAAGGGAGCTGAATATTTGTGCGGAAAATCGAATATTTATTTTGGATTTTGGAAGGGAGCTCCTTCCAATCTTGAACTTTGTTTACAGCAATAAGATATATTTTTACAAATCCAGCGCGAAATAATGTATTAGCTCCAGTTAGGCAAGAAAGAGCATTTTGCAAAGATAAATCACCTGTCCCTATATTTATATTACTAGATGAACATTTTTGGCTTTCAAAGTTTTTGTATAGCTTTTTAACAACCGCTGTGCCCACAGGCCCTTCCCAAAGACGATTTTGAGTAATTGGTGCATAAATTGAAAAGTTTGCAATTTGATCAAATGTATTTGGAAATGTTTTGGGAAGAGGGGCTGTAACGTCAGTCGTGACAATCCCTCGGTAGCCATTAGATACAACGATAGAGATAAGCATCCAAACAAGCAGGAGAAATTTGAAAAGTCGCGGGTGCTTGAGCATTGTTTTTTGGGGTGGTTCATAGCTTTCAAATAGTATACCGACAAGTAAATACGCCGGGCTTAAAAGTTGATATGAAGCAGGGTGATGGCTGCTATGACGAAATAGCCGAAAATAAAATATGACGTACAGCGTAGATATAGAGCCCAGTAAACCCGCCCAACTTGCTCTGTCGAACGGTATGTGGAATGTGTGAAACGAAAGCTGGGTCTCGACGCCGCTACACGAAAGAAATTTAAAGCCTTCGCTTCGAGTAACTATTTTAGCATGCGGTTCGACCTGAAGCCATAAAACATCGTTGTCAAGTTCAACGTACGCAAAACGAAATAGTGAAATCATAGAACCACTATCTTTATCAATTGGTCCTGATTTGTTGAAAAAATGTGTAGCCACTATTTTCTGTACAGCAGTTTCTACGTTGTATCCATGTTTGAGAATGAAAGGGCTCAGCGTTTTTTGATTCTTAAAGTAAGTATATTTTGAGTCTTGTTCGTCACCAGTAAATTCAATGAAAGAATATTGCTTCGATAAACTTACAAATGAGGTACGAATGTTTTGCCAAAGAAGCAAATATCGACTCAAATCGTGATTGCTTCTCTTAAGGATCTCAACCTTATTGTGTACGTAGCCTCGACAGAAACTGCAAATAAGAAAAAACTCTTCCACACATATTTCATACTGGTGTTGAAACTGTAGTCCACCCGCCTGTGCGTCATCTTTTGAAGTTTGTGAAAATAGGTGCGGGGTAATGTTGACTGGGGCAATGAGAAGCTTGTTAAACATATGATGTTGAAACGGGTCTTTAAGTCTCCATTCAGTGAATCCCATTTTTAGTTTCTTCCAAAGCAAGTGAAAATTTTGAAATTTTAAGCGTGTAGCGATAGTGACGTAGGTTTCTAATTGTGGTGAATCCAAGTATGGGAATGAGCGGTAGTAGTAGTAAAGGAGACCAATTTTCCTGAACGATGTGCCCAAACTTGTGATGTCGTAAAATACTGCATGGCAATCCATAAATCGTGTCACTAAGTAATGCTTCTGCTCTTCAGCGATTTTCATCTTTTGCTGCATTCGTCTTTTTGGAATTCCAAATGTAATTGAGATTGGTAAAGGATCAAATATTTTGATATACAGGTCAACATTGTATGGCTTGTCAAATGGGAAAGCTAGATAAATGTGGCAATTCTTGAAAATTTGTGACCATTCTACTAAATCAACGTGTTTAATGTTAAGTGGTGATTTTAAGCTGCTCACAGACACTAAAATTGCAAAATAAACTAAAAAGAGGCGATATACAATTCGCTGTTGTGGTTTTAGATTTCCCATCTTGTTGTCATTAACAAGCGATGCTATGTTATATGATTCGATGTTTTACATATGTACAACAAGTAAGATATCGTAGTTTAGTGTACTTCTGAGAGTATCTTTACCTTCGACCTAACTTGGTGTACACTAACACAAAGTTTTAATTGTTAAATATTCTAATATTTAAATATGAAAAGATGGTTGGCTGAAACTTTTTTGTACCAATGACTTGTGTTTCGGTTGTCACCAACACAAAACTAAAGAAAGAGTATTTCTCAGTAGAATTAAACTAAACTAATGTAATTCCTTACAGCTACAGAAATAGATAACACGAACAAGTATAAACCTTGCATGCAAACTCAAGTATGCCAGGTAATTTTGGAGCGAAAAACATATCGTGTTGGTTAATGTAATTAAATTTTAGCCATTAAAGATCCTAGTAGGCGGGCTTTCCTTAACTATTAGACCGTGCCATATTGTTCCTTTACAATTTGTTAATTATTTAATTCATTAATTATAACACCTCTTGTTTAATGGCAGCAAGAACAGCAAAATAGGGCAGTTTAAATTTTAAAAAGGTAACCTAAATTCTTATTCACTACCATTACAGGTTTAATTACTAAAAATTAAAAGTGGCTACGGCGCTGCTTGAGACTTTATAATAATAATGCAATGACGAAATGAATGTTGAGGGTACAGCAAAAAATCGATTTTTGTTTTCTTTATTCCATTTCTAAACCCAAAGTAAAAATATAAAACAATTTAGAAAACGTTTTCAACAAATTTGCGAGACCTTTTCAAAAATTAATATCACAATATAATATAATATATTATTATATAGAGTACGTATTTTTGGTTTATTTCACACAAAATTGCGAAATTTGGTTTTAGTAAATTATTTATAAGTATAAAATTACATTGGGTTCTGCAAATGACGTCAGAACCAGTCTGCGTCATCGTCAATAAAGTTTTTGGCTGTTAAATAAATTTTTGAAATGCTTTCCCATTCCAATCCATTCTTTTGCATGTACTCGAAAATAAATTCATAAATCGACTCATGACTTACAAACTTATCAGTTTCTTGCGGCAATGACATCCGAATTGGGAAAGGACGAGAGCTGACGCTAGAAGTCTTACTCATTTCAACCTTCACGACTAGTTCCTTTGCAATCCTTCCAAGGTCCTTTTTGCAGTAGTTAATCCTTTCTTCCATATCCTTGGAAAGGTTCAAAACACCCTCGTCAAACACATCCTTTGGTTGGCGACCTTTAAAAAACAGAACAAAGTAAGAGTGTTTTTCATAATTCAGTAACCAATCAAACAGAAAGCAAAAACTATAACAAGCAAGATTTAAAGTACGTTACCTCTAAATGTCATAAGGGTGCTGAGGGTATCCGGATGAACTTTCGCAGTGACCCGACTTTGATCTTTAAATTGACACTTGTTGTATAAGTCCGCACAAATGGTTTCGTAATCCAGAAAGCCCACAGATTTGAAAACATTGTATAAACTTATTCCATCCTTTGCAGCCTGAAGAATGTCATCAATATATTTTACATTTTTTCCCCATTTTGATGACAGCGAAGTTTGAACAGCGTCTCCACTTTTTCCTGCAAAACCTGGGAGATCTTGAAATTTAATTTTCTTTGCAAGTCGAGGAAGAGAATCCTCCGTTATGACACATATTCCCTTCGGCTTATTTAAGCCACAAGCAATTTTAGCAATCAACTTGAAGTGGCCCACTCCGGCCGAAAGTTGATAACCTGTTTCCTCCTCGATACGTAAAATAACCCTGTTGGCGATGAGGGTCCCGTAAATAAGCCGAAGCTCGTTTAGATAAACGTCTTCATTGTCTAGAGAATGAACCTCCTTGACTCTGTAGCTAAATTCTTTACTTGTAATTTTCCGATGACGGTGTCGACCTTCCAGTCGCGTAGTAGGTTGACCATTGTACTTGTCATTCGGATGAACTTTCAGCCTGGCTAGATTCTTAATTTGCATTTTGTACGGAATACACACAGAGTTGGTTTTCACGGAATTATTCTTGTAACTACTGATTTTCGCATCGACGAGATCCGTCACATCGATGTAAAATTCATCTCGGGAAGGTCGCTCGACGGTGATGGGTGTCCGAGTGGGCAAATTGGGGTTTGACTTCCTTAATTCTGCGATCCAATTATTTAACGCTTCTAAAATTCGGTTACTCTCTGTAAGTGGCAAAAAAGTATCAATTTTTCCATAACGTTTCCCTGCCGTTATCTCAACTAATTCGATTCCAGCTCTGGTGCACAATGCACGAGCATCCAGCAGTGCCTGGCGTCCTTCCCCCCGTTTGACCCCCAAATTTTTGGCTGTGTAATTCACAGAAAGAATTCTGGAAAGAAAACATAGGCTATTAAATTTGCAAATATCAAGGAAACACAATGTAAAATGTAAAATGTAAATTTAAATGTAATGGCTTTAACGTCATTTCCACACAGCGAATTTTCACTGATTTTCAGGGGAGGACAGCTTTTGGCTACATTACTACTCACTATAGTCGTTACTTTTTGTATTTGATTTTATTATTTCTGACTACTTTTTCTAAAGAAGGGAACTCTAGAAAGCCTAGAGAATACTCTCTAGGACCTGCAACGTACATATCACCGAGCCTTGCAGGATTACCAAGCACAGGTCACCCATCCATTTCAGAATGCGCTCAGGCTGTTGCTTAACTAGAAGGAATCACCCTCCTAGTTAACCGCCAGACCAACCTGTACTGGTTAATGTAACAATGTACCCTTTACAACTAATCGTACTTTTATTAAAAATTTACTTGGATTGTTAATAAACTAATGAATAAATTATAATTCGTGAGCATGTGATAATCTTACATTTGTTCTGGATTAACAACCACCACTGGAACATCTTTCCCAATCAAGTCCGGTCTCAGTTCTTTCATCCAGAGCTGTACCTCGTAGCAGTCTACATCGAAAAATAAAATGACTCGGTTGCTACTCGTTGACACAACCGAAGCAACCGTATTTTAATATCATTTTTGAAGTCATCTTCCTCATCATCCTCATCTTTCCAGTCGTCGAAGTTCCAGCTGATGCGATTATTATGACTAGTCGTGGTGCCTGTACAATAATGTTAAATGTGACTTTCATTGGGAACTGCAAGACACCCGACAGCCGACGAAATTCAGGGCAATCTACCCAACGGTCGTCGGGTGAAAGTGCACTACCCGACGTACGTCGTTACAATTCAACCGACGGTCGTCGGCTGAATATACAACTTACCCGATGATTTGTTAAATTTTCCCTGTGAAATATGTTATTTTAATGATTTAAAATTAATTTACACTTTTAAGACTGTTCCTGTATTTAATAGACTGCAGATTAAGTTTATAGAAACTTAATGTGCAGTTTCTTTGATTTTGTTTAATATAGGCTCATCACAGAATACGGATAGAGGGCATTTGCTACCCCGTCATTTGATACCCAGAACCAAACCTACTACCCGCGTCAAGAATGGAAACTACACATCGCTGAAAAGGGTACCCAAACATTTTTACTATAAGATGCTGGTCTAAATAACATGTTACTTTCTTATCGTGGCGGCATTGTTAACAATATACTATTATACAGACGCAGTTCTACGGTTTCATTCCATACTACTTACATAATTTATGAAGCAGGGTTGTTAATATGCCACTTTTTTATGGAAAATACCACCACTTTGGTAAATACCGGTATATAGTGGTATATAGTCGTAAATACTAGTACGTACTTACCTACATAGATTTATGTAGCCTAAAGTTTTTCAGGTGGTAATATATAATTCTAGTTCTAGAAGAACTACAACAGCAAATAATACAAAATATCTGTTACGCTTATAACACAAAATGATTTTGATTTATTAAATGGAACTTAATTGTGTAACCAAATGTAGAAAATTGCCTCTCGGATGATCCGTTTGACCATTGTTGAGGAGCAATTGTACATTTTATTCCATAGCTTTGCCAAACTGACGGTTCAGAATAGCATAGATTGTATGTGATTTGGTAGCTATTTTTGAAACTTGTCAATTTTCACGTTTTTTTAAAGATCACTCTAGCTGTGCTTGTATAAATGCCAGTTTATGCCACGTTGAAAATCAAACTTTTTTCAATTTACCACTTTATACCAAGTTGTGCCAGTATGTGCCAAAGTGTCACAAAAACAGTATTGACCACCTCTGGTATCAACCGGTATTTACCATAGTATATACCACAGTGGTATTCACCACTTGAACACCTCATTTGAAAGTATTTGAATATCTTAGCTTTAGACACAATATTTACAGTTAATCGTACCTAACCGACATGCATTCAGTAATTCATCGAATTGCATTTTATGGTATTTTCAGTAATTAATAAAATTCGATTCAACAGTTCAATCGAAGACAAGGCGACGGTGTTCGTAACTCAGTCAATTCAGTAACTTTTCCCAGTTGTCAGTTCACGTTCGAGCACATTCAAAATCTACTTTTGCAGTTAAGTCATCTGTTTTGATTTCTATTCGACATGGATGCAGAATGACTAGATAATGCAAGGATTTTATTCATTTTATTAGATTTAAGAATACCTTATAACTGTATTTACCGTGTTTCATTCTTTAGTAATTATTGTAGCTTGTCTCCAATGACTTGTTGTCTGGTTCTACCCTTTCAGTTGGAAATTAGATTTTGTTATACTTTGAAACTGCTTTTACAGTTACGTGTATCCACTATTTACAGACAAAACAAAACCGTTCAGGACAAAGTCAGCGGTATTTTCTAACGCCGTAGTTAATACGCTTAAATACTAATATTGGTTCCACATTTACAACATTACACTGAAATGACAAACGTCCTAAAATATAATTTACTGAAATAAAGAAAGAATCAATATTCAATCCAAATTCAGCGTATTTTGTGCCCACCAACTATGGCTATCTCTCCCGTAAGGAGCATCGATGAGAAAATTTTCGGGACCATAATTACAGAGACTTGAAAATAATATAAATAAATTCTTCTCGCTAACTTATACAAAATAATCGATGTTTTGGTTTTTTTATTCTACATTATTTCGAATTTTGGGGCGAAGATTAACTATAACAGACTCACTGTGTAGTTCAGGAAAGTCACACTTTACTGAACAATTACAAATGGTAGAACCAGACAACAAGTCATTGGAGACAAGGTACAATAATTACTAAAGAATGAAACACGGTAAATACAGTTATAAGGTATTCTTGAATCTAATAAGATGAATAATATCCTTGCATTACCTAGTAATTCTGCATCCATGTCACATAGAAATCAAAACAGAATGACTTAACCGCAAAAGTAGATTTTGAAGGTGCTCGAACGTAAACTGCCAACTGGGAAAAGTGATTGAACTGACTGAGTCACGAACACCGTCCCTTGTCTTTGTTTAAACTGTTGAATTGAATTTTATTAATTACTGAAAATACCATAAAATACAATCCGATGAATTACTGAATGCATGTCAGTTAGGTACGATTAACTGTAAATATTGTGTCTAAAACTAAGATAATCAAATACTTTCAAATTATGTAAGTAGGATGGAATATGAAATGAAACCGTAGACTAGCCAAGAAAGTAATTTGCTAACAAGTTTATGTTATTTAGACCAGCATCTTAAATACATTAAAAATGTTTGCGTATCCTTTACACATAGGTTGCAGTCCACCCGATGAAAATTCAAAATTTAGGTGTCGGGTCAGTTGCAGATTTCGGCTGTCGGGTTGTTTGCAGAATTTTTCGTCGGGTGAGTTGCACTTTCACCCGACGACCGTTAGGTAGATTGGCCCAAATTTCTTGGGCTGTCGATAGAATTTTGCCATTCAATTTTCAACCACATGTGTTTAAATGCAAAATCTGTGAAATGGAATAACTCAAAAACGGATAAAATTTTTTGCCCGATATTTTTATGAAAAATATTAATATAAATTAGCTACATTTTCATGAAAAGAAAAGTTGCGCATTCTTGCGCGAAAGTAGTTAAATGTATTTTTAAAGTTTTTTTTTGGGTCACCTTCGGGGACCGCACACATATAGCGTCACCAAACTTTACCAATGTTTTGAACCCACCCACGCACCCGGTGACCCTCTTAGGCTTTGCGTAAATGGCAATCGTATACAGGGGGTGTCATGCGTTTTTAAAGTGACCTACCATAAACTTGTATGACGCCACTAGTGTCTGACCCCTTGTTAGTAAATTCCATATGTACATGATTTTGGATAAAAACCTAGTCAAATCATTCCTAGCAACTTTCAGCTCCGGCCAGCCACTGTGCTGTCGGGTGTCTTGCAGTTCCCTTCGCTCAAGCAGGTTACGCTTATTTAATTTGTAGATTATGTAATTGATAATAATGACTAAATACATAGTTTTTACGTTTCACAAAGTTCATGACGACCTTCTTTGGTTTTACACTAGCGACAGCTAATACATTGCTGTCGGTAACGTCCACATCATTTTCTTTCCAACCACTACAATTATTCATCTCTAGAATTCAAAATAGAAATTATCAATAATCATACAATTTGGTTATGACTATTAAAACTTATATCCAATAGAAAATTTTCGAGTCATTAGTTACTGCATATTCACAAAGTTTTACAAGTACGTGACTTATTACTAACCTACAATTAATGATACATTTACCTACGTAATAAATACAATTTTATGTTGTATGTAAAATATTGAATATCATTCTATCATTACATCAGCAACCATAAAATAACTATCAATTGCTGGGATCACACTTTTATTCCTCCTGAATAGTTTACAATCATTGCTAGCTTTTTGAAGATCTAACTTTCGGATTTAACGGTTAGGTTGATATTATGGTTGAAAGCTGAAACCGTCGTTAGACTGATAATTGTTACTTAGTTACTTTTTCTAGTGAACTCGTGGTCCTTCAAAAAAAACCTTGAACTTAAACATTGCGAACCTTCGATGCTGGAACAACCGTAAAATAGAAAGTAACTTACTTTTCATACTTTTCGCACACGGGGAACCGGAACAACAGATAACTGACTGTATATTTGATGTCATATTACAATTATTACTCTGGATTATGATTCCCGATGTTCTTGTTTGATTCTAACCTTGAAGATAAATTATTAACACCTTTAATTTTTGTTTTAATTCTCCACTGAGTCCAGGTCCACGAAGGGCGATCAGAAAACAGATTTAAAGAATACTTAAAGTTGCTAATCCAGGCAGTACTCACAGTACTGGCACCGGTATTAGCGGTTGCAGTTTGCAGTACTTTGCAGTTTAATCATTATTACTGTCAAATCAAGTGTATGCAAAAATGAGATCGGCACCTACTTTATTTACTAAGCAAGTAGGGGTTTCCCATAAATAACGTCATTTGTTAAGTCATGGGGTCTGTTTTGATACTGATGACATCCCATGTTAAAGATAGCTACTTACACATGATGCTTAAGCTGATAACAGGGCGGTGAGGTGGTCCTAAAATTCGAGATATGTTGATGAAATCTGTTAATGACGGCCCTATACAGTTTCAGTTGACAGTAGTTTAAACTTTACCGTTGGTTCGTTCTGCAGAATTCCCAATGTCACGTGCTGAGAATTCGCGGAAAGGATTAATTATTAAGCACAGCTGATGATATCTTATGAATGAGATCAATAATGAGATGACGATATGTGGTATACGGTAGACGTGATTAGGTAGTAATTATTTATTACTGAGACCGAAATGTTCGAAGTTCCGATCTCAAATTTAGAAGTATCCCTCTGTACCTCTTTATTGCCGTTGACCTCAACTACCTACTCCTATAATGCCAAAAATGAATCTGTGTTCTAAATTATGTACATAGCATGTAAAATCATATACGGGCAAAATCAATTATTGTACTTGTTATTTTTATGGCTACTGTATCTCTACAGATATGTGTAATAATTATTGTATGCATCCAATGTTATTACTAATGTTATATGCCAACGGTTATTCATGCCTCTATTACCATGCGGGTAGAAATACAGATCTGAATAAATGAAAATAACTAATATCTATACTGAATTTGCTGCCATAATCTATTCCTTAATTTAATTCACATTTTGCATTGCGTAGGTACAAATAACCATCACTCACAACCACAATCTAATAATACGATTTTTACGGTACGCGCTCAAACATTATTCGAAATATTATTATTACTAATTGTATGTTTAACCTTCTTACGGAATGACGATGACGGACACGGGAACGGAACAATGAATTCAACAATACCGGTTGACCACTGGCGATGTAATCTGCGGTTCCTCACGGCTTGGCTGTTCTATATTTGATTCGGTGGTGACCTTCTCTTTCCGTTTCTTTTCACTGTTTCTTTTAACTTTTGGTGTTTCTAGCCTTAAATTGATTTTACTTTTAATGACTTCTAACTTTGAAAAGAAAAGAAAAAGAAAATTGAAAAAGGAAATGAAAACTAAAATTCACGGACGTGGGAGCTCGTCTGCTCTCTTGCTGCTCCTTTCCTGGCTAAATCCTCACTACTCAAACTTGTAACTGCTCCCGTCCACTAACTATTACGGCCAAGATGGCTGAAACTCTCCCTACCTAAACCTTTTGTTTCGTCCTGTCTCCCTCCAAAATGCAGTAACTGCCAAACTAATGTCTCCTTCCCTTCCCTTCAACATCGCCAGTTCCGTCGTCGAATTTACCGTTCCCTCCCCCTTCGTCTCGTATGATCGTCGACGGCAGAGGCATACGCTGTTGCCTAATTTCGTTTACAAAATCCCCCGAATCGGTATCTTGCTGTCCCAAGCAAGACGGGACCGGAAGTCCCGGGGAGAAACAGCGCTCTGCCTCGGCCGACGAAAATCAGATTGAACCAGAAAAATCTTTTAAAACTATATAATTGTTGAGTCATATAATAATTATATTTAGAAACATCAGTATTGGTATGTATAATAATTTTAGCAAACAATGTTGTATCTCAAAATTAGTGCTGACATTTGTATTGTAACCTATTGTATTCGTACCGTGGTTTGTTAGGAAGATCATTTTCATTGAAACATGGTAAGCAGACTTATTGTATAATTACTAAAGTATTCGGTAATACTATCTTAAAGAAAATGCATATATCTTATATAACTTAACCTAATAATAATAATGGTAATATCTATCCCCCACAAATAATATACTCAAACATATTATTAAAACCCATCACCCGTTTTAAATTTCGAAGCGTTCTTATCGTAGCCAGCTACGCTTCAGAGAAAGACACTCGGTACCCCAATATCGGAAATACCCAGTGGAGCGTCCTTCCCCTCGGCTTTTAGATTTATATAAAATCACGTCATTCATGCACACACAAATTCAAATCCCCTATTGGGGCTAAAAGATTCCATGGCAATAAAGCGTTGCCTCTGTTAAGAGCCAACACCTCGATGACATGAAATTCACATATATATTTTATAAACTTAATAAAACAAATCGTTCTAAGTAATATACTCGCTCTCATACCCTGTCATGTCTACATCATCTAATTATTTTCACCCACGCAAATACATACATTTCATAATTCTATAAATAACAATAAAAATGCATTTCCTTCACGAGATCACCGTTACGCATTCTAATTATTACCACAAATAAAAATGTAATATCATAATTATAATAACTATTTTGGCATTGATAAATCATTGGCATATATAAAAAATGATCGCTACGAGATCATTCATAATATTTTGGTAAATCTTATATGTTGTAACCAGAGAATTAATAATGTATATTTGGGGGTTTTACATAACGAAAAATTCATAATCTCATATTTCCATTTCGAAATCTCCCTAATCCGATGGAGTAAACTGAGCTTCGCTTTCTCTTGATGGCAGCAGATTTGAGAAATCCCGTGGTAGTGGAGTTTTGTACCTAATTCTGTCCATTTCCCTTTGAGCTGAGTTCCAGGTTTTATCGTCATGAAGCAAGAATGAGTAATCCTTCCTGACTGCGCCGTATTTGCGGGCCTTCTTGCTTGCTAAAGACATTAACGGTAGCTTGACATCTGGAGACTCCTCACCCCCCGACGTATGCACGTAATCAGAATAATTTGTCCTCTGTCGCTTCCGAACGCGCTCCCCAGAACTCTCACCCAAGTATGTGCCAGGTATAGCTTCTGGATGGTTGCCGTCGCTGTCACTATCACGCTCGTCATCAGCTTTCTCATCGGTGCCATATGACAAGAAACTGCTTCCATCCTCGGACTCATCTCTGTCATCCCATAACATCTTTGGTCGTAATGGTCCCCTCTTTCTTTAAGGAGAATCAGACGCGCTCGTGGAACCGGAGTCATCACAGTCATCTCCAGAGGGCTCCTCCTCAGTGGATAGTCTACTCATGTCAGAAGTATCATCGGCGTACTGCTCTGAACTTTCCTGACCGCTGCTCTCAGAAATCTCTTCGAAGACCTCAAATGACACAGGAACTGTTGGGCTCTTTGTAGCCGCTCGGATGTCATCTACTGGAGGATCCATGGCTGGTGACATTTGACTTGGAGGCCTTGCCAAATGTAGTACTGGAGACTCTCCTGACTCCTTTATTTCCGGACCTCTCATACTTTCAATCTCTGATGGCAGACCAAGGATATATTCCACTGCATCCGTGTATGTAGAAACATCCCCCGAATCAATTTCCTGTAGATGGGTATCGCACGTAATGAACTCCTCTTTATCCGAACCCAAAATAGTGAGCACCTCGTCATCCTCTGACGGATCATTCACTCGCATTGATCCATTTCCCTTAGAATCGGAGTCATCAGAATATATTGAAAAGTTCGGATCCAACATAGATAATGATGGAGGGCCCTGTTGTTCATCCTCAGAAATATATTCATCTGCAATGGCGATGATGACTGGCGCAGATGGTGGTGCTGCTATCCCCTCATCCCCAGAGAAATCAGTCTCATCGTCATCGACTTCAAATTCAAATTGTGGTTGTCCCAGTGCTGGCTCCATTTTATCGAACGGATTCCTGGTACGTACTATAGACTCTGAAGGCTTGGGCGACTGAAATGGAATAAGACACGCTCCCCAAATTAATTTTTCTGTTACGTTTCAGCCGTTTCCGACCCAGTGATAACTTATCACTCCACCAAATATACATTCTCTAGCTATTTTTAATAATAATATCAATTTTATGCCTTCATGTGCGTATGTTTTATCTCCGCATGATCATAAATGATATGACGCATGCAAACCATGACAAGATATCTTCGAAAGTATCATATTCCACACTTATTTTTAATTGATTTTCTTCCACCAATTTTTATATTAATATTAATTATTTTTCCCGATTTGAAATTGTAATGATTAAGATTCTATAAGTTTGTAGGGCTTGAAAATATTGATTTTTGTTTGTAAAATTAAAGCTTGTTAAGTAAGAAGAAAAATAATGAAAATGTTTGCCAACTAAAATGATTTCGTTTCCTCACGAATTATTGAAAATTCAAGAATTATTGAGAAGATGATTCGGAAGTGATAATAAATGTTTTACTCTACCGTCTTCGCACAGTGCCGAAACGGATCTAATGATCCCCCCTACAGTTCCAGCAACGTTTCGGAGTCTTTTTCAAAGGGTCGAAATGTTTTTCGACACCGTGATATGGGCAATCTTTCTTTATATGCCCCAAATTTACCCTCTTACCCCTCCGAAGGCAATCGGGACATTCCCGAAGGCGTATGTTCTCTGTGCGCATTGCAGCTGTGGCGGCCATCATCATGTCATCGGAGGACGACATTTGCGAGTGAAGATGTACTCTCCGTATATTCCTCTACATCTGGATCGGCATGCATTTCAGAATGGAAACTAACTTTCTCTGGGGTACCATGAAAATCGTCTATCCAAGCTTTACTCACGGCTACCTGTGTACCCGCGTCTTCCGCTACTTTCTCCGCAACCTTCCCTATATACAACTTTAAATTATGACCATGTGTCATTTCCAAAGTTCTCTCATCCCTATGTATAGATAAATCTGTATCCCTATCACATAGGAAATAAACATGCTCGTTGGAAACTACAGAATAATTTTTATATGGACCTGTATACTTTACCGTGAATTTTGCAGGACACCCTACCTCGCGTACATAATTTCTTTTCCAGACCAAATCACCCTCAACAAAACTGATGGAAGGATGCTTCTTATCGAATGCCAATTTCCTTTTTAGTTGGTTATAACAAGAATTTTCGTGTGCGAGCATGCGATACTTATACATTTCACCAATTTTGCACATAATCATTTCGTTGTCATTGGGATCATACTTATCATCCGATGGCCACTTATTTACATAATCATAATGGAATGATCTGCCGTGCATAAGGAAGTACGGCGAGTACCCAGTGCTTGAATGTTTTACGGCATTGTATTGGGCAGCGACCTCTTCCAAGGTCTCGTCCCATGGCCGTTTATACTCCCATTTCAGCTTTTTCATTATGGACCCAAAAGTTGAATTAACTCGCTCCACATAAGCATTTGACTGCGGTCTGTATGGGCTCGAATGAACTCGTCTGACCTTGAAGTCGACGCAGAAATTCTCATAATCTCTACCAGTGAATGCTGGGCCATTGTCAGAGACTATGGCGTGGATTTTGTGTTTGATGAATAAAGGCCGGAGGGCTTTTATGGTATCCTTTACAGTGCATCCTTTGGTAGGAATGAGATGGAGAAACCTTGTGCATTGGTCTACGACCGCAAGTACATACTTATGCTTCCTGAATGTTTTATTTAATGGACCCAAGTAATCTACAGATATTTTAAGGTATGGGACCTGTGGAGTTATCATGACATGCATGGGGCCGCCTTTCCTTCGTCTGTCAACGTAAAATCTTTGACATGTTTCGCATGAACGGCAGATAAGTACTACCGTTTTATGCATTTCCCGAAACCAGTACCTAAGTCTCAAAGCCTTGTAGATCTTTTCATAACTTAAGTGGGATTGATTATGCAAATCTAAGGTAATCTTTTTAGCTTCTTTCATGAGCAAAACACGTACCCATAATGGACCACAGATTTCGTATGAGATATGCTCGAGAATACCCTCTGGATTAATTTAAAAGTTTCTCCTATATTTATTTTCTCCCTTGCAGTTGTTAGCATAATCCTCAGTCAGGCTTTCCAAAACTATGCGTGTATCGGGGTCGCTCCATTGTGCTGCTTTCAAGTCAGCGACCTCCCCGTCCAATTCCCTACAAGCCATGACAAATTCCCAATCCTCTGCGGATCTCTCATGTTCCGACTGTACCGTAATGCTTCGCATGACAGGCGGTGGAAGTTCGTCAGAACCTGGAGGACGACTGAGGCAATCCGCCATCTCGTTCTTCTTCCCTGGGACATACATGATTTTAATATTGTATGCTCCCAATTTGAGACTCCACCTTACCAAACGACCTGTGACTTGAGGAGTACGCAGTAGGAAGACCAACGCATTGTGGTCAGTGTAGATCTCCAGTGATCTACCCTGAATAAAATGATGGCTTTTCTGACACCCGTATACTATGGCATAACATTCTTTGTCAGTTACATGCCACCGCTGCTCTGTCGGTGACAACGCATGTGAAATAAACATGATGGGCTGCCTCACTCCTTTTACATTTTGAATGAGTACTGCAGCTATAGTGCCGTATGAAGCATCCGTCCACATCTCAAGCTGTGCTGACGGATCGAGGTATGCCAACGCCGGAGCTGTGCAGATAGCGACTTTCATCTTTTGGACTGCCTCCTTACACCGATCATTAAAATTAAAGGGAACGTCTTTCATTAGGAGCTCATATAAGGGTTTTGCTAATTTGGCATAACCAAAAATTAATCTACGGAAAAACCCGCTGAGTCCCAACCATCGCCTTATTTGCTTCACATTCTGCGGATCCGGAAAATCCATCATCACTTTGACCCTATCTGGATCTATGCTAACTCCCGCTGCACTAATTCGATGGCCTAAAAATACCAAGCTCGGGAAACCAATATAACATTTCCTTGGTTTCAATTTAATTCGAGCACACACGCAAATCCAGAGAATTTTCACAAGCCTATCAACTAATTCCTCAAATTTTCTAGCTCCAAAGCAGTTGTCATCACTGTAATTCGATAGGTATTTTCGAACGTAATATGCCCATATTTTAGTCATGATCATTTGAAATATTGTTCCGGAATTAAGCCACCCGAAAGGTAGGCGAATTGGGCGATATTGACCTTCGAAAGTAATATAAGCAAGGAAGTCACGGCTGTCCGGGTGAATTTCCACTTGCTGATATCCGTCTGCCATATCGAAATTACAGAACATGGTGCATCCTAAGAATACATCAAAAGCATTTAAAATGTTTGGAATTGGGATTACTATGGGCTTCACCCTTCTATTGACAAAACGATAATCTACGACTGCTCGAAATTCTTTGCCTTTCCTACCCTTTGGCACCATCATTTGTTGGGAAAGAATGACACTAGTTGATGGTTCAATCATTCCTTTTCTCAAATTAGCCTTCACAGTATCTTTAGCTAATTCCTTATGTTCATTGCTCATTGGTCTGGGCCCTACCATGCGTGGAGTTGTGTCTAACATCTCCACCGTAGCCTGCAATGTTTTACCGGTAATTGGGTCTCTCATAGGTAATATAAAATCCTCATCTTTCCATCCAAAAGCCCCAGCATACTTACTGAGTACTTTACGCAGCTGATTCTTTTGTTCCTCCGCTAACCCTTCATAAATTTTAAACTCGGAGAATTCCTCATCAGTAAGCTCCCTACTCCCCTCAACTTCCTCTGGTATTGGAATCGGGAAATCATTTTCATCCGGATATTTCTGCTCATTCACATGCATTACTTCTTCATTAGTGGGTGTAATGTAATTTCGGCGTAAGTATTCAGTGGGTAAAATACTGCCTACAGACAATGAGGATAATGGCGGTAAGTACACATCGTCCTCACTCTCTGTGTTTACAACTCCAATTTCTCCTCTGCCATTCTTTATGCGTACTGTGTCCTGGACCAGTACAACCCCATATTTTCTGAACAACTTCTTATTTGTTTGGACTGTGACATCTCCATTAAAGTATGGGTCTTCTGTATAAAATGGCATGGAGTTGTCCTGGTCATTTCTGACAACGAATGGTCTTACAGTGTACAAACGGAGTTTATATTGTTGCAATAAATTTACCGCACGGATAGACATAGGATAACTTTTGATTGAGTTCATCCCCTCCCCCACGGAAGAAGTATCACTCAACTCATTTCTGATTGTTTTGGTAAAATTGAATGCTTTTGCTTCTTCCTCACGCTCCTTCAATCTCACTCTCTCCTCCTCCTCTTTGCGCTTCACCATGAGGTCAACCTGTGTTTGTGTGATCTGATATTCCTCATCAAAATAAATTTCATTCAACAACTCATTTAAATTATCATTCTTTAATCTATTGCATGCTTCTTCTATCATTTCATCTTCTTCCTTCTGCTTTCTTTCCTTCACTATTCTTTTCTTAAATCTACGCAAAGTTTCAATGATGGGACCACTAGACAATGTAGTTTGATGTACCCGATCCAAATCCTCGGGATTTTCAATTCTTTGGCCTGCCTTTTTGAAAACTACTATCCCTGATTCGACATCCAAACTGGCACGATATTTTCTCATTATATCCATGCCAAAAACCATGTCATCCTGGGCATTCTCAACGATGTAGAATCCCCACGTTGCCCAGTCCCCCAACTCCCTAATGAATAATTCCAACATAACTATCTTGTCGATAATGTGTGTGTTTCCATCATCAATGGACAACCCTACTAATAAAGGAGGAACGGATTTAATTTGATGTTGGACCCCTAAAGCTCTAACCACATCTGTACTTATAGTACTGATGGAAGCACCAGTGTCGTAAAGGATCTTAATATTCCCTTGTACTGGGCTGCCTTCTCCTCTAACCCTTATATGTCTACGAAATTCATTGGGACTTAGTTGTTGAGTTGTCCTCAGAAGGACCAGCTTATTAGTAATTAGTGGCCGAAAGAGGTAATCGTGGAAATCGGCAGGTTCGTGCTCAGGTGGACCAACTGTCATCATCTCGGGATCGAGATTTGTGTCCATACTAGAAGCATCATTATCTGGAACATTTAAATACATGGATCTCATGGATTCAACTACTTGTATAACATTAGTAATAGGACCCTGCTGATCTGGTGTAGCTAATAATTTCAATCTCTCTTGTATATTCAATTTCTTTGTGGATTCTGGTGTAGTGTGACTTGTGGTGGAGATCATGGATGGTGTAGGTGTTTGAAGTTTGGGTTCGGGTGTTTGAGGCTTGGGTTCGGGTGTTGCAGCCGCAGCACCCGCCCCTGTTAGTTTAAAGGATTACGTTGATTCAGCGAGTCAACGGTCTGTTGCCCCTCCCGTGGTACGAAACCACGGTTAACACCCGCTGCCAGATATGGAATAGGAATCCCTTGAGCCCTATACAGAACAAAACACGATTTAAACGTGTGGCCTGTACGATCACACTGCCAGCATGTGGGTTTACCATCAGGTGTCATACAGTATCTTTTTCTTGCCTCAGAATATAATGAATACCTAACAACCATAGGATCCGATCCCTGTGGACAAGGAATAGCTGGATCTGGAGGCTGGACGAAATGAGTCTTATGGCTCATGCCCATATTTTGTGGTGAATTATTGGGATTGCTATGCCGTCTCTCCCGCTCCTGGAACCTAGTGTCCTGTTGTTGTTGGAAAGTGAAAGCCCGATGAAACTGTCTATCCTGTGGGCTACCTTGGAATGTGTGCTGTCGGGGTTGTGAATCAGTCTTTCCCATGCTAGTGGTTTCAGTTGCTAAATCCAATGAATGTTGGACGCTAGCAATAGTACTACAGGTAATGAACCTGCTCCTATTTTCTTCGGGAATACCGAGTAAAAGTTCCCGAACAATTTCATGTTCCTCCATATGCTGATTAATTTTTTTCAAATACCCTATTCTCTCACTACAATATTCGGCCCCCGACTGTTTGCCGTTCCAAACTGCCTTTTTGAGATCCTGTCTAGCTTTTGAAACCATGGAAGCCCTATTAAATCGAGATAGTATGGCCTGCTCGAATTTTCCCCATTTTTCTTGATTTGCCTCAGATGGCTCTGCTGTCAACCCGTCACTCAACGAACTCCTCTCGTTCTGATACCATGTTTTAGCTGGACCTGCAAAGACATTGTCCAACATGGTGAACTTCTCGCTGTAAGACAGAGTTAGCTTTGCTGCGGTTGCATTAAATCTCTTCAACCACAGATGAGCCTCCTCTTCCCCTTTGTAAGTAGGCATATTCTTTGTGTATTTCAACAATTGAATACTTCGGTTCAATATTGTCTCTTCCCTGCTCAAGGCAGGTGGAGCCAATATTTGTCGAAATTGCTCAAATGAAATGTTCATGGGACTGCCCTGTGGCCCTGGTATAGCGATCTGTGAGGCTGGTGGGTCCGGAAGCGGACCTGGAAGTGGACCTGGAAGTGGACCTGGACTCGGCCCGGGAGCTTTGATTTGCTTTACTAGAGAACAAGGCGGAGTGTTCTTGCCTGGATTGTTCAGCTCCCATAATACGATTACTTTCTTTTTAGCTTCCTCATAAGCTATTTGTACATCGATTTCAGCCTGTATTAATGCCAATGCCTTCGCCTTATCCGCGTCTGCCTTGGCTAACAAATCCCTAGCTTCCCTCAACCTCCTATCAGGTGAAGTCTCATTTGGATTTGCCGACATCGTGATGAGGAATTAGTAATCGAACGTGGGATACTTTAAAAAAATAGAAAATATTGTAAATACTCGAAGTGGCTTAAGTAAATTGAAAACGTAAAATGGAAAATAATTATTATGTTTTGAATTATTCCTAGACTAATATTAATGGTTAAACAAAGAGTGAATAATCGCCCAATGCTTTCAATCCCCGCTCGGTCCTTCCTTCTATCCTGTAAATATTCAAGACAGTAATCAACTAGCTGTTGGTTACTGATCCACACTGAATATTTGCTCTATCTTTAAATTAAATTATTCATTCGAAAGAAAAAAAAATTTTGTTGTATTATTCGCTTGGTTTTTGGTCGCTCAACACGATGCAGGCTAAATACAAGTTATTGGCCGCGTCGAAATTCCTAACCTCTCAAACTTTCATATACAATTTCCCTAATCATCGGAAGATCGAAACCAGCGGCACTAAATTGTCTCAATACTCGATATACGTAACAGAATTTATTTAAATTACCTACGTTAGACATATAGATAATGAAGCTAGCAAATAATAATTCCTTCGAAATGACTCGATGACCCCCTTACACGAACCACTCCAAAGCTCCAATGATAAATCTTTCAAATACTCTATGAGGAATAAGGTTAAAGTGGACCTGTGGCATAACCAGAATTTTCGTTGAATAATTAATGTAAATCAACTAGAAATATGAATTTGGAATTACCTCACCAATCAAATTCCCGCAATAAATGAACACGTTGCCTGGCCTTGCCGAGTATTTTCCTATCTGTTCGAACTTCTGTTTTTCGATTAGTCCTTCTGTCTTCTAATTCCTCACAACACCAATCATGAATTTTGGAATAATCCTCTGCTATCCACCCTTCTGTTTCGATGACGTATTGGAAAATATTGTAATTATCCAGGAGGTCTGCTACTACGATTGTAGAAAACCCGTTCCTTTGTATTTCAGTGAGATATTGGTGACCGCCGCTGATCCACCAGTTATAAATGGATACTACTATTTGATTAGTAAAATGCGCATCCTCCATTAAATCCAACGTAGCTATATTCTTAATGAAATTGGAATTTTATCGGTTTATGAACAGCAGGCACCAATCCCACACCGAAAATATCCTCTATAAACTGGAAAATAGCGAAATAAATGACAATTATTTCCTCAAACAAATCAAATGGCATATATTCGGCTCCCTCCTCAATATACCATAAGTATGCAGCAATTAAAAATTCATGGGCTACCACTAAATTCATTCACTTTGAAACTCACTAATCGTTCATCAGGACATACACAAAGCCAGTTAAATACCAAGCGGCTATGGCTAACAAGACGAGGGAAATGACTACAACGTCATTAACCAACTGGTAGAAGTGATCGATGTTCAGTCTACTTAAATACACCAATATTAAAAATAAAATGACTGCCAACCACTTCATCAGTTCCAAGAATAAATTTCGAGGGTGAATCAATTGCAGGTAAGTATTTCAAACTCGAAAATTTTGTATAATTAACCTGACTCTCAAATTACTATTCACTATTACATATTTATCTAAACAAGAGAGGAATGGAAGGCACATAAAGGAGAGAATTCAATGTTTGATAATTATAAATGTAGAACGACGATGACCATGACCATGACCACCTTAGCTTAATGTTATCAAATTATCATATCATACTATTGTTATGGTATTATTGTAATGGGTAGGTGTAGGTTCAGACGGTGAGTGACTACGCTGTGCAGTGATGGCAGGTTTTCACACAACTGGCCACTCATGCGGCACTATGGCCTGACTGAATAAAATTTACCTAATTATGTAAAATGTAAACCAAAATTTATTTAATAATAATTATGTACCATGTAGTCTGATGTCTGATCCCTTGATGAAAACGTATGATGAAGCACTCGAAGCTAATGACCACGGTCCCTGGTTTGATACAATTGCGTTGAATGATTTATGAGCCTCTTGATTTCCAGCTATAATTTTCTGCTAACATCCGTGAACTGCTATACTGGATACTATGCATTGTCTAGAGGAAAAGAATGAGGAAAATGAAATTAGAAAATTTGAATTCTAAACTCATGCCTCCCTATACTTCCCGCACGATGTATCCAGTTTAGCCTATTTCAGTTTTCACTCCTATTAATTGAGTACTACCACTGTTTCCTTATTGTGAAACGTTCGTCGTTATTTCTTATGCGTGTACATACAGTTCATGCATTCAACATTTAAAGAAAAATTTTCCGTACCGTAAACCTCCGACTAATATCCCCACCAAAATTCTCTAAAAACTCTCAAAATCGTGCTAAAATGCCAAAATTTTACGAGCACCATCCGCGGAATGGAATGCTCAAAATTCTCTATTGGTTTCTTTTAAAATACCCAAAAATTAAACGCGCCAACTAGAAAAATCCCAAATTTCTCCCAAACCTTCCTCACTAAATTTTCGAAATTTTGGCCATAAATCTCTCAAATTTTGACGGCTAATTTATGAGCTACAAAGGGAAATACCCCGCACCTAAGTTTGAGACCGAAATGTTCGAAGTTCCGATCTCAAATTAAGAAGTATCCCTCTGTACCTCTTTATTGCCGTTGACCTCAACTACCTACTCCTATAATGCCAAAAATGAATCTGTGTTCTAAATTATGTACATAGCATGTAAAATCATATACGGGCAAAATCAATTATTGTACTTGTTATTTTTATGGCTACTGTATCTCTACAGATATGTGTAATAATTATTGTATGCATCCAATGTTATTACTAATGTTATATGCCAACGGTTATTCATGCCTCTATTACCATGCGGGTAGAAATACAGATCTGAATAAATGAAAATAACTAATATCTATACTGAATTTGCTGCCATAATCTATTCCTTAATTTAATTCACACTTTGCATTGCGTAGGTACAAATAACCATCACTCACAACCACAATCTAATAATACGATTTTTACGGTACGCGCTCAAACATTATTCGAAATATTATTATTACTAATTGTATGTTTAACCTTCTTACGGAATGACGATGACGGACACGGGAACGGAACAATGAATTCAACAATACCGGTTGACCACTGGCGATGTAATCTGCGGTTCCTCACGGCTTGGCTGTTCTATATTTGATTCGGTTGTGACCTTCTCTTTCCGTTTCTTTTCACTGTTTCTTTTAACTTTTGGTGTTTCTAGCCTTAAATTGATTTTACTTTTAATGACTTCCAACTTTGAAAAGAAAAGAAAAAGAAAATTGAAAAAGGAAATGAAAACTAAAATTCACGGACGTGGGAGCTCGTCTGCTCTCTTGCTGCTCCTTTCCTGGCTAAATCCTCACTACTCAAACTTGTAACTGCTCCCGTCCACTAACTATTACGGCCAAGATGGCTGAAACTCTCCCTACCTAAACCTTTTGTTTCGTCCTGTCTCCCTCCAAAATGCAGTAACTGCCAAACTAATGTCTCCTTCCCTTCCCTTCAACATCGCCAGTTCCGTCGTCGAATTTACCGTTCCCTCCCCCTTCGTCTCGTATGATCGTCGACGGCAGAGGCATACGCTGTTGCCTAATTTCGTTTACATTATGAAATTAAGGTGATCTTTGAAAATGTTGTAAAGGTGATTTTAATAAATATATAAATTTCTTTCTTTCGTATAACTTTTATATTTTGTTTAATCATAGTATGATTCATTCGCAATTGACATTGTAGTGGTAATAAAACATGTAAAAACATTATTGTCGTTTATTCTACTAACTTCAATTTGTGGTATTTCTTCCTAGCATTTATTTAACATGTACCTACTTAATTAAACTGTGTTAGTCAATATCGTAATATATTTATTATTAATGTGTATACTATGTGTACTGTGTACACAATAAAATTACAATGTGACAATAATGTCAACGACGATCTACTCGTTGTTTAGCATTCGGTTAAAAGTTAAAATTAGATAGGGGTCTGCCTATTTGTGGGGCACTGTGAGAAAAGGTATTTTTCTGTATTATTCATAGGTCACCTAGGTAAATAGTTATAGGCAGGTTAGTAATGAAATCATGTAAAGTGTTAAGTACAGGGTAGGCCGTTTGATATTGTATTTTGTAATCATCATCATAATAATAAAATGCCTTGGTGTTATATATATATCGTCCTTTTCATGTGCGTACGTCGCCGTTTATAAACGAATATTATTACAGTTTCACACGATTTAATTGGGTATTAAGAAATACTACTGGAACAAAACTAAGCGAAAATCAAATAAACTTCATGTAAACCTGCTGAATGCAAAACATTAGCAGAAATAATCAAAGCTCTTCAAAATTACAACGTACATTTTTGTGTTTTGAGTAGACAAAACATAATTGATTGGGTAGTTAAATCCACATTATTTTTAATCGTAACTATATTAATTACTTAAATATTTATATATAGCCGTCGTCAATGTGTCATAAAAAATGTACAATTAACAATTAATGGACTTATTGCTTTAGCTTTTTCATTTCTTCATTGTATCGTAATTTTATTTGGTAGATGAATTTATATCATGTAATCTAATTGCGACCTTAAGACTTAAAACGGGGCTTATATAGTAGGTACATCTGACGTACAAATATCATTACAGCAATAATAGAAAACAAATCAAGAAGCAGTATTGCAACTAACATCGTTGTAACATGCCTAATAAATCTAAATCAAAATGGTCAAGGTTGGCATTAACAGTGATTGTAATGTTATTAGCTTCAGCAAAGACCAGTGCTAATCCGTTTGGTGGCTTCATTTCCAGTGATTTAGATAGTGCAACGACAAAAAACAGTAATTTTATCAATTTAATTTTAATCTTCAGAAATAAATTACATCAGAAATATCGGTACAAAATGCTGAAGTCACATATTTTTATTCACATGATTCACATCTTCATTGAAAAATCAAACTGAGCAACAGTATGTTTTTCAAAATCAAGGTTTAATTTTTTTTTTAGAAATATAGTATATTTCATTTTCAGCCTAAATTGATATGGGTCAGTTTCAGTCATCTCTGCGGAAATATGCATCTTGTATTCTACATCATAGATGGCACAACTTTTGTATTTGAAAATCCAGTGAAATTATTAATGTTTTCTTATAATACAAATATTACTGTTATTTTAACGCCAGTTGCATCTCAAAAGCCATCACCTAACTTAAAACTCGGTAATAATGGTCAAGTGCAATCTGGAAACGCTAGGAAAGCCTCATCTCCTACAGGATCTGCATTTAAACAAGGGCTAAAAGGAGGTTTGTCTGTTGGAAACACAGACTATGCTGGGGATATTTTAGGCAAGTATTCCTACAAATGAAACGTCTCACGTTTTAATACTCTTACAATAAAACTAAATGATGCATCACTAGTAATTACATCTTTGTGTATATTTTAGGGAGTGCTGTTGGAGCTGGTAGTAGTTCAGTCTCGGGTCAGGATATGATAGTAGAGCGCGGACTGGATAAGGCTCAGGATACGGTTGGGGATGTGGGTGATGGTATTGTTAACACGGTGGGAGGGGTGACTGGGACTGGTGCGCTTCTGGCTATTCCTGCAGGAATCGCAGGACTTGGTTTGGGACTCGCAGTTCAAAACAGCAAATTAGGAAATATAAGAGTAAGTCCCTGTCCACACACATTTTTAATTTATTACAATTGTTTCAAAATATTTTATTATAACGTAACTAGTCATATACATAAAAATAACAAATCATTAAGTAATGTATTCAATAATATATGTATGTGGCAGTATTGTATTTTCGACCCATTAGGTATAATACACTGCAGTTTCTATGAGAGGTATGATCCATTGAGCCACTCATGAGATGAGATGGTTCAGTTTGAATCTGCCTCTGTTAAATTCAAGGATATAAGCTTTCTTACTGCTGTACTGATTGCGAGAGTATATTAAGCTGGACTACTCCAGTCAGCTGAAATAACATTTTTTTCCCCGTTAGGGAGGAGAAACGACAGAGTAGACCAAGTAGCGACAGCTGTCTCACGGCCGCCGCACCTTGGATACGCTCCACCGTCGACCCCACTAGTGGCCGCTCATTTCAACAGAGAGACGGTGGTGATGCTTGTAGTAGTCAGTAGGAAGAAGAGCCTGTACCGTTCTTGGACTTATGTGAAATCACACAGAGAAGGGCAGATAGATACCTATCATTAAGCCATCTGCATCTCCGTCTCAGGTAGAAAACTACCACGGATATATGCAGACAGCACCCAAACTCCTTAAGCCCTCACAGCACCCCACTCAGCTCCCCACTGATCTACCAAGCCCGGTCACCCATCCAACTCTCCATTCAGAGTGCCACCAGCTCCCCGACCCAGTAGTAAGCCATGCCGTAGCTTGTCAGACCACTGAGCCGGGTTGTAATGTATTCAATAATGAAATTAATTATTGATAGCGAGTTATGACAGTTGTCAAAACTGGAGCAGTTGTTACGGGACAGCAGGACTTGATTGGAATGCAAAAGAAACAAAACCAAGGATAACCAAGGATAGAAATGACGTAAATTAAAATTACAAAAGTATCAAAATAAAATATTCCTCTGATTCCCACATTAATTTTCACTCCGAATTTAAGATACGTCAAATGCATACAACACATTTTGTACACGAAATTATTAAAAGTAAAAAAGAAACTTTGAAGCACTCAAAATAATTTCACATATTCATCAGTGGAAACGTTTTCCAAAATCACCAAAATCTGTCAATTATAATCCAAGTTGATAAAGTTTCCAAAACAAAGCAACCTAAAGTAACAGCAAAACTATCAAACAAAATAATCCAAAGTGTGGCAAAGGAATTAGACCCTACAGCCAGAGCCTTTGCCTCCCCTACCCCATGTACTGTGTCATTCAAGTATCTCAAACTACGCTTAGAAATCCTTGCTGACACGAAGCCATTCTCCAAGTAATAATGAATCCCAGACGCAACAAGTCGCCTTAAACATGTTTGCATTGCCCCTGTAATTCTACATTGATCTGCAAATCCCCATCCATAATTCCTGATAAAAACTTCTTCATCCCCTTGAAAAAGCTTCCCTACTCTTTGTTTAATTAAATGATAATTAATTCCTTTCCCCTTCATTTCTTCCTCTGTAAGAATTTTAAATTCTAAAAGATTTCTCTTGAGATCCACGTACATTGAGTTATTACATTTCATAATTTCTTGCTCAATCGAAGTCTTCGGGTAGTCCTTTGGGAGTGAGACATCTTTTAAAAGGAGCAAATATTTTTTTTGAAGTTTTGATGAAAACTTTTCCCATTCTACAACTTTGTTGTACCTTTGTAGGTATATTTTGACAATCCCAGCGCGAAACAATTGATGGTTTCCAGCTCCGCACCTTTTTCCTGTTTCTGGATCCCAAGAAGCACGGTGGTTCTTACAATTTTGTTGCATCTTGTATGTGTCATATAGTCCTTTGACAATTAGAGGATTTGTTTCCCAAACCTCGTTCTTAGCAATGGGTGAGTAGAATGAGAAATTTTCAATTTTGTCAAATGTATTAGGAAACGTTCTAGGGAGGGGGGCTGTGACGTCAGTTGTGACCACCCCTCTGTAGCCGTTGGATACAACAATACAGATAAGCATCCAAACAAACAAAAGAGATTTAAGTAGTCGTGGATGTTTTAATGCCGACATCTGGGGAGGTTCATAGGTGTCAAATAAAATCCCAACTATAACGTAGGCTGGTCTTGACATAGTCTCCAAGAGATCAAAAGAGGGCTTGTTGTGCCAAAAAAGGAAAACATAAAATATCAAGTACAATGACAACATAGTGCTGAGTATACAGACCCAACTTGCCATGTCAAATGGAATGTGAAAAGTATGAAAGGAAAGTTGTGATTGAGCGCCACTGCATGAAATGAATTTAAACCCTTCACTACGCGTAACTATTTTTTCATCAAACTGCAGAAATTCCAGTGATTGGTCGTTGTCATATACTATGGTCGCAAAACTAAATGAAGACATTCCCCAGCTGTTAATTTTGTCAATAGGACCGGATTTGTTAAATACGTGTGAGGCTATTATATCCTTTACCGAGGCTTCAAAGTAGAGTCCATGCTTTTCAATAAAGGGACTCCAAGAAACGCTTTGTTCCTTTAGAAATTGTTTTTGTAGTAACTGCGTCTCCTGGTTATCAAATTGAATGAAGGAATATTGTTTAGAGAAAATCAGAAAGATATGATTGAATCGGCGCCAGAGGGACGCGAATTCACTCTTGTCTTTTGAATACATCCGCATCTCTACCTTCTGCTGGACGTAGCCTCGACAGAAACTGCAAATAAGATGGAACTCTTGCAACTCTATCTTGAACTGGTATTCAAATTTAAACCTCGAAATAGAAGATTGATCTGCTGTTGCTTGTACAGTTAGGTGCGGGGTACGCTCGACTGGGGTAATGAGCAACTTGTTTAGCATTGCAGTCTTGAACGGTTTTGGGTTGCGAACGACGTAAAAACCAATTTTAAGACGATCCCAGAGCCGATCAAATTTTTTAAAAGGCAGTATTGTTGCCATGGTAACGTAAGTAGTCAGTTTGTACGCAAGAAGGTAAGAATATGAGTGGTAGTAGTAGTAGAGGAGGTTCACCCTCTTGAAGTTATAGTCAAGGTTTGTAACGTCATAGAATACTGCATGACATTGCAGATACTTTGTGGTCAGATAGTGAGGCTGGTGGGCATCCATTTCCTGTTTGGTATGTATTGCAGGGAGTCCAAATGATAGGGTGAGTGGTGGGATTTGTGTGTGATCCATGTACATCTGAGTATTGCGTGGTCTGTCAAATGGGAATGCGAGATAAATATGGCAGTTTGCAAATATTTTGGACCATTCTACCAAGTCAACGTGTTTAACTGGAGATTGAGAGTTGCACAAATAAATCAAATGAACGTGTAAATTTAAAATGATATAAAGTAAGTTAATATTTTGTAACTGGTATTGCGTCATTTTTAGGAAAGTTCTATGAATAACTATATGGCCTTTTTTTTAATAAACTAACAAACTAGAATAATTTTAAAAAATTCAACGCTTATTGCACGATGCTGAGACTATATAAATGACAGTGTTTCTATCACTTCACTGATGTTAAGGACGTAATGTATACGAATTTAAAAGCTGGTGACTACTGCCCTCTTAGGTCAAGTAAATATTTTGCATGAAGTGGGATTATCAAGCAAGGTAATTAATTCTGTGAGTAGTGGTCACAAGAACTATTTCATACTCGTGAATATTTTGATAGACAAGTTTCGTCTCTATTTGAAAACAATACACTGCACGCAACGTATTTTTATTTTTACCGTAAATATTTAAATGTTTGCTGCTTAGCTTGTAATTTTAAAAGTATCTTCTTAATCAGATTCAACAAATTTAACCCTATGCTGCTGCTAAAGCTCAGTATCTAAAAAGCTGCTTGGCACAGGCCCAGAGTACCGTGTAGGCCGGCCCTGGTGAAAATCAATGTTACAAGGCTGGCGGAACGTGTAGCCCGGTCCTGGAGCATTGCACCACCTATTACTATCTGTCTCGCAGGGCCTGGCTTGGCATTAGTTGGCATTCTCTTATTTGGAGTTAAGCGGTATTGAACCTATTAGGTATTTTATGTTACAGTTCATTTCTTGTCACGACATAATAATATAATTATACTACTTCTAACACAAAAAACTTTTTTCAAAAATTAAAAGCCGCTTCTTTGTTTGATTCGTGTTCCAATATACCAATAAATGGGTAAGGTATTTATTAAATTAATTTTGTTCAGCATGGTATTCAACGTACATTTTTTCGATATTTTGAATTACATGTTATTCTGTTATAGACAAATACAGAATTGAAAATAGCTTTTTAATCAGTGTGAAAGCAACTCCGTGTATTTATTTTTAAAGAGGGATAACCTTATTTCCTTAATAAAGAGATTACTTCTATTTCCAGTTAAATTACTTAAAACATTCAGTGGAATTCCTTGTTTTAGAAGTACTTGAATTAGCAATTACTTTATTCTCCGGTGAATGTCTTTATTGACTCAAACGCAAATTTGTTTATTTTCCAGTGATATTACTTCGCATGTTACAAACACTTGAGAATATGTTGAAATCATTTTTGTACGAATACTGTTGTAACAATCCGCATAATAATTTAATGGTCCTAAGATAGCAGCGGTGGTCTATGATCACTAATTGTGTTATGTACTTTGCACGGTGGCAGGTCAGCTCCTTGGCTTCTTCCTCTTCAGTATCTGGCAAAACCCCTTTTTTTGTGCATACACACTACTATCGCTACTTATATTTTGATATGAGTTATATGAGATTTTATTTACTATCGCAAATTTCTGGGCAGCGATTGTCCGGGTAGTGATTGTCCGGGCAGCAAATGTCCTTCAACTGACTAAAGGTATATGCTATAGTTGGTACTTACATACTGACAAAATGACGTCTTGTAATTCATTTTTTATTTACCCTAAAATTTCAGCTTCAGCCCCTCTTTCCCATAAACATGTAATTTGGAAGTTTTAGTAGCAAAAGTACTTTGTACCTAGGTACTTCTGAATTAATGATGTAATGTTATTAAGAGAACTGGAGAAGGCATGCGTAGCAGTACAGAAGCAAAGCTTTATTATCCAATTTAAAGGGCTCTCACTAGACAGTAGCCTGGGACCGGAATAAATATCTCCGAATCTCGATTTGAAAAGATAAAATATTTCGACCGCCCCTGTTTGCATATTATAGAACTATCGCATAAAAATTATTTAAGGATATGAGTATGGTATGATCTGTACATGTATTCAATAATATGTAGTTTGTAACAGATTTGTATATTAGGAAACTTTTGACAAAATAAAAACAAGAAATTAAAAGTTGCACTAGTGTTAGTTTGTGATAAATTTTGTTATACTTTAGTTTTTAATTATTCCTTGTTTAAGCACCACATGCTAAATAAACACAAATCAATTTAATAAAGTAAACTGCTTAGGAAATTTGAATAAAAGTTTATACCATAATCCACGCAATTATACAATCTGCAGTTTTGCTTCAACATAATTACACACTTCAGAAGTTAAAGCAAAAAATGCTCAAAATGTGAAAATGCGCAAACATTAAACTGATTTCTTACTTTCTTTTACTGGCCTATTAGCCAAAATGTTTTTTGCAGTCAAATAAATTTTCAGAATTTTATCCCTCTCCAAGCGATTCTGCTTAATAAACTCGACAATAGTTTGGTGAATAAAATTACTATTGATAAAATCATCCCTTTTGAGTGGTAATGATACGACATTGCACCGATCCTGACTGCGAGGTGATTTGTAGTCAGCCTTGATAGCCAATTCTTGTGCGATCCATCCCAGGCGTTTGTAGTTGTTAATTCTTCTCTTCATATCTTTAACAATGTTTACAAGGCTTTCGTGAAATTCACCCTTTTGTTCGCAATCTTTTAAAACCAATATAATTATAAGGCAAAATTTTTCAATGATATAAAATGGGACAAGCAATCTGCATTTTAGAATAATAAAACACAAACAATTATAGATTGCTCAACAGAAACATATGTTCAAAGTAATTATTACTACTGTACCTTTGAACGACAGAGAAGTGCTGATGGTCTCCGGATAAATTCTCTGAGTGAAACGACTTTCATCTATAAATTGGCACATGTTGTAGAGATCTAATGCCATCGTTTCGTAATCCGGAAAATCTAGTTCTCGAAAAATATCTACTGAATTAATGCCATCGTTTGACGCCTGAAGGATATCATTAATAAATTTGACTTTTTCCCCTAATTTTGAGGTCACTGAATTTTGAACAGCTTCTCCGATTTTTCCACCAAAGCCTGGAAGATCTTGAAATGAAATTGTTTTGCTCAGTCGCGGGAGGGCTGCATCGGTTATAATACTAATCCAACTTGGTTTTTTCAAGTCACAAGCAAGCTTCGCTATTGATTTTGAATGACCAACTCCAACTGAAACACGATAGGGGGTATCCAGTTCCACACAATGAATGATCCAATCGGCGATGAGGGCGCCGTGAATTAAACGAAGTTCGTCAACATGATATTTTTCAATTCTGAGCGGATACACCTGTTCAACTCTGTGGATAAGCTCTTGGCCGGTAAGTTTCTTATTTCGACCTTCCATAGTTGTAGGTTGCCCATTGTAGTCGTCATTAGGATGGACTTTTGGCTTGTTTAAAATCTTAACTTCTGCACTGTTTGGGATGCACAGTGAGTTTTCTATTACGAAGGTTTTCTTGAAATATGCGAGTTTTGCGTCAACAAAATCCGTGACGTCGATACAAAGTTCATCTCGGGAAATCCTCTCGATTTTAAAGGAAGCTGAATTGTATAAGTCGGGTTTCCACTCCTTTAAAATTGCAAACCATCTATAAACAGCTTCTACAATTCGGTTACTCTCTGTAAGTGGGAAAAAATTATCAGCTTTTCCATAGCGTTCTCCAGCAGTTATTTCCTCTAATACAGATTCAGATTTGCTACACAGCAAGCGTGCATCCGTTAGCGCTTGATATTTATCCCCCCGCTTTACTCCCAGTATTTTGGCTGTGTAAGTAACTGACAGAAATCTGAAAAGACAATGAAGCTATTAAATTGTCAATTAAAGATATTAAAACACTCTTTGGAAAAATAAATGATTTCATTTTCTACAATGTATAATCTTTGCTCTACATAATATACCTACATTATAATTAAGTTAAGTTAAGTCTTTTTAATCAGTAAATTGCAAACTTCATTGCCGTGTTAATGTCATTTTTATGAGCCTCTTACATTTCATTAGAATTATTAAACAACTACAGGGACATTTTTTCCAATCAGGTCCGGTCTAAATACTATCATCCAAAACTGCACTTCAAAGCATCAACATCTAAGTGTAGAATCACTCTTTTTGGATGGTAATCGTCGGTAACGGCAGTTTTCTTAAAATCATCTTCCTCTTCAATTTCTTTCCAGCAGCTCTTCCTATTCAAAGTTGTGTCTATACAATTAAAAATTTTTGTATAATTCCTCTTTTAACGAAATTTGAATGCAGTATCTTTATTATGCTTATCAATGTAATAAAATAAAACCTGCATTTCAGGTTAGAGAAAAAAACAAGCCTTCCTTATCGAATAACATCACTGAATTTAGATATTAAAATCGCATTCCAAATTCCAACCTTAAGGAACAAATAATTACTCATACTAACGCTCACAATACAAAACTTCATGAAAAACCCAACATTAAAGGCGTAATGTACACACTTAGAAAACATCCAATTCCATCTGAATGTTCATATTTCTCCTTTCAACTCCGAATGCTCTGAATCTATCAGTAATGCACATACTACTATACACAAAGTTTAATTTAAATAGTACTAAAAATATGTATTAGCATTATACAATTATTAAAAGCAAACTTTAATACCATTGGCATTTGGAATAACCGCAATAAATTATGAATTTCCAATTTGCCTCACATAAATACATAATATAAACTATACTGCTGTTCACACACAAACTACAAGGGAGTACAGCTAAAAATTCCAAAATTTGAAATGCATCTACGAAATTCCTTTACTCCCTAACTAACTCTTCTATTTTTATAAACATAATGTTTTTTGTAGTCAAATGAATTTTCAAAATTTCCTCACACCTCAACCAATTCACATCAATGTACTCAAGAATGCAGTCGTAAATAAAGCTACATACATCGAGCAAAATCATTCTTTTTGACCAGTAAGGAGACGACGTTGTAATAGTCCCGACCACGAGGTAAGTTGTAGTCAGCCTTGAGAACAAGTTCCTGTGCGATCCTCCCCATTTCTTTGTAGTAGTTGATTCTTCTATTCATATATCTTTAGCAATTTTTAAAAGGCCCTTGTCAAATTCATCCTTTTCTTGGCAATCTTTCAACATCACAAAACAAAGCCAGGTCAGAAATATGAACAAATAAGAATACAGTAGTGAGCAACAATAACCGTAGCAAATTTTTAAATTATTACGGTACTTTTAAAAGACAGAAGGTTAATTACTAAGGTTCCAGCTTTGCGTCACAGCGCGTGGGCATCCTTTAAAGCTTGAAGTTCCCCCCTCTTCACCCCTAAACTTTTGGCTGTGTAATTTACAGACAGAATTCTGAAATAGAAACCTAATTAGATCTAATGCCATTACATTTATTACTCTAAAACTGCAAGCAAAAGTTGAAGTGACAACGCTCATGAAAAATAAAATATTTAACATTTGTCAAAAATTATATGCACTTTGAAGAGGTATTTTATTATGAGTATTAATGACTAACATTTGATCAGAATTAATGGCAACAACAGGGAAATCTTTTCCAATCAAATCTGGTCTCAGTTCTTGCATCCAAAGTTGAACTTCAAAACAATCCACATCTAAAAGCAGGATGACCCTTTTTGGTTGAAATTTATCATAATCTTTAAAAAATCTCCAGTGATTATAATCCGCCAAGCCTAAAGCAATAGATGTCAGATATCAGATACAACAATTAACATTTCAAGCAGCTTTGGGTAGCAGAGACACGCCTATTGGCAATCACGACGTAATGGTGATCAGTGGCTACAGTAAAATAGGGAGGTGAGTATAAAATCCTTGGATGGCTGATACTGGTAGATAATTGGATGAACTAATCACAGTAAAATTTAGAGAGCGTAACTATAAAACCTCTGAAAATGTCAAATCAGTAAATTCACTAACTCCGTAAAGGCTGGTTTTCGAGTTAGAGTTCCCAATTTTCAAAGTTCAAATTATACTACTATTTATTAGCCTAAATACAAACACTTAAAGAAGAAATACAGAAAATGTCTCTCCTAAACCTGCTCCTCCAACATTTGGAACTTCAACAGAAGGAAATAGAGGCTAAATTAAATTTTTTAAACTCCTGCAACGCAAGCGCCCAAGGAACTGTTGGTAAAACCGAAGACTGGGAAGAAGCTGATTTTGTAAGAAATGGGAAAAATTCATATGACAATGAAGGCTGGTCTTTTCTCAAGCGGCCAACACCAAAGCCTGCAATTTATTTTGAATGTGAAATACCTGCTAAAAACCTAGAAAAAACTATAAACGTGGCTGACGAGTCGACAAGGCTCATTTTAAATATATCCAACTATAACTCCCGCCTTACTGTTCAAAATAATTCGTAGCTGCAAGAATAGTAACGAAACTCAGTATTTCCCTGGTTTTCAAGATTTCCTTAATCATAATGAATGCATTGATCGGGAACGAGTTTTTCATAGCGTTTTAGATAAAACTCGTCAGCGCGTACATGGAATTTTTAATAGTATGGTCTATAATGTTATGCACTTAAGGGAATGGCCCCTACTAAATTACAATAATGATGGAAACGTAACTCTAAAGGACGGGACTGACCAGTACTTTTCAAAGCTAATAAGTTATTAGCTTGTTAGCTTATTAGCTATTAGTAATAACTGTAGCATATGCCAAACACATGGTCAAGTCAGTAAAACTTATTATTACTGTTCTCAGCTCAATTTCCCAGCTAGAAGTACGTGCTTTCACCTACTGTTGTAATTTGTTCACTAAGAACAATTGTTTTTTCTGTTTGTGTTTGTTCTTCCACAATCACAAACACAAACTAGCCAATTTGGATTGTGCACAATCACAATGTGCATAACAATCTACAGTAACAAACGAGAACAAACTAGTAAAAGATTTACAGTCGTCGCCAGCCTCGCATAGCGGGTGAAGGCAGTCGTTTGAAGACAGCCAATCAAATTGAGAGTAATAAAGGTGCACGTTATAGGAAGGCAAGACGTCGTGGGAGCGGGTGGGTAACAAAGCGTACCCTATTTAGCGCAATGTTAAATAGATCATGGGTGGGTGGATCGTTAAATGATGACAGTATTGTCGACGTTATCTGGGTTACTTCCCAGTAACCAATACACTTTCGTTTAAACTCAACGACTTGGGGAGCGTGCATAAATTACGTGGTACGTCATGAGGGATATGAGTTCAGGCTGCCAATCCCTTTACACGGGCGTAAGTACCAAAAAGGGAGGAACGGATTCAAAAAATTTCGATATGGGTACCACGTAATTGTTGCCTGCTCTTTTTCAGTTTTCTTTGACAGGAAAATAGAAATATGTCATTGTCGGTAACTACCGACTCGGTAGTGCTTCATTGACACATTATCATTAAACTTTATTCGATTCTCCTTAGCCAAACCTTATTTATTCTTATCGGATCTCGTGCATTCTCTCACTTTCAAATTGTATTCGAATCAAATAAAGTTCTGCCGTGTCTGTAATAGTCATCATTCAAGTGAATGACTAAATATTAAGTTTAACTGTAATTATATCGGCTGCATCGCTCGTATTTTAGTACTTACTCGAGCTTCATCTCAATTAGGTCATCCGATACTGCAACTTCCGTTTATTCTATTTGGTGCTTGGTTTTCTCTCAAATTGTATTAACTGGTATAATTGATGTTTTGTCGAGCAGACGCTACATTCCACCTCAGGATTAATTTAGTAATAAAGATAAAATTGTTTACTTGACATTGATAAAATCCGTTAGGGCATAAGTTACATGCTTATTGGCTGTGTTTTTTTAATCTTCGTATTTTTTGCTGCTTTCTTTTATAATTTGAATAAAATAGTTGTTATTTATGGGCCGTTGATGAATGACTTCATCGAAATATTTACAATTCTCGGACCCTTCTGTCACCAGGTTACCAACTCCATGAACGGAATTCTTTAACTTGTTAGGATGCCATCAGAATGCAGGTTAACCAAATTACCCTACCCGTGACGGCATTTATGGACGATCCCTTACAACCTCAAATGCATTAACTTCTTACAAAAACGAATTTGATACATTTTTGTCTTCGATTTACTTTATGCTATTTAGTGGCTGCATTGAAAAATTACAAACTTGTGTTGTACTAATGTATGCCTTCATATGAAACAAAACTACTTCACAAATAACATTATCGCGATTTATTTAGAAAATGAATTTATGTTAAGCTTGTAGTACTGCATTATTCATCATTCATGTATTGCGAGCTAAGGAAATATTCGTAAATAGCGCCACTCTTAGTGTAAGAAGGTGGGTCTTAAAACTAATGATTTTCCTTATGCTCAATATAGGCGACTACAGTGGGTTGGCCAAAAGAGGTGGCGCCATTTGTGCACGCCCCCTTAACGCCCCATATCTTATAGCTGAACTATAGTACTAGCACAAAATTCAAAATCTGAAGCTCATAATGCAGGTTTTCGTACTTTAATGACTTTTTTCATCGAATTGTGCACAATCACAATCTTGCACAAACACAATCTGTTGCTGTTATATCACATTGTTAACAATTGAGATTGTGCACAATCTCGTTCCTCGGAATAACAATCTTCTAGATTGTTTGTGAACAAACTACAACAGTAACTTCCACCTATTCCCAGATTTTGCAGCTAATTCATGACAACGACAAAGTTGACTTTAATTTTGAAATTTTCAAGCTTGCCGTCAGCATCAGAAGTGACATAAAGGAGTTCCACAACAACAACAACACAAATCAATCAGAAATACTTCAGACGTTAGAGTCTACTAAAGCGGCGCTACCCGCATGCGCACAGTCTTATATTCCCAGCTCATGGCTACGTCATTATTCAAAGCAAACTAGCGCCCTCCTACGCGATCGCTGGGACAAAGGCTGGAAATATCCACGCCTCCAATAAAAATAAGAAGCTAGGCCGGAATCAGAAATGGAAAGCGCATGCGCTCGAGAATGGACGCTACTTTGCGTTTGAAAATGTGGAAAATTGTAAAGCCTTTTATGAAGATAACACCGCTGTTGGTGGTAGGAGAGTAAAAGGGGCGGAGCTCTCACTCACTGACCAACGGCAACACTGGGAATTGACCCCAGCTAATAAGGGGACCCAAGTCAAACTACGAAATAGACAATCCGGAAATTATTTATGTATGAATGGGCTCACAAACGGGAAGTCAAACAATTTTAAGTTTCATTTTCTTGTTGTAAACAATGATTGGTGAATAAAATGAGTATTTAAAAAACATACAATTTAATGCTGTTAACAATGGTGCCATTTTGCATACAGAAATTAAATACACAAAAAAAGTCACTCTTATGTCCTGCATAACAACTTCTTGGTCACCTTAATGGGTGAAAATTTGGTTGACACTATTTATAATTAGATCATCCCTACGACGAAAACATAAAAGTGATGACATATGACATATGAGAATGGTGCGGTTTTAAATTGGTTTTAAGCGTTGCTGCAGACATCAATATTGGACCATCTTTAAGTTAAATTTATGACATGGAAGTATAATTATCTAATTACGTCAATTACGGTGTTTTGTGTTTTTCACAGTATCCTGGCTTCGTCGCCATCTAATTACTTAAATATTTGTATTTTTGTTCAGATCCTATCTGTAAGGTTTGTCAAAACATTCAATTACTACCTACTTCATGTTTAACAAGTGATTGACGCGACATGATACAACTAGATTTCGAAGAGATCCAGTTTAAATAAATCATGCAACTTTTAAAATAGCATAGATCCAAAGTAACTCGAGTGCATACAACGCTATTTGGTCACAGTGAACCGCGAAAGTTTAAACAAATTAAAATTTTAAAACTCTGCCTCCATATAACTTCTACAGTTCTTATCTGATTTTGATGAAGTTTAGGTGTTTCTAATCTTTAATAAATTTTCTACAAAGAAATTTTAGAATTTAAAAAAGTTTCACTTTTTTTGTTTAAAAAATTGTCTTAAAATTAGGGCTTCAAACATATATTATGTTTTTGATTTTCCAAAATAAATGTTTCTGAAATTTACAAAATTTAGAATTGTTTTTTTCATAAAATCAACTAAAGATTAGAAAACTCAAGGTTTCCGCGTTGTCCTGTGCATTAGTTGGGGGTGGTATAATATTCACTGTATTGTACTTATGACGTACACTCAGGGGTCGCCCACAAAAAAAGTAATACAAATTCCATTTCCAAAACTTTTTGCACTTTTCAGAAACACTTTTTTAAAAGTGCAAAATGTACTATTTACAAGCTTTTTAAAAGCACAAAATGTTTTATTTACATGCTTTTGAAAAGTGCAAAATGTACTATTAACAAGCTTTTTAAAAGTACAAAATGTTCTATTTACACGCTTTTGAAAATTGCAAAATGTTCTATATACAAGCTTTCGAAAAGTGCAAAACGTTCTATTTACATGCTTTTTAAAAGTGCAAAATGTTCTATGTACAAGTTTTTAAGAAGTGCAAAATGTTCTATTTGCATGTTTTTTAAAAGTGCAAAATGTTCTACGTACAAGTTTTGGAAAAGTGCAAAATGTTCTATTTGCATGTTTTTTAAAAGTGCAAAATGTTCTATTTGCATGTTTTTTAAAAGTGCAAAACTTTCTGGAAATGAAATTTGTATTACGTCTTTTGTGGACGACCCCTGAGTGTACGTCATGAGTAACATACCACCCCCACCTAATGCATAGGACAACGCGGAAGCGATCTCGACAGCAGCTACCAATTGAATAAATGGACTTACGACAGAATGATTCTTCATTGACGATAAGTTGAGTTGGCTAATTATATAACGTAACGAACTTTGTGTAAGGAAATTGTAATACGTATTTTATTAGGTAACTGCATGAAAAAAATTAGTGTCTAACTGATTAAAGATCAGTATAAAATGTCAAGGACAGGAGAAGTAAGAATCTTTGATCTTGTTTTTCTTGCATTGCCAAACATTCCATTTAAGGGTCGTCCATAATTAATGTCATCGAAATCTCTCCCTATTTATGATCAAATACTTACTTTACTTACAATTTGTTATTTTGAGCACTGTAGAAAAGTCTGTCCCTAGTTTAACATCAAATAAAAATAAAAAATATTATTTTACTACCGAGTTAGCAAAACATTTTTATTTTTACTTTGTACGCTAATGATATAACATTTTAATGATTACTGTACTTGCTTTAAAAAAATTATTAGGTATGCAATAATTATGTTGCAAAGCTCAGCTGTCTGTTGTCTGTCAGATTACATTTTTTTAATCTTGCCAGTCAAAATGACAGAATTTTTAAGCTGTATTAAATCACTAACTAAGAATAAGCCTCGTTTTCAGCTACTAATTACATCTACATATTGACATGTAGTAATATGATTTAATACTTTTCAGTCATACAGTCATAAGTTAAATAGATCCACTTCGTGATGATCTCATTCATGTGTTATCAGTTCGCAGTGGGTCACTATAATCGTCGTCCACATAAGTAACTGATATTGAGCTCATTTTTTGCATTTTAATGAGACGGCACAGATGTCTAGCTGCAAGAAAAATATAAAAATATTGAGATTTTAAATTCACTTAATGTTAGTTTGTAGTACGTACTTATGCCTTATAATTATGTACACGTTGCCATTCCAGCATTTATAATTATGTTATCAAATTCAGAAGGAAAGTATGTGTGTTAAATGGCTTTTATATGTGAAATGTTAAAAGTCCCTGCGAGACACGTAAATATTTTAGTAACTACGTAGACATTTTAATCTGGACGAAGGTCACTTTTAAATTTCAAGGGAATGGAGCACGATTACAAATCTTTAATTTTACACTAGACTTCATACTATTCGCATTCTTATAATAAAACTTTTATTTTAAATAATTTTTTGACTCTACAGAATAATTAAAAAGTACATTTATACCTTCCACTACTGTAATTATTTACATTGATTCTACTCCCACACTCAAAAGCTCGTATTTCCCATACTTCTATTTTTAATTGCCAAAAATAGGCACAATGCCTACTAGCGAGGGAAATAAACTTTTTCTATTAATTTTCTGCATTATTACACCACTTACTAGCGCAGCGGTGAAAATACCCCTAGCTAAACAAAACGAGCTACATACCAAAGAAAGTGTCCTACATACTGAAGAAAGTAAGTTTTTTATTTTTACAAATTGGTCCATGGTCAATTTCAAAAATAATTGCATTTATTTGATTTAAAATAGTGTATTTACTGACAATCAAATGACGCAACAAGCAACACCCAGACTTCACAAGGACCCATTTCAAAAAATCGGACAACTTTTGAAAAGCACAAATCAACAATAACTTTGCGTTGTTTGGTCACAGCGGCCCGCCAAAGTTTAGGAAAAATCAAATTTTAAAAATTTTCCGCCATATAACTTCTACAGTTCTTATCTAATTTTGATAAAATTTAAGTTTTTCTAATTATTAGGTTATATTTAAAAAAATTATTTCACTATTTTTCAAAATTCAAAAATTTTCATTTTTTTTTTAAATTGGTTTTAAACATTCAACTTGAAAAATACAGACGTTTTAATTTTTTTGTTGAAAAAATGAAAATTTTCGAATTTTCAAAAATAGTGCAATTACTTTTTAGAATACAGCCTAAGGATAAGAAAGACTCAAATTTCATCAGATGAAAACTGCAGAAGTTATAGGGCGGCAAAGTTTTAAAATTTGAAATTTTTTAAACTTTGGCGGGCCGCTGTGACCAACACCAAACAACGCAAAATGCACTCGAGTTACTTAAGACGCGTGCTATTTAAAAGTAGCCCAATTTTTAAAAATGGGTGTCTGTGAAATATAGGGGTTTTATGTTGCGTCATTTCCTTGTGAGTGATACTTTTAATTGTAAAATAAATGTAACTAAACTAATAATCAATGTATAACACAATAAATAAATATAAGAAAAAAAATATCTCGTAAGTACATAATCATTTGTTTTTTTTAATGCAGCATTACAACAAGCACCCTCAGCCTCAGCCATAAACCCTCCTGCCAGTCTTTTACCTGACCAAGAAAATGCACTTGATACTACTAACCAAGATCAATATGTACGGTATAAAAAATCAAGTGAAAAGCGCCCGCGCCGCTCCCCGTACTCATATTATTACCAAAACCCTGAATTGAAATGCCCTATTTCTCAACATCTCCTCAGAGAATTTCAAAGGACACTCCAAAGTATTTCGGACAGTCTCCACGAATCCAACCCAAACATAACCAGTTCCACTGTCTCAACAACAGAAACACCGTCAGAACTTCCTACTCAAGGCTTTACAATTTTTACTGCATCCGAATGCGATCATTTTTCCAGTAGAGACCTCAACTCGATCCAAGAAATATTTGCATACCTAGCGACGCTGTCCGAAATTCAATCCAGCGGCGAGTTCTATTTTCAAAATTTAACACAAAATCAAAATTCTGAAATATCAAGAATTGAACTCAGCTACCAGGCCTCACTCCAAGACATAGATGCAAGTCATGCTTACAGAAACAACTATTTACAAGCCCAAATACAAACACTAAAAGACGAAATACAGTACATGTCTCTCCCAAACCCGCTCCTCCAACTTTTAGAACCTCAACAAAAGGAAATGGCGGCAAAATTAAATTTTTTGAACTCGTGCAACGCAAGCGTCCAAGGAACTTTTGATAAAAACAAAGATTGGGAAGAGGCTGATTTTGTGAGAAATGAGGAAAAAGAAGATGACCTCGAAGGCGATTATTTTCTCAGCCGCGAAAGACAAAAGCCCGCAACTCATATCGAATGTGAAATTCCTGCTAAAAACCTAGAACAAATCATAAATGTGGCTGACGAGTCGGCAAGACTCATTTTAAATATATCCAACTATAACTCCCGCCTTACATTTCAAAATAATTCGTATCAAATTTCAGACCAGACCTTCTGCCGGGCAGGTGTGAGGACGGTAGGGAATGCAATTAGGCAACTCAAGTCCATGCTCAATTACGTCCCATCTGACCTTAGAGAAAATAGTGCGAGGCGCATGGCAGCCGCGAATTCCGCCCATGCAAGGCGTATTTTACATCTTACGGAACAATTTCAAGAACAAAAGGAAGCGCTAGAATCTCGATACAGATCAAACAGAACTCAGTTTCTCTCCGACATAAAGGCTTTCGAGGAGCACAAAGAACACCTTCACAATGAGAATGTTGGCATGATAATAGCAGAAACAATCAAAATTCGTCAGGTTGCTCTCAACCTAGTTGCATGTAATCAAACCGCCTGGGCCGTGTACGCCCTTCATGAATATGAGACCACTTTTAAAAATCATGGAAAATTTATTAGTCCCGCCAAACTTCGAGACGGGATTTACCCTTGGAACACTCCTACTATTCACAACTATCTTGTATCATTGCCACTCCTTTCTACCCATGCGATGTCTTATTACAAAGCTGTGGAAACGTACGAGTCTGTTGTGGAGGAATTAGAGAGTCGCCCTGAGAGTCAAATATTATTTTTAGACATGGCAGACCAGTTAGAATCCTTGGACACATTACGCAATACTAGCTGCAAGAATAGTAACGAAACTTGGTATTTTTCTGATGCTCAAGATTTCCTCAATCAAATTAAATGCATTGATCGGGAACGAGTTTTTCACAGCGTTTTAGATAAAACTCGTCGGCGCGTACATGGAATTTTTAATAGTATGGTCTATAATGTTATGCACTTAAGGAAATGGCCGCTACTGAATTACGATAATGATGGGAACGCAACTCTGAAGGAGGGGGCTGACCAGTACTTTTCAAAGCTAATAACTGTAGCATATGCTGAACACAAGGTCAAGTCCGTTGAACCGATTCTCACTGTTCTTAGCTCAATTTCCCAGCCAAAAGTACGTGCTGCCACCTATTCCCAGATTTTAAAACTGATTCAAGACAACGACGAGGTTGACTCTAATTTTGGAATTTTCAAGCTTGCCGTCAGCATCAGAAGTGACATAGAGGAGTTCCACAACAACAACAACACAAATCAATCAGAAATACTTCAGACGTTAGAGTCTACTAAAGCGGCGCTACCCGCATGCGCACACAATCTTATATTTCCAGAGCATGGCTACGACATTATTTAAAGCAAAATAGCGCCCGCTTACACTCTCGCTGGAACAAGGGCAGGAAACATACACGCCTTCAATAAGAATAAGAAGCTAGGCCGGAATCAAAAATGGAAAGCGCATGCGCTCGAGAATGGACGCTACTTCGCGTTTGAAAATGTAGGGAATGGTAGGGCCCTTTATGAAGAGAACACCGCTGTTGGTGGTAGGAGTGTTAAAGGGGCGGAGCTCTCACTCACTGACCAATGGCAGCACTGGGAATTGACCTTAGCTAATAAGGGAGCCCAAGTTAAACTACGAAATAGACAATCTGGAAATTATTTATCTACGGGTGGGCTCACAAACGTAAAGTCTAGCAATTTTGGGAATAAAATTGCTATTCAAACTTTGCCAGAAAATAATATTGGGGATAGTCAAGAATGGACTATAATAAATTAAAATATTATAGTGGTCTCCTTATTTTAAATGCACTGCATGTAGACCTTCTAATTAACTTTTAATGTAATTTCACCCCAATAATCATGGAAAATCATGTAATGAAATCATTTTTTTCATATTATATCCCAGTTTTTTCAGTGATGTGAAATACAAAAATAGTTATACTATATTAAAAATTGTAATTTTTTTGTAACGTAAGAAATTCATAACTCTTTTAAACTAACCAAATTGTAAAACATAATTATCGTTTAATATGTAATCATGCTAATGTAAAATTACCTGGTGAAATAAATAGCCAAGACACATTTATTAACATTTCAACCACCTGAAACGAAAATAAATAATTTACGCTTTATACTATGCAACACTGAATTACACATTATAGTTTTATACGTTTAACAACACAAGCATTAGGCATTTTAGTAAGTTTCAATTACAATCATAGAACTAATATATTCCAGAACAAAGCATCCCAAAGTAAAAGTAAAGCTCGCAAACAAAACAATCCACAGTGTAGAAAACGAATTTGACCGAATACTCAGAGATTCCGGATCCCCTACCCTAAGAACTGTGCCATTTAAAAATTGCAAGCTTCTCCACGACATTCGCGCTGCTGCAAAGCCATCTTCTAAATGGTAGTGAATCCCAGACTCGACAACCCACCTCAAAAATATTTGCAAACTCACAGTTATACCAACATGATCAATAAAGTTCCATCCATAATTGCGCATGAAAACCTCGTCGTCCCCTTGAAAAAATTTTCGAACTTGTTTTCTGACTTTGTTGTGATTTATTCTTTTTGTTTCATTTTGCCCCAGAATTTGAAAATCTAGGAGATTCCTCCTAACGTCCACGTACATTAAGTTGTTGCACTTCATAATTTCATCCTCAATGGTAGTATTGGGAAAATCTAGAGGGAGCTGGATATTCTTACGAAAAATTGAATATTTAGTTTGGATTTTTGAAGGAAGCTCCTTCCAATCTTGAACTTTGTTTACAGCAATAAGATATATTTTTACAAATCCAGCGCGAAATAATGTATTAGCTCCAGTAAGGCAAGAAAGAGCATTTTGCAAAGATAAATCACCTGTCCCAATATTTATATTACCAGATGAACATTTTTGGCTTTCAAAGTTTTCGTATAGCTTTTTAACAACCGCTGTGCCCACAGGCCCTTCCCAAAGACGATTTTGGGCAATAGGTGCATAAATTGAAAAGTTTGCAATTTGATCAAAAGTGTTTGGAAATGTTTTGGGAAGAGGGGCGGTGACGTCAGTTGTGACTACCCCTCGGTAGCCATTGGATACAACAATCGAGATAAGCATCCATACAAGCAGGAGAAATTTGAAAAGTCGCGGGTGCTTGAGCATTGTTTTTTGGGGTGGTTCATAGCTTTCAAATAGTATACCGACAAGTAAATACGCCGGGCTTAAAAGTTGATATGAAACAGGGTGATGGCTGCTATGACGAAATAGCCGAAAATAAAATATAACGTACAGCGTAGATATAGAGCCCAGTAAACCCGCCCAACTTGCTCTGTCGAACGGTATGTGGAATGTGTGAAACGAAAGCTGGGTCTTGACACCGCTACACGAAAGAAATTTAAAGCCTTCGCTTCGAGTCACTATTTTAGCATGCGGTTCGACCTGAAGCCATAAAACATCGTTGTCAAGTTCAACGTACGCAAAACGAAATAGTGAAATCATAGAACCACTATCTTTATCAATTGGTCCTGATTTGTTGAAAAAATGTGTAGCCACTATTTTCTGTACAGCAGTTTCTACGTTGTATCCATGTTTGAGAATGAAAGGGCTCGGCGTTTTTCGATTTTTAAAGTAAGTATATTTTGAGTCTTGTTCGTCACCAGTAAATTCAATGAAAGAATATTGCTTCGATAAACTTACGAATAAGGTACGAATGTTTTGCCACATGTACAAATATCGACTCGAATCGTGATTGTTTCTCTTAAGAATCTCAACCTTATTGTGTACGTAGCCTCGGCAAAAACTGCAAATAAGAAAAAACTCTTCCACACATATTTCATACTGGTGTTGAAACTGTAGTCCACCCGCCTTTGCGTTACTTTTTGAAGCTTGTGAAAATAGGTGCGGGGTAATGTTGACTGGGGAAATGAGAAGCTTGTTAAACATATGATGTTGAAACGGGTCTTTGAGTCTCCATTCAGTGAATCCCATTTTTAGTTTTTTCCAAAGCAAGTGAAAATTTTGAAATTTTAAGCGTGTAGCGATAGTGACGTAGGTTTCTAATTGTGGTGAATCCAAGTATGGGAATGAGCGGTAGTAGTAGTAAAGGAGACCAATTTTCCTGAACGATGTGCCCAAACTTGTGATGTCGTAAAATACTGCATGGCAATCCATAAATCGTGTCACTAAGTAAAGCTTCTGTTCCTCTGCGATTTTCATCTTTTGCTGCATTCGTCTTTTTGGAATTCCAAATGTGATTGAGATTGGTACAGGATCAAATATTTTGATATGCAGTTCAACATTGTGTGGCTTGTCAAATGGGAAAGCTAGATAAATGTGGCAATGCTTGAAAATTTGTGACCATTCTACTAAATCAACGTGTTTAATGTTACGTGGGGATTTTAAGCTGCTCACAGACACTAAAATTGCAATGAAAACTAAAAAGAGGCGATGTACAATTTGCTGTTGTGGTTCTAGATTTGCCATCTTGTTGTTAATAACAAGCGATGCTATGTTATATGATTCGATGTTTTACATATGTACAACAAGTAAGATATCGTAGTTTAGTGTACTTCTGAGAGTATCTTTACCATCGACCTAACTTGGTGTACACTAACACAAAGTTTTAATTGTTAAATATTCTAATATTTAAATATGAAAAGATGGTTGGCTGAAACTTTTTTGTACCAATGACTTGTGTTTCAGGTGTCACCAACACAAAACTAAAGAAAGAGTATTTCTCAGTAGAATTAAACTAAACCAATGTAATTCCTTACAGCTACAGAAATACATAACACGAACAAGTATTAACCTTGCATGCAAACTCAAGTATGCCAGGTAATTTTGGAGCGAAAAACATATCGTGTTGGTTAATGTAATTAAATTTTAGCCACTAAAGATCCTAGTAGGCGGGCTTTCCTTAACTATTAGACCATGCCATATTGTTCCTTTACAATTTGTTAATTATTTAATTCATTAATTATACCACCTCTTGTTTAATGGCAGCAAGAACAGCAAAATAGGGCAGTTTAAATTTTAAAAAGGTACCTAAATTCTTATTTACTACCATTACAGGTTTAATTAGAAAAATTAAAAGTGGCTACGGCGCTGCTTGAGACTTTATAATAGTAATGCAATGACGAAAAATGAATGTTAAGGGTACAGCAAAAAATCGATTTTTGTTTTCTTTATTCCATTTCTAAACCCAAAGTAAAAATATTAAACAATTTAGAAAACGTTTTCAACAAATTTGCGAGACCTTTGCAAAAATTAATATCACAATATAATATATATATTATTATATAGAGTACGTATTTTTGGTTTATTTCACACAAAATTGCGAAATTTGGTTTTAGTAAATTATTTATAAGTATATAATTACATTGGGTTCTGCAAATGACGTCAGAACCAGTCTGCGTCATCGTCAATAAAGTTTTTGGCTGTTAAATGAATTTTTAAAATGTTTTCCCATTCCAAACCATTCTTTTGCATGTACTCGAAAATAAATTCATAAATCGACTCATGACTTACAAACTTATCAGTTTCTTGCGGCAATGACAACCGAATTGGGAAAGGACGAGAGCTGACGCTAGAAGTCTTACTCATTTCAACCTTCACGACTAGTTCCTTTGCAATCCTTCCAAGGTCCTTTTTGCAGTAGTTAATCCTTTCTTCCATATCCTTGGAAAGGTTCGAAACACACTCGTCAAAAACTTCCTTTTGTTGGCGACCTTTAAAAACAGAACAAAGTAAGAGTATTTTTCATAATTTAGTAACCAATCAAACAGAAAGCAAAAACTATAACAAGCAAGATTCAAAGTACGTTACCTCTAAATGTCATGAGGGTGCTGAGGGTATCCGGATGAACTTTTGCAGTGACCCGACTTTGATCTTTAAATTGACACTTGTTGTATAAGTCCGCACAAATGGTTTCATAATCCGGAAAGCCCACAGATTTGAAAACATTGTATAAACTAATCCCATCCTTTGCAGCACGAAGAATGTCATCAATATATTTAACATTTTTTCCCCACTTTGATGACAGTAACTTTTGAATAGTGTCTCCAATTTTTCCTGCAAATCCTGGAAGATCTTGGAATTTAATTTTCTTTCCGATTCGAGGAAGGGAATCCTCCGTTATGACACATATCCCCTTCGGCTTGTTTAAGCCACAAGCAAGTTTGGCGGTTAACTTCGAATGGCTAACTCCAGCCGACAGTTGATAACCTGTATCCTTTTCAAGACGTAGAATTATCCTGTTAGCGATGAGGGCCCCGTGAATTAAGCGCAGCTCGTCCAGATGGGAGTCCTCAATGTCAAGAGAATTCACCTCCTTGACTCTGTAGCTGAATTCTTTACTTGTAATTTTCCGATGACAGTGCCGACCTTCCAGTCGCGTAGTAGGTTGACCATTGTACTTGTCATTCGGATGATCCTTCGGCTTGACTAGATTCTTAATTTGCATTTTGTACGGAATACACACGGAGTTGGTTTTCACGGAATTATTCTTGTAACTACTGATTTTTGCATCGACGAGATCCGTCACATCGATGTAAAATTCATCTCGGGAGGGTCGCTCGACGGTAATGGGAGTTCGAAGGGGCAAATGCGGGTTCGACTTTCTTAAATCTGCGATCCAATAATTTAAAGCTTGTAAAATTCTATTACTCTCCGTGAGTGTCAAAAAAGTATCAACTTTTCCATAGCGCTTCCCTGCAGTTATTTCATTCAATTTAATACCAGCTCTGGTGCACAATTCGCGAGCATCCAGCAGTGCCTGGCGTCCTTCTCCCCGCTTCACCCCTAAATTTTTGGCAGTGTAATTCACGGAAAGAATTCTGAAAAGAATACATAAGCTAGTAAATTTAAAAATATCAAGGAAACACACTGTGCAATCTACAATCAAATGTACTTTTTATAGCTACATATATGTACTTGGATTATTAATAAATAATTGAATACATTTTAATTCGTGAGCATGTGATAATCTTACATTTGTTCCGGATTAATGACAACCACCGGAACATCTTTTCCAATCAAGTCCGGTCTCAGTTCTTTCATCCAGAGTTGTACCTCGTAGCAGTCAACATCGAAGAATAAAATTACACGGTTATCTGCGCAGACAACCCAAGCAACCGTATTTTTAATATCTTTCTTAAAGTCATCTTCCTCGTCTTCATCATCTATCCAGTCGTCCCAGTTCCAGCTCATGCGATTATTATGACTAGTCGTGATGCCTGTAGAATAATTTAAAATGGAATTTTCATTATTCGTTTAAGTACGTTACACTAATTCAATTTGTACAATACGTACACTCAAGCGGAAATAAGTATGTGTGATTCGGGGTGGTTATGAATTAAAGTGCATATAATTCATACACGGTTCAGAGCAAATAACATGTAAATGTAAATAAATGTAAGTCACATTATTAGTTATCAATTGCAATGAATGCAAAAGCTGTAGCTCAACTGGATTTCTAGAAATTAAATAAATGCGAAAATTTAATAAAAATAATGAGGGAAAAAAGTATTTGTGATTTTGGAGTTTTGTAAAACTAAATCTATTTAATATCTGGTATGACCTCCCTTTGCGGCCAAAAGCTCCCGAATCGAATTAAAATAAGCAAGATTTTGTAAAGTCTCTCAAACTCTCTGATTGGTTCCCAATATATGATGATATTAACGATATCGACGCCGAAGCAATTAATCTTAACAAAGTCTTAATGAACTCATACGATTTGGCCTTTCCACTTAAGCAAAAAACTATCAATAGTAATGTGCCCATATGGATCAATCAGGCAATTTTATCTCTCTGCAAGAAAGTAAAAAAACACAAGTACCTGAAAAACTCTGAATACAAAGAGCTCTCACGTGATTTAACTTCCCTTATTGCTAAATCAAAAGTCGAATATCGTAACAAAATATCCAATAAAATAAGTCAAAATAGACCCCGCTACTGGTATCAAACAGTACTAAACATTTGTGGGTTAAAGCCCAAAATGTCATGCCTTACGACTGTAACCCACCTCCTGGAGTGTCAAGACTTAGTGGAAACCATAAATGTCATCAACACCCACTTTTCAAGCATTAACTCTACGTACCTTCCAATTAAAAACTACTACCTTTGTCCAATTGAAGAGAGACACTCTGTGCTTGAAGTAAATCTCTTCGAAATCCTATATGAAATAAAGATACTCAAACTAAAAAAAAATAATACTTAAAATGCCCCATCTACAAATATCATCAAGGAATTCGACTTCATGATAGCTGAAGCTCTAGTCCACATTTTTAATAACTCTTTCAAATCTCACTCAGTACCAAAGTCATATTACGCCAATTCCAAAGTCTAATAATATAAACTCTCTTGATGATCTTTGTCCCATAACCCAAACAGAAATATTTGCCAAAATTCTAGAAAACCTATTGTACAAACGGATACTTAAACAAGTGGAACCAAAAATTAACATAAACCAGTTTGGCTCAATTAAAGGATCTTCTACTTCTTTGTATTTGTCTAAACTTACAGATTTTATCCTTAAAGCTGTGGAAACTCCCAATCATTACGTGATTCTAGTCCTCCTTGACTTGGGAAAGGCTTTCGATTTAGTGGACCACAACATAATTGTCTCAACTTTACGGGATTTAGACGTTAACCCTCATGACATCATGTGAGTCATAGGCTTCCTCAAAGACCGATCCCAGTGTGTAAAAGGTAATACGTTTCTCTCCGACCTTCTCCCTATACAGAATTTTACCCCACAGGGAACCAAAATGGCCCCACTCCTTTTTGTTCTACTCATCAATATTCTACTGAATAAGATCACATCCTTCTGTAAACACTCCCCCAATAACCATTGCAACTGTGCATTTGTCGACGACCTTGGATTAGCCGAAAAAGTACATTATAATGCTACTCTAAAGATGCAAGTTATTCTCGATCAAATTCATGCAACCGCGACCCAATTAAAAATGGAAATTAATCCTATCAAAAGTGCTGTTTTAATATTTGACTTTAGCAGGAATAAACGATTTGGTCAGTTGGAGTTTACTATTAACGGTGAAGTTATTCCCAAAGTGGACTCTAATAATAACTATTAGGCATCTTAATTAATACAAAAATTAAAGTGGAGCTCCCATGTTGAACTTATAACCAAAAAAGCAAATAAAAAAGTTTTCATGCTTATCAAACTAAGACAATTCGGTTTCAACAACTTCGAACTCCTCAATGTATACAAAACGTACATCCGCTCACAAATTGCGTATGTAATGCCAGTATGAAGTTACAGCCTCACAAAACCCGATTTGGCTAAAATAATCAAACTGGAAATGAGATGTCTATCAATCATTAACAAATTTAAAGTTAACCAATCCAATTATCATTGTGTTCTTGAATCTCTCAAACTTAAATCTGTGTCAGATAGAATATCTCAACTAGGTCTTAAACTAAGCAAATCTCTGTATTCCATTCCTAGATTTAGACCAATATTAAATCCTACCTGTAAATCCCAAATAAACACTAGATCTAACAAACATTTCCGTACAGTTTTGTGTAAGCGTAAAAGGTACTCTCAGTCAGAAATTTCCCAGTTAATTTGTGAGCTTAACAAACTGAAACTTTCAGAAATCTCCAAACTTGTAACAATTCATGACAAATTAATTGATATTTTCTGTAAAACTTAATTTCTTAATGTATAATCTGTCTGCTATCTTTGATACTCTCTACCGACTGTTATTTCCTTGTACCTAACTTTCATAAGGTGTCCGTATTAGGTATGCTTAAAGACAATAAACTATTATTATTATTATTATTATTATCCTATTCGGAACAGACTCGACTAGCTTCTGTGTGAATTTAGGGCTAATCTTCTTACACCTTTTCTATAGGACAGTGATCAATTTGGATGTGTTTTTAGTATAGGTTTAAGCCGAATTCCGGATGTTTTTATTTAAAATATCCATGTAAACTTCTTTGGTCATGGTTCTGGGGATATAGACTAACGTTCCGACTCCATGAGCAGAAAAAAAGCCCAACACCATGACGATCCCTAAAAAACACAACGAGTTAACTACATGGTCAAACTCTGTTAAGGTAGGACATTTGAATGGCGTTACACACCGCTTAGGGACCTCATCAATGAAGCAATGTTCTTTGGTCCGATGAACTCAAATTCTGTTAATTTGGTGTCAAAGGTGTTCAGATGGTGTGGAGAAGGACTGGAGAAGCCCTTAAACATGGCAGTGTGACATCTACAGCTAAGCACGAATAAGGTGTGACCCCCTTCAAATGCTCCACTTTAACCAGTCTGTGGACATTCACCAATTCTAATTGCTCGGCAATTAGATTTAAATGCCTGCAAAGGATTTAAAACTAAATGCTGGGGAATTAAAACTAAATACTCGGGAATTAAAACTTATTGCATTTCACCAAATGAATTAAATCTAAATGCCGAGCAATTAGATCTAATTCCCTATTTGAATCGGTGCGCCTTCAATCGCCTTCAACTGAGCGGGCCAATCACAGCTCTGACCGGCCAGCAATACTTTCTGTGAGAATCAAGTGATTAAATAATTGTCTCTCAGATTTAGTTACATGAATTTGATCGTAGTTGAAATCTTGAGGATATTGGAGGATAAAATTTTATTAGAAAGTCAGCCAAATTAAACTGTAATTTTAAGTCAACAATCGTATACTTACCTAATACTAATTTAATTTTAATTGATCTAACGAGCATTGTACATGACCCTATCACGCAATATTATTACAAAATGTAGTTAGTCGGATTCAGCACATTGGACTTACTAGGTAAACACATGTCCTTCTTCAGCCAACTGCCGTTTTCATTTTTAAAAAAATTTAAAAAAAATTTCAAAACGAGTCGAAAATAAAAACAAAATTTTTCTTATGGAATTTTGCATGCAAATTTTTTAAGAACACGACCAAAGGTATGGAAATTTTTCGGTTTTTGGGCAAAATCATAAATTTTGAGATTTTGCGTATTTTTAGATCACCTGCATTTCTCGTACATAGAATGCAATATATAGATGCTAAAAGTGCTATCTACAAGGCTAAATTTTAGTTCGGACCTATTTCCGCTTCTAATGAACACAACATCATGTTTTAATAATAAGAATAACGAACGCCTTAAATTAGTTGGGGTATTAGTTGATATATTAGGTTGACATATATCCTTGAGATATGATTTTACTAAAAGGCATGCAGGGATCGTGCATAAATGACGTTATACAAAATTTACTATTTTAGGGATCCCCACTATCATAAGTTTAGAAATAGGGTTGACATACATCCTTAACATAGGATTTTACTAGTATGCATGCAGGGATCGTCCATAAATGACGTCATACAAATTTTAATATTTTAGGGATCCCTACTGTCATAAGTTTAAAAATTAGGTTGACATGTATTTTTAACATAGGATTTTACTAGTATGCATGCAGGGATCGTGCATAAATGACGTCATACAAATTTTACTATTTTAGGGATCCTCACTGTCATAAGTTTAGAAATTACGTTGAAATATATCCTTAGCATAATATTTTACACGCGTACATACAGGGTTTGTCTCTAAAGGCCGTCATACAAATTTTACCATTTTAGGGATCCCGGCTGTCATAAGTTCAGAAATTACGTTGAAATATATCCTTAGCATAAGATTTTACACGCATACATACAGGGTTTGTCTCTAAAGGCCGTCATACAAATTTTACCATTTTTGAGGTTCTCATGCCTTTAGTACCCAAATTAAGTTAACTTGTATCCTTAACATCGAATTTTACAAGCTTAGGTACGGGGATCGTCCCCATACAAATTTTACTATTTTAGAGATCCTCCCTGTAATTAGTTCAGAAATTAGGTGGACGTATGTCCTCAACATATGATTTTACTAGCATTCATACGGAGATCGTTCATAGATGGCGTTGTTTAAATATTACTATTTCAAGTATCTCGCCTGTCATTAGTTTTAAATGAGGTAAACGGGTACTTATATTATGGAATGCTTCCAGTATTCATACTGGGGTATTCCTTAAATGACGTCATCTAAATATCACTATTTTAGGGATCCGCTCTGCATTTGTTCAAAAATTAGGAAAACAGATACTTTGAAAGCAGGATGTTACAAAATAATACATACACGGATCGTTCAATACTAACTTATTAAGTATAATTATTTGAATAATCCCCCAGTTATTTGTTACGACTTTATC